>JARYZH020000448.1:52500-192843 GCA_030021035.2 Notholithocarpus densiflorus | reverse complement strand
TTCCCACTCCAACCCCAATGTTGCAAGGCTTTGATCATGGTGATCTTAAATTAAAGCAAACCAATTATGGTGCCAATTTGGTTCACTTTCCACCCCTAATAGCACCACCATCATATTCTTCATCTTATGACCCACTATGGTCATTAGGCTATCAACCACATGAACAATTTGATCCCAATCAAGAAGATCAAAATTTCAGCACTAGTGGAGTAACACATTATATTGGTGATAAACTTATTGGTCCAGGACTGACAGCACCACATTATGATGAGGATCCATTAACAGTGCCCATGATTCCAAAACCTTGTGAGATTATTAGTGGTAATTATTGTGGCATGCCTTATTCATGTGCTTCACAAGAACTTGACACACTTGCTAGAATCCCATATTTTCCAGCTGGTTTTAATTATCCTTATGATCCACACGTGCCTAACAATCGTATGGAGAACATGGATTCCATGTCATCATCATTATCAATCGGGCAATTTGTCACAAACCCTAATGATCCTTCAAGCTGGGGGACTTAGTGATGGTACTCTATTGGAGTTAGGTTCTGTCTATCAATTAATGGGCCTATAATTGATAAGATTTATTTATTGTTATGGGCACAATAAATAAGTGAAACTTCTTTGGGAATCCTAAATGTTTCTAGTTAAAGTGAGCAAGGCTGCTGAAGTTCTAATAATATATGTAGCTTATTCAAGTGTGTCAACTTAATGTTTGTAATTGAATAAATAAAAGAGTTTGTTAACTTAATTAATATATTGTATGAGTTCCTAGTTCTTAGTGCCTAGCAAAGTACTACTCTATATTTGTATCCTTTCATCTCAAAATAATTGAGAGTCTGTAATGATTGTAAGTGATACATACTTTAATAAAATAAAAAATGTAATAATTTTTTTTTTTTGTAGATGGATTCATGTTTCAATAAATGGGTTTGAACTTAAGAAAATTTAAATAGGGGAGAGGAAGCTATTGTGTGTTTTAGTAAAATACTTTATCGATTTTTAAAGATTAAACGTGATCAACGAAAAATATCTTACAAGTCTAACCACATTTTACATGCAAACAAACACCTAAAAATGAGAAAACATTTTACAAAAAACATTTTACTTTAAAATAAATAGAGCGTTAATTAGTACCTAGTTTCATCATTATTTTCCAATTTCAAGTGAGGGCTCCCCCTTTCTTTCTTTTTCCTGAAATTGGTAGGTGAATGACACAAATTGATCCACACACTCCATAGTGAATAAACAAGCAAGAAAGCTCATGATAAAGTGATACAATCAAATTTCAAAATGAAACCATCATTGCATCGAACAGCCACCGAGCAAATTAAGGAGAGAGGTGGCGCCCGTGCCCCTTTGCATAGCCATTGGTCGGTGATGGTGGTGGTGAAAGGTGAAGATTTTTTCAAGGAGGAGCTGGATTGGCCATGGAGGTTTGATTCAAAGGAAGAGAGAGAGAGAGAGGTACGATTTTAAAATTGGATGAAATTGATTGATGAATAGTTTCTCAATAAGTGTATTGAAACATTATTCATTTATAACTTTTTGGGACAAAATATTGAGGTTGATACATGAAATTTTGGGGGGAGTTTAGCTACTTTTTGACTACATGTGGTTTTAACTACTCAATTGAGAATGCTCTAACTCATAGATCGGATTGGGTTGAATCATCAAGTTGGGAAAATTTTGTGAGGCCTAATAAAAAAAAATGGAGTTCATTCAATCATTCAAGCTCCTTATTCAATAAATGATTATAATTTACACAATGAAAGTGACCTGATAGCATAATGATATCAACACTCTTTATGATGCCATATGTTTGGAGTTCGAAACCTCCTTCCCAATTTACCTAGCAAAAAAAAAACATTACAATTTTCACAATGGAGTCTAATACCCCAACTTCATAAAAATTTAAGTCTCAATATACAAAAATAAATCAAACTAACAAATTCAAAGTACATGTATTTTTTAAAAATTTTATAGCTTGGGTTGGGTCGGGTTTTTGGGTTGAAAATCTTGCCAACACAAAATCTACCCAACTCAATCTCGGGGGAGGAGGAATCCATTGACTCATAAAAAATTTGGGTTGAATTTGGTGGATTGAATGCACATCCCTACTTTTTAAGAATTTTTCTATATAGACTATATATGACACTATTATGAGCCTTGTTTGCTTAAATGTCTTGATTTTCTTTATAGCTTTATAGGGCATATTAATCTTAATAATCCGTAGCTTTTGTAATTAATTGTAACTGTTATTGTAACTTTAAGAAAACAAATTAACCTGACTGAGAAATGTATGAAATGAATAAAACCTCTTCAATTTTTTACCGAAATGTTGAGAATTTTCAAATGTAATGTGCAAGGAACACGAATAGTAAAGAATTTCAAGATCTGAAGAGCTAAAAACGACTACTGATATTGATTCAAGTCAACAAATCCTCTCACCAATTAGGTCTCAAGTACATGGAGTCTTTTTCCTGCCAATCTTCTAAACCTTTATTTAAAATTCACACTTCAGTTCATGCATCCAATCGGTAAGGATACTTACTGGAGTTTTCCCTCCCCCCCTCCCCCGGGTAATTATTGGAATCTGACTTATTACTGGATCATTCTGAAAGCTTAGATTTGTGTGAAAACACAAGAGCTTGTTCAGACCCCCAATTAAAAATACGGCTAGATTTCTCTTACTTTAACTTAATCTAAGTGCGGAATAAGAATAAATGAACGCAAACAACCGATAACACTACCCTAAGCCATATTCATCCATTATCAACAATAAAAGAAAAGCTTAAAGAGTAGGGAAGAGAGATGCAAACACAAGATAACATCGAGACGTGTTATCGAAGAGGAAACCGAAGAACTCGGCGAAAACCTCTCTGCGACCCTCCAAGTTGAAATCGATCCACTAGAAAATAAAGTTGGAGTACATGAATAACAAAAGACCCTCCAAGCCTAGTCTACCCCATGTACTTAAGCCCTCCAAGCTCCTACTACCAACTGGCTTCTCGGAACCTTGTTTTCTCTAACTTTTCGAATCCCGCAATTCAGCCCGATTGCATCCGCCAATGAATGGCTCCTTCCAATGCTTCCCAACAGCACCAAAATCTCACTTGATGCTCAGAATGGGAGTGGTAAGTATTTGGACTATCAACCTCTCAAGGATATGGAGATGGAGAGGTAGAGGTAGGAGTTGAGGAAAACTACAAGGAAATGTGTAGATGATTGTGGGTATAACAATCTCTAACTCTCAAGTGTATTTTTTAGGTTTTTCTCTCTGAAAAACACTCCTTACAATTTGTGGGTAATGAGAGTATATATAGTGTGGGTAAAGACTTAGTAAAGCAAAATACAACTTTTTGCCAAACAGAGAGTTTCGCGAGTATTTCGTGAGATGGCCTTTCCCGTGAGACACTCGCGAAAACCTCCAGGTTGGCATGACTCATCTTCCAGTTATGTGCTCTACACGTGGCTCTTTTGCAGGTAAGCTTCTCGCGAGGCACTCACGAAATCAACTTGTTCATCCTTTTAGGCTTAAGTCTTCACACTCTCTCACACTTATCTCTTACAATTAAAAACCCACATAAATACAGGGAAATATGATTGAAGAAATTACAATCAAATTTGGCATGGAATTAAAGCCAACATAAAATAGTTGTAAATTACAACTTTACACATTCATGTGGGAAAAAGTGGGAAAAAATTTATAAGTAATTCAATAGGCAAGCCCCGAGTAAACAACACCTTGAAAAATTATTCAATGGATTTGTTAAAAAATGTAATACCTCCTAATCAGATACATGCTGACATGTAGGAGAAAGCAATAAAAAAGCAAATCAATAGAGGAAGCTTAATTTCAGAAATTAGAACTTCTCTAAATTAGGATAAGATCAATTGGTGCCATGAATGTCATACTTATCCTTAGATGACAATTTGAAACAAAACAGAAGAATGAAAAATGCAAAATAAAAAAAAAAACTGGAAAATATCTTGTAGCTTGATTGAGTTTTTCCTTCTCCCAATCATTTATTCTTTCTTGTTGAGTTTTCTGTTTTTAATTATAGTATTCCATTTTACTTTCCAGAGTTACACATCGATTCTCTATCTAAGGCTTCCTCCTAGCTTTCGAATGATTCTCCATGGGAAAGATGTGGAGCACCACAATATAGAGAATGACATGACGATGTCTCAGGAGGTTACATACCGACCACATCCTAGTGGTGATGGGGTCCCAAAGGATACAAATGTAACACACAAAATAATAATTTTGATTCGATATTCTGTCTGCTTTAGTACATTAATTAACTCTGATTTTATGCAATTATTGTCATCAAATGATTGCTGTTGTAACTATCGGATTTGTTAAGGACGCGAAATATCATATTGATGTTCAAGGATTCAATGTTTATCACAAGAATCGACTTATTAAGGTATGATTTGCTATAATTACAATATTTAATTATATTTTTCTTTGGCTCCACACCCCCCCCCCCCCCCTCTTTTTCCTTCTCTTTCTTTATGTTCTTAAAGTTTTGAGATCCTCACACAAACTGGTTCCTTGCATTTGGTATAATGTCTTCCAAACCAAGTCTGTTTTAACACACAGAACCTTGTTGCTGTTCTTAAGTTGTTGTTGTTGTTTTTTTTTGGTTTTTAAATATGTATTATTGGTTCTGTTATGTATGAGAAAACCATTTGAGATGTGTTAATGACTGTAATATTAGAAAATTGGGGAAGGGGTGTGGAACACAAATAGGAACTTTTTGAAATGTTTGATATATTAGCCTTGTGGTAATTTCTTGAAACAGTATTATTGACCTTCTCCTTTGCGTTACTGCTGATTCGATTATTTCAGGTTTCATTAAGTTTTCTACTTTTTGGTTTTTTTTTGGCTTCTGTATTCTTGGAGTTTCTGCATCTTACATGAGTCTGTTTGAGGCATGATAGTCGTTTCATTGTCTGAAATTCAAAATGAGGTTCTTCTTGAAATCATTGTTATATAAGGTTTGTTTTTTGTCAGCCATTCTGGAGGCTTTGGAATGCTGCAGGAAGTGATGGTCGCGGAGTTATATATAGGTATTGTTTTTGCTTTGAAGTTTTAGATTTTCTACTGGTAAGTTGACTCAAGCTCACTTCAAATGCACTTCATGTTGAGTTATATTACCTCACAATCAGCTCAATCTAGTAGCGATCACTGATCACTAAGGTATGAAGATCAACTCAAGCTAGTCACTTGTGGGGTGAGTTTGAATTGATTTAATCTGTGAATGTTTGTGTGTTTTTAATTGAAATTTTCCCATGTGTTTGGCTTTATGTGGAATGGCAAATTGTGTGATGAAGTTGGAAGAACCGGTATTTTAAACTGCCAAACTTGAATTTTGGGTCCGCTGAGTTTGGTTAATTTTGATATTGAGGCTATGTGATTTGTGTACGTTTTTAGACCCTTTAAAACAAGTTGTTTAACCTAATATTAAGTCAAGTTGATTAACAAGTTCATTAATAAGATCTAGATTAAACACATTCAAATCATATCATATGAATAGTGTAGAAAAGTAAATAACACAACGATATGATAACCCAGGAAAACCAAACTAGTAAAAAACCTGGAGAGAATTTAACTTAGCTATCCTTAAGGTAAAACAGATCCACTATGAAAGAATTGAAGTTTTACAATAAGACTTAGATCACTAACATCCTATTGCTACCTCGAATAGAAAATTTACTACCATGACCACGTGACAGCTCCGAGTCCACGAACTACTTCTTTTCTTGATCCACAGCAACCACAAGTACTCCCACTTGTGTTTTCTTTAAACTCTTGAAACAGCAACCGAAGAGATCACCAAGCTCTTGACATCAATCTTGATCTTGATAACCCTAAGTATGTATGAAGATAAACACCTCTAGATCTCTCAAGAGATTCACACACACAACATGTCAACAACCTCTAAAACGTGATTAGGGTTTTTCTTTTTATACTTGAAGCAAAACATAAAACCCTACACGTTATATGGGTTTGGCCTGAGTTTGAAAATTCTGCAGAAAAAATAATTTGCACGAGCTTTGATCAATTGAGTTTAATTTTCAATCGATCGAGCCTGACAGAAATTGAATAGTAATTTCCTGCAATTACTCGATTCCAACTTTACACATAACCACACTTTGAGCAGCCTAAAACTAGATTAAATGTTTTGATCATGGTTTGCCAACATTACACATTGAAGTTCTAATACATTTAGATCCTAAAGTCTTAGAACCTAACAATTTGCTATAGAAGGAACTGGAGTTACATCCATTTTGACCTTGAATACTCATTTTGGGAGCAAAGGAAATGAGTATTATGTGTAAATGTGATTTCATTTTCCTTGATTTTTTTTGGCAGTGGAAAATGATGTTTCTTTTGAAATTTTAGTTCAGGTGTATGTGTATATTTAATTGGATTTATGGACATTCAGGTTTTTGTCTGAATTTTGTTGTCGTCGTGTTTTGGTTTAATTGTGTTAAGTGGCTCTGGAAAATGCTTTTTTCTTTTGAAATTGACACATCTTAGACTATAACAATAAATATGAAGTTGGAGCATAGTGAAACCAACCAAGACTTAGTGAATCCAATATTATGTTTTTTCTGATAGTCATGTGGTTTGGAAAGAGAAATCCAAGGCCCTTGATACGTTACATTTCTTTTGGATGATAATGCCATATTTGTAAGAAATCTATGTTGCTGTACTAATGCTTGATTACTGCTTGATTACTTTCTGACTACTGCTTGATTACTTTCTTTGCAAGTGGGTCATCTTTGCAAGTTTTTTTTTTTTTTTAGAATTTAAGTTCTTGACTACTTTCCTTGTTGGTTGCTACAAAAATTTAGGAATGATCAAATAAATGATCATGTAACTCACTGTTTAGAATACTTAATATACAAAGTAAAAATAAATGATCATATGGTTTTTGTGCATGATTGTGGTTTTTTTTTTTAATCTTATTTTGAGGGTCAAAAGACCCTTAAATAACCTTATTTATCAACGGTTGTACATATAAATCTCTTAAACCTTGGTTATTTATAATTTTTTCAAGGGTCTGCAATCCTCAATAAAAGATAGAACACTTGTTTTGATGGCCACGAAAGCCGTCAAAATTTCCTTTTCAACAGTATAAGTTTTGAAGGTTATCAAGGGTTTGTTAATACCTTTTTCAAGGATTTTGTCCCTTGAAAAAAGCCAACTTTGTTGTAGTGGTAGTTTAATTTCTAATCTCCTTAGCAATCCTTTGGATGAGGGGTGGGATGAAACTATGCTGTTTATTCATCTTATTTAGCTTATGTATAACTTTTTTAAACTTTACCTTTTCATCATGTATAATTATAAAAATGGTCATGTTAACGAATGCGCTTAGGATAATTGTTAATAAATCATAATAGGAAAGTTTTGACACAATTTTCATAGAAAATATAAAAAACTGTTAACAACATTTATTATTTTATCATTCTCCTAATAAAATGTTTCTAAAAATGGTTCCTAATCTAATGCCTTTAGGGCATTGGTTAACATTTCCCTTATACTTTAGCCAACTAATTTTTAAATTCAATAAACCAATGAAAATAAACCCTCCCAAATGCACTCAGTAATCTAATAGGAAAATGGAACATTAAAATAAATCATTATTTTGTAATATGTTTTTTTTTTCTGTGTTTTTTTTTTTTAAAACAAAATAAAAACTTCTACATTTCATAGGGTTAATGTGTTGGTAGCAGGTACAAAATAGTCTCATTGTTATAACCTCAATGATTAAAGTACCTTATTTTGGTGGCAGGAAATGGGCCATCAACCATCGATTCCATTCTTATCCCTATGTTCATTATTAAAAGTTTCAAGTATGAACCTCAATCTTTATCCTCCTCGGCATGAGAATGTATATCTTATATATTAGACATATACGTCGTCTCTTTCACGGGTAAATCCCATCCAATCAGTGGCAGAGTCAGAAATTCAATTTAGGGGGCAATGTTGGAAGCAAAATTAATCTAAAAAAAAAATTAATTGATATTAATAGCAAACTAAATACACAAATATATATATATATATATTAATGTAATTTGGAGATTAATCGAAATAAATAGAGTTTAAACAATCAATTTTATTTCTTAAAATAAATTATTGTAAAAGTGTTAAGAGTATAACAATGTACTAGCAATTTTGTATCCTCACTGCCTTGAATGCTATTAAAAAATAATGTTGAATTCAACATTTTTTTCTCTATTCTTTTAAGCAGTTAAAATTTGGATTATAGCAAAAACAAGATTGGAAAAAAAAATAAGAAAAAGAGTGGAGGCTATAGTTTTAGTGCTATATATGAATATAAGTAGGCCATTTTTTTTTTTTTTATAAAAAATAATGATTATGTAGAACCCACCAAGAGGAGAGTTGGTATTTTTACAAGTTGACACTGGGAATTATATAACTGGTGGACAATAAAGTAGTGTAAGTGGTGAGCCAAAATGAAAATTGAATGTTCAACAATTGTGAAATTTATTATGAGAAATACTGTATATACTATATAGTATTGCTCTGATAATTGTGAAAAGAATTGTGTAAATTTATTATTTACTGTTAGTAGTTTGGAAACTTGTCAAAAGGTCAATACTTTTAGTCTTATGTGGGGCCATTGAAATTTGTTTTCATTGGAAAAAGACAAAAATGTGTTATGTACTTATACAGGACATTAGATTGCTTTCTTTTAGAAGTAGAGAAGTTTTTTTTTTTTTTTTTTTTATGCTAGGGGCAAAGTTGAGATAAAAATTTTTTGTTAGGGGGTAAATAGGAGATTTGAGGGAGGTCAGGGGAGGCACTTGCCCCCTCTTGCCCTTCCCTGGCTCTGCCCCTGCATCCGATTATAGGGTTCACACTCTATAAGAAAGAATATGTGTCACGCCCCAAACTCAAAAGGGTCCAAAGCATGAGAAATACATTCCAAAGGTACCTGTAGATTTTTCCTTTTTAGAAAATCAAACTATAGGAGATCTTTATTTTCCTTTCCTTTCCACAGGATAAGAATATATAACCATACTAAAATCTTCACATTACAAGTCAGAGCTCTATAACACATTTACAAACAATAACTAAAAATCATGTGCCTCCACATAATACATGAATATATTACAAAACTCCAATTGGATTACACAAAGTCACAATCTTACCAAGAATAAGGTTCCACTCTAGGCCTACCATGCCTAAGGCAAACAAACCTCAAGTGACGAACCTCCAATAGAATTAATTAAGGTCCCGTTGAACATAGCAAGATCGAGTCACTAACCATTTACAGCAAAAGTCTCAAAATTTAACATAGCACTTCAATCATCACCAATGAAGTAAGCTCCATACTCAAGGTATAGCTAATTAATCTGAAAAACTGTTAGAGGGTGGAATGAGCTAAAGCCCAGTAAGTAGCATAATTAATGGGAGTGGGGGAAATGCAAGTTTCATGATAATGAACAGTTTACAAAGCATGTTTTAATTTGGGAAATTCTAACTGAATACTGGAAGATCATTTCAATAATAGTATGACAAGAATGATGAAATAATGGAACACAAAATTTCTTAAAGTAAATATCTTGAAACTATATACTTTAATCTATGAGCACCAACAATATAATTTCCAAAGTCATAATATCTAACATAAGGTAAATTATCACAAATATACTACACTACCACATAGACCGATTAGGGGATCTACCCATTCACAATTGGCATGATATTATCCTCTCTGGTATGTAGTCTCTTGGCCCCATGGATAACAGCCTCACCCATATCCTCAAGGTTTTTCTCTCCCCCCTATGGGCAGCAGGGAGAGCATGTCAAATAGGACATCTTTTGCATGTGGTCTTTTGGCTCCATGGGTAGCAGCCTCACCCACACACAATCAAGGAACCTCTTCCCCCCATGGGCAGCAGGGAAGAACGCATCATCCAAAGTAAAAGGGCACTGACCTAGATCGATTCCGTTGTCACAAAGACTACGGAAACCAAATTGGGTGATCATTAGGAAATCACACATAGCATGGTGTTAAAACCACATAAAGCTTACAGGTTACATTACTTTCAAATACATAGTTTATATCTAAATAATTTCAAAAAAACCTTAAATAATCTAACTTCCACAAAATTTGTAAGGTTTTCAACTTCATTCTTGTCAAGAGATTTTCTATCAATTTGCCACATAACAAGACAAGATAAGCATCTTTAAATTTTATAATATACCATAAAATCCATAATTTCCTTATCAAAGATTAAATAAAAGATGCTCATTTTTTTATATCAACAATTCATGCATTTCCCCAAATACAATATCAAATATGATGCATTTTCATATATAATCATATATATATATATATATATATATATTAAGGTTACGACATAATAGTTTTTAGGAAAATAAAGTTTCCATAGGTAGTTTTTAAAAACGTGTCTAACCCAAAAACAACATTTATGCAATATGGTTATTTTTCAAAAATCCTATTAAAAGCTACTTACCTTACAACCCGCAAAAAGCCTAATTCTCCAAGTTCCAAAGGAGATTAGCTAAAACCTAAATAATATCAAGCAAACCTAACACAATAAGCATAAAGCTTGAAATTGTATCTAGCTACAATTTAGGAATTGCCAAATAAGCACTTAATTAGGCAAGCCTAGTATTTAACCTCATCAATAACATATTCCACTTCCAAAGTTTCTCAACAAATTAATTCATAAGGCATAGACTCCAATTTATAAAGTTAACCCATTCAATATCATCTCCAACATTATGACTAGCTTCCATAAGATTTACACAACATCATCAAGAGATCCATGTAAGCAAAATCAAAATATCCACCAAGACAAGAAATTTAGAACTTCAACTAACTCCAAATAAACCCAATAGCAATGAAAAAATTAGATTTACCAACCATCACATGTTATAACTCAAAACCCCTAAATTTCCACCATAAATAAACCTTAGATAGTCATCATTAGCACAAACCATAAATCTACTCATCAAATAATTTTAACAATACAAAACTCATACATATAAACACATAAATATCACTTTCAATGCTCATAAATCACATAGGTATTATTATTAAAGCTTAGATAAAAATAACCTCAAGCAAAAGTGTAAAACCCACCAAAAAGATTAGAGATTTTTACCTCAAAAAGATGTGAAGGTGCTTATAGGTTCTTAAGGATTTTTCGGTGATCTTGCTAGAAAAATGATGGTGGAATTGGTGGTATGGAGGTACAGGTGAGAAAGTATGAGAGAGTGATAGAGAGGAGTGTGTGAGAGAAAAGGAAAGAAAGAAAAGAAAATAAGAAGAGAGGGATGGCCGGCCAAGAGGATAAGAGGTAATGTGTGAGATGTGTGGTGGGGGTTAGTGTGTTAGGTGGGGCACGTGTGGACCCAAAAAATCTAACCATTACCTTTTTTCTTTTTCTTTTTTTCAAAAAGCTAGGACGTTACAATATGCATATATTTGATGCATGAAATAATTATTATCGTGATAAAAAAAATTTTAAAAATATTAATGTTCTCGGGTTGCTACAAATACAAAATTTATTCCATATCTTTTCCCTATACTTTTTATTCATTTCGTTTATATGAAAGTATTTGAACTTTGAAGAGAAAATTTCAATTTCAATTTTTAGTTTAATTTGTGAATAAAGTATGGAATGGCAATTAAAAGAAAATTATAAATATATTTTAAATTTTCTTATGTGGATTTTAGTTTTAAACTTTTATTAATATATTTCTCTCACAAAAAAAAAATGTTTTATTAATATGTCGATTTAAAATTATAGGATTTAAATTTGTATTATATGGATTACAGATGAATTTAAATTTTTATTAATATTTCTATTTAAAATTATAGGATGTAAATTTATTTCAAGTTCATAATATTAGAAGTATTTGTATTACAACAAAGCTTTATATTTTCAAATCCATGCATAAATCAAGTACTTTATATTTACAATTATTCTTCAACCCCTCTTTTTATGGCCTCAATTAATCCATATATATAACTTTAAAGAATTTGAAATGAACTTAAACATGTTTTCTGATTGAGATAGCACGATCTTATTTTATGTACATATATAAGTCAATTTTTACAATAAGTCAAAGATATGAGATTTTATTTAATGAGTAATGTTACAGGTACAAACTATTTTATAACTTTTTTACAAAATGTTGATGTGGCTAACCTTTTATTGGTTTACATCTAGGTCTACCATTAATATCACTTTTTCATTTACCAATAATCATTCAACACATCAGTAGTTTGTAAAATTTTTTGTAAAATAGTTTGTATCTCTAGAATTATTCTTATTATATATATATATATATATATAAATATATATATAGGATTTGAATCTTGAATCTACTCATAAGGAAATCCAATTGTATCAATAAATTGCTTTTGATGAGATAACACAATTTTTATTTATTTGTTTATTTTCTGAACAAACATCATTCATTGAAACAAAGAAGAAAATCAGAAAATAATAATAGTAAGTTCCAGTTAGCTCAACTGGTAAAGTCTCTGATGGTTAAATAAGAGATATGAGGTTCAATCTCTGCCTACACCAAAAACTTATTAATGTCTCGGTTTGACGATAAATAGCTATCATCAGGAGCGGACGCCATAGGTTGAAACTATTTCAAAAAAATAAATAATAATAATAATAATTACAAGAGGGAATCAGACCCTTCTCTACCCTGTGGCCTAAGGCAAAAATCTGGCAATAATAAAGAGATCGATGGGAATCATAAATCATTCCCTCAATTTCAAACAAAAGTGCCAATTTAACAATATATTATGGACAACAAAATTAGCCTCTCAAAAGATGTGGTTAGCAAACCACTCAACCAAAGAGTTTAAAATTAGTAAAGTTCAATTTGTAATATGATTATTTGCCCATCGAGGAAGGGAAGATAGTTCTTAAAATGGAGTTAGTGCATCTCCTTCACCAATCACATGCAACCCTTTTTTTTAAATAAATTTTTTTTAGATATTTTATATAGAATTTAAACCTATAGCATTTACTCCATAATGTGATTATTATTTATAATTAAACTAAGATATTCAAATACAGATCTCTTATTCGACAACAAAAGACTTTACTGTTTGAGCTAACTTGAATCTTACCTCTTTCATTGCATAGAATAATTCACTATATAACTAAAACTATTTGTCGTTGATCAGAGTGGGGACGTTCTTCTTTCTCCTTGTAACCAATTATTGGTAATTCAAAACCTTCTAAATTTTTTATTAATATTATGTTCACAATATTTTTACAATAAATTGTATATGTTAAGTTGTTATTGATGACTAAAAAAATAATATCAGTGGTGAACCAAAATTAAAACTATTAACAGTCTGTTACTTAAAATTTGTTAAAAATTATTATGAAAATATTATAGATATAGCATTACTCAAAATTTTAACTTAAAATTAAATATCGTCATTCTTCTCTTTAGTCAAAGCTAAAAATTGCTGTTTATTTTAGCCCATTCCTCACCTTGCTCCCCAAAAATGCATCCCAAAACAACAGCAAAAAAATATGGAATATTAGTACAATGTTTATTTTATGCAAATGTGTACAATATTGTACAATTTCTATTTGTTTAATCTACAATATAAATCTTACACCAATAGTAAAATATAAATCAAAATAATTGTCCAAAAATAAAAGACTTTTAAGTTCAATACATACACTGCTATACAATGACTGAATGACATCTGTGTCGTGATTTTAAATACCCTTAATCTTGAAAAAATTTCTAAAGACAACCTTGGACAATATCCTGTTAAGCTTACATGAAATACCCTCTCTTTATTTGCACAGCACAAGCCACCATATACATACAAAACCTGCTTTACAAACAATATGAGCTAGAAAGAAAACAATTAAACAGCTCAAGTAATTGTTTCTTTCTTATCCATCTGTATATTGCTGTCGCTTAAGATCACTGCTCCTTCCATGCACTCTTATCTTTTTCCTTTGTTTCTTGTTCTTACAATGGATAGAGGTTAAACCAAAATCACATATAATAAAACTGAAATTTACAGGCATTGTAACTAATAACTTTAGCATAACCATGCCTTGAGTAATAAACCAAAAAAATTATTGGATGATGCATATACGGAGAATAACAGAATCTGAATGTTTTACATTTCAAGTTCCATGGAAGAAAAGAGATTATACGATTTGTAATATTCAAAGGTCTTCTAGACCTTAAGGATACACTAATCCACCACAAAAGGCAAAGATTCGTTCCAATTCACAGTCTAACCATGAAGTCCGGCAAGCTTCAGAGACTTGGCTTGATTCGAACCAGAGGCAAGGACGCTAAGCCGTAATTATTCTTGACCTGACCAGCCCTTTGCTGTTCTTCGAGCAATGACTCTCCTCCCACCCTTGGTTGCCTGGCTTTTCACATGAAAAAGTGCATTAGCAACGTGCAAATCCAACATAGTTTTGTTCACAACTTTCTCAGCTAAGAAAAATTCATAAAGCCGTACTAGCTTAACAATCAAGTGGGAGGAAAACTCCCAACAATCTCTGCCCCTAGTCCTGAATCCTGATATAGAAACTCAATGATGTACCAAGCAGTCCAAAACTATGACCAACATGAAGTAAACGTGGTCCACAACTATGACGCCATTGTTGTGTTTGAAAAAAAATGGTCAATTGGGTTGGTTCTGCTAAAACCCTACGCACAGTGAGTGAGTGTGAGAGTAAGAGAAAGGGATGGGGCCATGGGGGTATATTTGAAAATTGAAATTTCCTGATTTGGGTCGATGTTGGGCCGCATGTGGTGGACTAGGCTTTTGTATCATCAATACTTTAAATTTAAATGGTTACCAAAATAGTACCATTCAATATTTTTAAATATTAAAAAGGTGGGAAAAATCTAAAACACATTTATTTATTTATTCATAATTCGACTTGGGGGAGGATTTGAATTATAAATATCACCATAAAACACAAAGGTATCAATTAGTTAAATTACAAGGTTTTTGGTCAATACACTTATTTTATAATTAATAAATAAGAATTTAAGAATTTTACGATGTATTTAATATTTTACAGTTATAAGAACAAGAAAACTGTTTGAACAAAAAAAAACAAGCATATATTGGTGAACAATAGTACCATTTGAAAGACAATGTGGGATTTTGTGTAATAGTTGCATATAACATCTCTATGGGTGTGAATCACACACTTATGAGATCTACTTTTATGTAAGATGGATATTAGCAAAAATTCATGTTTATTTTAACATAACAACATACTTTTTCTATTTTATGTACTTTTTATCAAATTATCTATTTTACACTACATTTTATTAAAATATTTATTTTTCTTATTTTTTTAGTTGTTTCTTTTTCTTTACACACAACCACCATCTACTCGTTTCCTTTATACTCGAGATACGTAAAAAAAAGAATTAAAATTAAATGCAAAATGAATAGTGCTAGTGTAAGCATGTATTGCAAAATGAATAGTGTCAACTAGCATAATCATGTAATTTTACACTGTTTTTGTATTAATCATATATTTTTACACAACTTTGTATGATCTTATGTGAGTAAATTTTGTGCATAATTGGCTAAGATGCGATACTTTTTCTATTATACAAATTCTTATTGATTGCTCTAACCGTTCTTTAATCCTTGAAAAAACAGTCAAAAAAACAGTCAAATACGTCTAGTGGCACAAATGATAACGGGCTCTTGATTCAAATAGTATGCCTTCTTCTGCATTTTGCAAAAAAGTTTTAGGAAGCCGAGTTAAGAGACTTGTATCTTTTGGGCCACATATCTAATGTCATTGGGCTAACGTGGCCACAAATACAAATGAAATATCACCAACCAAGTAGTGTACTAAAACTTTTGGGCTGATTGTTTCTCAAAAAAAAAAAAAAAAACTTTTGGGCTGATTGGGTCTCCACGATCCAATTCCCACGTGTTTCTTTGCTTCAACTGCTAACTCTAACGGTGCTACTCACGTGCTTTCAGGTGAACTTAAAGTAACGGTACGTGTCCATGGTTTGGGCTTTTCTTAGGATACAGTATTTTGGGCTTTACTTAAGTCTGGGCCCATCTTTAATATTTATGAATTTAGTTTCTTATGATATATAGCGTCTGTTTGGATATCGCTTATTTTGCTGAAACTGAAAAATTATTACTAAAAGTACTGTAGATAAAGATAAAAGTTAGTTGAAATAGTACAATGAGACTCATGAATAGTGCCAAAAAGTGCAGTGGGACACATGAATAATAGCAAAAATAAGCTGAATAGTGAAATAATTTTAATTTTTAATCCTAACTCAAACGCACACATACTGTATAATTTTCATGCGTCTGCAGTTATAAGATAGTCTAGTCAGTAAGTGAAACGATTAATTATGATCTGTGCCATTCTTTTCTATCCAAAAAAAAAAATTAACTTTTTTTTTTTAACTACCAAAATTGTGGAGCAGCTTGTAGTTGTGTAATGAGAAGAAAAAAGACGCATGAGATATTGTAGATGGAGTAGAAAGTGTTACACTAAGGGTGTGATGGGATTTTTATTCAAATTTAGAATTGGAGTGACCAATGACCATGTGACCGGTGATAAGTCTTGAGTTTGGACTGAAGATAGAACTTGAACAGATGGGGGTAGAGTGTTGTTAGTTTTTAGACCCCTGAATAAACAATGTTTAACAAGTTTTAAGGCCAAGTTATTAATTAGGTCAATTAAGCATGCCTTAAGTTAAATATAAATCAAACATATCATATAGCGGAAAACTAAATAACACAAGATATGATGAACCAAGAAAACTAATGAAACAAACCAATTTCAAGGTAAAAAACTTGGGGAACCCAATTTCAAGAACAATCCACTATTAAATAGAAGTATACAGTCAAGAATATTTAATTCATAGTAAACTTAATTATTATTATCAAACTTAGCTTTGAAACACTCAGACTTCTTTGATATGGATCTGCTCCAACATGAACCTCCAGGTCATGCTTCAAATCTTTAATGTAGACCTCTAGTTTATGACTATAAGACTACCCTTGAAGGTTTAGATCTTTGATGACTAGTTAGCAGTAACTTCAAATCTACCGGTTCAAATTGTATGTTGTTTGATTTCCAGTGGTGACTTTGAAAAATGAGAAGGTACAGAACTTTGATCTCATAAGAGTAACTCCAAAGTCTTTTTAAAACGTGTCTTAGGGTTTTCTTTATATACTTAGTAAAGTAAATCTGAAACCCTAATAATCTGATGAGCCAATGGGCTGATGGGCTTTAATTTACATTCTGTAGACTCGTAATTCCTGAACTTACAGCTTCTTTTTTCTTGTATTCTGACTTGCAGCACCTTGAGTATTATCTAATAGAGCAAGACTTAAGTATAGTACTTAGGTGCTGTTCCTTAGGTTCCCTTTTTAAGATTTTGTCATGTGGATTTTTTCTTATGAGATGAAATTGTATTTTTTAGTTAAATAGCCACATGGCTAAATCTTAAAAGATGAATCTAAGGAACAACACCTAAGGTACTATACCTAAGTTTTGTCCTCTCTAATATAACTTATAAACTCTATGATCTAAACCTAAACAAGTTTGTGTTCTCGATTTGCCAATTGTTCTAAACATTTATAACCTAACAAATGTGATTGATAATATGAACAATAATTCAAGCTTTGCAAGCAACCTCGATTCTTGCAAACGTGGGACACAGCCTGGCAAACTCATCAGAGAAAGACACTTAGCATTATAACCGTTAGCACATCAAGTATAAATAGATGACTTGATGCTACAGAGGGAAAAAAAATTCAACAACAATCAATCAAACACACTTGAGAATTTATTCATAGTACAAACAGAGCACTTTTAGAGATCATTAGTAAGATTCTTAAGTTTGTAACCTGCAATCAATTAATTCTTTGGACTTGTACGAAGATCTTCATTGTCTTATGCTTGTAAGTTTATATTTCCTTGTGTATATATATGTACTTGTGATTTCAATCATGTATATAAGTTTGATGCAATCTGTTGTTGTTAATTGTAGTTTGATCGGATTTACTGTTTAATTCTAAGTAATTTGGTGTTAATGCAATCCAGTAGGCTTGGATACTTTAATTTTCTGTGAATTAGCTTTAATCGAGATAAATTGTTCAAATGTGCCTTATATCGAGATGGCTGATATTGCGATAGTTTACATCGAGATGTTTTATGTCAATTTAGTGATTCTCAAGTAAGCACTCTAGCTTAGTGAAGAAGGCCAATTTAGTTATTGAGGATTTTTCATTCTCAGTTGTTAATTGTGCATATTTCAATAGTGTGGTTAAGTTAGGTGTTTCCAAACCTTAGACCCTAATCCACAAAGTCAGATAATCGCTTCAAGATAGAATTAATTGTGTAAGGTTTATTTCAAATAATAGAAACCTTAGATACTAATCCACAAAGTTAGATAATCAGTTCGAGATAGAATCAATTGTGCAAGGTTTATAACAACTATATGGCTCAGCTCATATGGTAAATCAGGGAGTTTGTGCTAGGGGCTAGTGTTACTTAAAGGCAACTCTAACAGAACATCTAAATAAACGAGTAATCTTGCTTGAAGATTCATAGTCTCTTATTCATATTCCGCTCTATTTGTTTCATTGGAAAACCTTCTATAAAGATAGTTTTCCACATTTTTCAGTGTTTGGTAGCACAAAAAAAAAATACTGGTAAACGAAAAACAATCTTTAGTCAACAGAAAACCTTAACAAAAATAAGGCTTATTTTCTATAGGTTGTTTTCCAAAAAAAAATTTTGGAAAACAATCTCTCTCTCACTCGTTGCATCTCCTATAAATATTATATTCTTCTGTAGCCGCAAGAAACATAATTTTTTGGCGCCTTCTCTCTCTCACGGTAAGCTCTCTCACTTTCTCTCTCTTCTCTTTGCTTTTTCTCTAATCATATATTCTTTGCTTTGAATTTCAAGCTTGATTTTTTTTTTTTTTTCTCTAAGAAATTTTCGATTTGATGAATTCTAGGCAGAAGTTACTTCTTTTCACACATAAAAGTGCAAAAAAAAATATAAAATAAGGATGAGACCCATTGCTTTTTATAGGCTATGTATGCAGGGGCAACTTAATGTATTTGGGGGCCTAAGACGAAAACTAAAATTGAGGCCTCTTATATATTTAAATATGATTTTTTAAAAATTAAATATTACTTAAACTTTATTGTCTTGTTTTAAATGCAAAAATTACTATTAATTAATATGAACTACGTAGATTTTTTTTTACAAAGTCTATACACAAAAAAATTGACAAAACTTTTCACACTTGTTGATGTGGTAGATTGACAGTGGTAAGTAAAAAAGTGATGTTAGTGATGGACTTAGATAAGAACTAGTAAAAATTTGCCAACTCAACTTGTGAAAAATGTTGTGAATTTTTTTGTGTATTGTTTTTTTTTTTTTTTTTTTTTTTTGAGAAGTGCTACATTTGCAATATTTTCACAACAAATCCTAAGTGTTAAGTTGAAACTAGTTCTAATTTGAATTCATCATTGAAATTAATTTTTGGTCATTAATAATAGCCTGCAACAACCTACCACTTAGGATTTATTGTGAAAGTGTTGTGGACGTAGCATTTCTCTCTCTCTCTCTCTCTTTCTCTCTCTCTCTTTATTGTTTTTCATTTGATAAAAAATATTACTCCATTTTATTTATTGACTAATATTTGGGCTTGATTAATACTATTATAATGAAAAAAAATAACACTATTAGTTAAAATTTGGGGGTCTTTTTTCTACTTGGGGTCTTAGGCGACCCAAACATTTGCTTTTAGTATAGAGTTGACTCTATATGTATGTACGGTTCATATATGTGTGTGTGTATACGTTACTGTCCATATATATATGAGCAAGATGAGTGGTAGAGATCATGAAAATTTGACAATTAATTTTGATTGTTTCTATTGTCAAAATTTTAGTATGAAAACCAAATTAATTCTTGGTTTTTTATTTATATTAATGATATTAGTTAGTTTACATAATACACATGTTTTAAATTGTACAAGAAATATTTATAAAAAAAAATTTGCATACCAAACACCAGAAAACATTTTCAAGCTCATTTTCAAGTTGTTACTAAACACCAGAAAATAAAATAGTTTTCCAGAAAATCCTCATTGGAAAATGAACAATTTTCTAGAAAACATTAGTGCTAAAACAAACAGTGCGTAAGTTGTATAAAACAAGAAAAGCATAGGAAATAATTTTTTTGGGTAAAATACTATTTTGGTCCCTAAACTTTGCCAAAAATTTGTTTTTCATCCCCAAACTTTAAAAAGCTTTTTTTTCATCCCTAAATTCTGTAAAGAATTTTTTTCAATAGTTTAGACTTTAGAGACAAAAATAAAGATGAAAAAAGAACTTTTTTCAATAGTTTAGAGATGAAAAACAAAGTTTTGGTAAAGTTGAAGGATATAAATAAAATATTTTCAATAATTTAGGGACGAAAGATGAACTTTTTAATAGTTTAGGTACGAAAAATAAACTTCTTAAATTTTAGAGACAAAAAACAAACTTTTGGCAAAATTTAGGGACCAAAATAGTATTTTGCCCTAATTTTTTTTAAAATGTTTTATGATAAAAGATGATTTTTTTTTTTTTTTTGTTTTTACTATTTAATAGAGAATTATGCTAACTTCAACTTTTGCACTCATGGTACCAGTGAACAAAGAATTAATACATGTGGGAGTATTATATGTTAGTGAATATGTACTAGAATGATGGTGGAGTGACAGCCATGTCTTTGAAGGGTGATCTTGACTAGGTAAGAGAAAAATAAATTGGACTGTTTGGAGAAGGATGCCTCCAAATGCCATTATATCACAATTAAACTAACTTTTCATTACACTCCAAGCGTGAAAATCGGGAATTAATAGAGGAGTGTCAAATGAAACAAAAGCTTGCTTGTTGGAAATAAAGCTACCCACGGGCGCTGGGGAGACATTTGGGGCAGGGGGGACAATGTGATACTTGGACTCCAATGAATTAAAATTTTCCCTCAAAATTTTGACCCATTCATGGGAGCAAACACCAACACAGGCCCCTACACTAAAACACAATAACTGTAGAACTCTAGTGACAAGAATGTGATCACAGTTATTTTTGTTGATCTATCCAACAAAGCACCATTCTGACAAGCAGGGACACCAAGAAATATGGTAAGCAATTAAGATTTTTAACAGTGATTAACAACTCAAAAAGTTATTTTATTTATTTTAACACATCTTTTACAATATATTAAATATTATTAGTTTTATTTTTTTTTAAATCTTCATTTAAATATTCTTTTTTTTTTTAATTCTTCCCCATGTCTCTTCCTCTCTCTCTCTCTTCCACTTCGTCTCTCTCTCCTCCCAAGCAAAAACAATAAACAAACCCACCAAAATCTCGGTCATCATCAGCCACCACCAACACTAGCAAACCCAAATTAACCACCACCACTACCACCCACAATCAAAACCAAATCACAAACCCACAAGTCACAACCACCTATTCAACCTAGACATAGCCACCACCCACTGCACAACCTAGAAAAACCCATCAAACAAATTACCCACCAATGCCACGAATCAAAACCCACCACAAACGGAAACCCACCCCCATCCACCACCATAAATTGAAACCCACCATCAGTCACCACCGCCACAAATCGAAACCCACCCACCTTTCAAACTCAAACCTAAATCAACCAATAATCAAACATAAAGTAGGAAAGAGAGAATTTTTCAGCCATAGCAAAAGAAATTTTAAAAAAATTAGAAGAAAGGAAAGAGGAGCAGCAGGCAGTAGCCATTGTAACCTAAAACTCAACTGTCATCAATCTCAACTGCCACCACAAGCCCACTTTGCGCCGATCTCAACTGTCATGAACTCACATTTTGTTGACAGAGTTTGAGTTTGAGTTTGATAATTTGAATTAGAAAAAGAGAGGAAAAAAAAAAAAAAAAAAAGAAGAAACGGGAAAGCTGAAGAGGGAAGAAAGAGAGAAAAATATTTTAAAAGAAGAAGAGAGAGAAACGGAATAAAGAATTGATTTTTTTTTATAACTTGGTAGCTGCAGTGAGCTGCCATCTTGTAGCTCATTTGCAAATCTTTTTTAACTATACCAACATTAATGGAGCCTTCTTTTTAGTGTTTTGGTTGGTATAATAGCAATTTAACTATTATACCACCATCATTGTGAATACTCTAAGTACAAAGAATAGCGATAGAATATAATCTTAGATTCGCATATATACCTCACATGCACCAAGAGTAGTGAAAAATCTATAAATAAAACTAAGCCTTACCCTGATGACATTGCTACTACAAACTATGTAGGCTACTTCTAAATGCTTGACAGATGATGCCAATTTCCAGAGTAACGTTGAAATATAGAAATTTTTAGGAAATTTCTATGGTGCACATTCATTTATTTGAACTGAAATTGTGAAGGAAAATGCTAAGATCACAAAAAATAAGACAACTTTTGACACAATTCGTCACAAGGTGAGTTGTGAGTGGTGGAGAAAAAGTTGTAAGTCCATGTGTGTTTCACACCTCCACCACTCACAACTCATCATGTGACAAGTTGTGACAAAAATTGTGTTATTCTTTGTAGTCCTAGCATTGTTCAATTGTGAGTCACGATTTTTAACTTAGAGTTGGCGACTTCAAGTCATGGTTTTTGTGCAAAAGTAGTGAGTGTGTATACTATGTGTGTAAGTGTGTGAAATAGACATTGCTCAAGATTTTTCATTGGCTGCTATACGCAGTACAACCTCTTTTTTCTCCAAGAACCAATAGTGGCCATCTTAACATATAAGGCTTTCAGTCATCTTAAGTCACAAAGTCGTCTGATATACATAAGACCAAAGAACACTTCATTGAAACGACTTAACATACCAGAAGCATTTTAAAGAGATTTTAATTTGGTGGATTTTCAATTCTCTTTCTTTTTTTGGATTATTAGGGTGTTTTTTCAAATCTCAATAAATGTGAGAATCTAGAACCAAATGCACCCTTGTTTTTTACTCTTCCTAATTGTTTGTTGTTCAGACAGGGAGAATAATAAAGGCTGCATCTATTATTAATAACTTTGGAGCTTCCTCAATCCTTATACCCTACATGGTTCTCCCTCCTCATAACCTTCGACAGCAATCCCAAAAGATACGCTAGCTTCAACTTCAACTTAACTACAATTGGATTTGCCCAATGAAAATATACCCCGCATATACCTATTGAGTGAAAACAACAATAACCACGATGGTAAATAAAAAAACTAGTCATTCATTGAAGAGAGCAATTCTAGTACTTTACTATGGCCAGTATTATATTTTGCAAAACACCTGGTCAAAGTTCAGTGAGCATTACTATCGTTTTTCAAAACAAACTTTCAATTAGATACAAGTTAACAACCTATTTTCTTAACACTTTATTCTTTAGAGGTGCGAAGCTTGTTTGTCGTAGGGAAGATGGAATCTCTATACAGACAGAAACTGCATCCTTAAAATCATTTTCCTGACCTTTATCCTTCTTCCTGCAACAGATTATTTCACCAAAGAATTACTTATCAAGTCACAATTTCAGTGATATTGACAATGATGGAACACCACATATTAGTGCTTCACTAGCTCCAGCAACAACACCCAAGTAAAACCTGATCAACATCTCAGTAACTAAAAAATAAAAAAATAAAAAACCTATCAACTTTATAGTCCCTAAGAGGGCTTTCGAGGCCATCCCAACAAAAGTTTCGAGGCATATGAATGTATTTTGTAATTTGTAGTACTTGGGTGGAGTTTTGCAGCATCCCTTAAATCAGAAACCACCTTGATCATGTTGGCAAATACTTTGTGTCATATTTCCTTGGAACTTTCACAAAACCCTAGCACAAATCCATATAATAATTGTCTTATAAAGTGATGTGGCTAATGCAAATTTAAATCAGCTTCAACTATAGTTAGACAATGCAAAAAAATAGATTTCCACTTTAGCACCTTACATCCTTGAAAATAAGTCAAGCTCTTAATTAGGAGTATATATTCACTTCAATACCAGCCAAGCAAGATGAGTCCAAAAACAGTTATTTTATTTCAGTACTATATGATAGCTGAAAGTCCAAGAAAATGTTAAGGCACTTTTAAGGATATTGCTTTTCAAATTATATGCAGCCACGTACCACCCTATTCACAGAAATTTTGCTCTTCATAAGATTCTCTACCCTGTAACATTGTCCCCCATTAGTACCTTTAGTGAAGTGCTTTGTCCGGAACACTTTGTGAAACACATTTTCAATGAACTTTGGCCATTTATACGTCGACTTATGCAAAAATTAATGTCTATTTTAATATAAGAACCTATTTTTTTCTATTTTATCTAATCATTTTTTCAAAATACCAATATCAAATTATCTAATATTTATTCTAAACTCAATTTCATTAAAATATCAAAAAAAAAAAATTAATTATTTCTCTCTCTTCACACACCACAATCAACATCCACTATTTTCTTTCATCCTCAAGAAACACAAAGAAAAAAGAAAAAACTGAAATACACAACAACAATGCCTCTATAGTTTTGCACAAGTATTATAAGAAAAATATTTTTGCACAATTAATACATAAGCTGATGTATAGGTTTTTTAGAGTTGATTAGACAAAATTTGATCATTATACTACTTTACAAATGCGACTGCTCTAAAGTTTGGCTGTTTGACACGTTGGAATTGTCATTATTCAATTAAGTCATTAGGCTTAATTATTCTTTGACACCAAAGCTTGTTATTAAAAGTCATATTTCAGGTCCAAAGAACCAAAAAACTAAAAGGGGAACCGAGTGAATTAGTGCAACACTTCTAATACCGACGTCTCAGTATATCATTTCATTAGTCCTCGTCTAGTCATATGTCAATTCAAAATAATACTTCAGTTGAATTATGTAACTTAAGCGACACTCCAGGAAATATTCTAGATTCATATCACTGGATATTGTATATGATTTTTTTTCCTCACTTGGATTGTATATATGACTTGTTAACAAAATTAGACATAATCACATAAACAAATACACACAGAAATTGCCATATTTGAATAAATCTATTTGTAATTGTAAGTTATATCAATTGATTAGGGCCTTCTTTTTAGTGCTACACCCTATAAATGATCCGAATATTAAAAATTCAAGTTTGTTCATTTACCCTTTTTTTTTTAAACGAGCCAAGTTTCAACTTATCACCAAACAATATTTTATATTCAAGTTTAGCTCATTTTCTTATCAAATAAGCTTGAACTTATTAACAAGCTACTTGATTAATTTATTATTCTTCTATATATTGTGTAACCATGACTAAAATGTTTTACCTATTCACAATTCTATAAACTTTTACTACGAATATACTTTTTGTATCATTAATAAGATACAAATAATAAATTAATATCATATGAACCTATTGATAAATTTATATAATTCAATTTGACAATTATACATATAAAAATTATATATATATTTATATATTGTTAAATTGAGTCCTCATGTTCATGAGTATGTTCTTGAACGTGTTATTATGTTTGAACTTGACTTGTTTAATAATCAAGCATAAACTTAAGGCTTGAATTTGGTTTTCTTTCTAAACAAATGAATATAAAAGGTTTTTTCTTGAGCCGAGCTCGAGTTATTTATAAACAGTTTGGTTCATTTACAGTCCTACATCTTTTATTCTAAAAATGAATAAAATTGGGACTTTCTTTTTCTTTTGAGAAGAAATTGGAATGTTCTTGTTTTTTTTTTTTAGAAAGTTTCAACTTATAGCGTCCGCTCCTAATGATTGCTCTTTATCATCAGACCAAGACACCAATCAGTTTTTGGTGTAGGCAAAAATTGAACATCAGATCTCTTATTCAACAATCAAAGACTTTACCAGTTAAGCTAACTGGAACTCACGAAATTGGGACATTCTTAATATAACTTTTATACGAAACATTTCCATGACCGTTCTTAGAATAAGTTCATTAACCATATATTGTCGTCATCATCAATATCATTTTCATCTTCAATTAATTGCCATTCTTCATGTCAAGACTGCACCTGTTGCACTTGTAATACTTCCAAGTCAACCAGTTTTAGAGTAGCAAAATAATAGACCTTAAATGTTTGGTAGATGTGCTACGTTATTCCATTTATTCTATCATGCATTTATGTGATTATTGATATATATTTATATATTTATATATATATATATATATGGGTTGGGTTCAAGTTACACTTGATGTAACTCTAAACAATATTACACCACCCAATAACTTATTATTAAATTCATGTAATGAAAATCTAACCGTTGAATTACATGTTCTATATGTTCTTAATATGCATGTCAATTTTCATGACGATCAAATATAATTTACCATTCAATCTATAAACTCAACTTTTATGCATTATTTCAAACTACGAAAACTTGAATTTAAACAGTTGATTGATGACATGACTATTGATCTTTGATCACCTTAAAATTTTGCAAGCATGAAAAACATACAAAGATAATGTAATATAACGATGGATTTGTCAAAATTTGCATCCAATTAAAAAATATTGAGTTGTGTAATATTGATTAAAGTTACACCAAATGTAACTTGAACTTAACCCTATATATATATATATATATATATATATATATATATATGTTGTTAACCAGTTTTGAGGTCAAGTTTTTAGTTAGATTAATTATATATTATTTTTTGTTAACGAAATAATCACCAATATTAATAAAGTCAAGCATATAATGCAGAAATAAAGCAGTACACAACAATATGGCAACCCATGAAAAACCAATGAAATAAAAATTCCACAGTAAAAGTCCTGGAAGGATTTAACCTATACAATCCTAAGGTGAAATAAATCCACCAATGAATTTAAAGTTTTACAATAACTAAATAACACTATTCTTAGTAAAATTAAATTTACAAACCTTTCGAAATGCAATTCCGAGTCCACAGACTTACTTAGGTATGGAGATATTGCAACGTGAATCTCTAGTTCACAACTTGAATAATTCACTTGAAGATTTAGATCTATTTCTTATGATGATTGGACTACACCACCAATTTAGATTGTGCTTTGAATGATCTTTGTAGAAGCTTTTGAGACTAGAAATAGGCTTGTCCACGGGTCGGTCCGGGTCGGGTTTGTGCCCAACCCGGAATCGATCCGACCAGATCGGGTGGGCAAACTTTCAACCCGCCGCCGACCGTCGGAGAAGTCGGTTCGGACGGGTTGGAACATCAACGAGCGGCGGTCGGGTTCGGTCGGAGTCGAGATCTGGAAAATAAGGAAAATCCGGCTAGAAAACGATGAAAATGGGCCAAATCCTTTGAGTTTTCGCCGGAAATAGCCAAGATCTCGACTAGATCTGGCGAAATCTCGCCGGATCTAGCCAAGAACTCAACTAGATCTAGCGAAATCTCGCCGGATCTAGTCAAGATATAGCCAAAAAACATCTCAAAACTCGCCGGAATTATCAAATTACACTGGAATATTTATGGGTTGGTCGGATCGGGTTGCTCGGATTTTGAAGAAGTAGAACCGACGTCCGACCCGTCAAAGTCGGGTTTTGGAGGAAGCAATCCGTCGCCGACCGTCGGAGAAATCGGTTCAGTCGGCGGCGGCTGCTGGTGAGTCGAGTCGGCGGTTTACTGGACAGCCCTAGTAGAAAGCACAGAACCTTAGATTTATAAGAGAGCAACTCCAAAATTCTTTTGGATGTGTATTAGGACTTGCTTAAATACATTTGGCTTGTTTGCATGAGACCCTAATCATTGAATGTGCTAAATGAACCAAATTAACGTTTCTAAAATCGCGAGTTTCGATCTGTGAAAATACAGCTCAATTTGGTGAGATCTAAGCTTCCTGATTGGTCGAGTTGGTGTCAAGCAGCACACTTTTGCACGGTAAACTCCAGTACCTGGGCAGCAATCTTGACAACACTTTAAAGACTTTAAAATTACTAAAACAATACACTTTTTGCTCATGATTTGCCAACCTAAAGTAAAAAACCTAAGAGATGTCTATATATAAAATCTTTCATTATAAACATCATTATCTTCGATCCTTGGTACTGGGGAAACTTAGAAAGCATACATGCATATATTATCCTTAACATCAAGCATAAGTTAACATGACTAAGAAGAGAGTTCTTCATTAATTTCACCTTTGTTGTTCTTCGATCCTAAATTTCCTTATTTGGTACATTATCTTTTTGAATCTTTAGTTATGAAAATCATCATTGATCATCATCTAATCCAAGATAATGATCCTTTAAATTTTTAAGTGTAATATTTCTATTTTATAGTTCTTAAAACCATAATTATCTATTGTAATATAGATGAATTGGATTTTGTCAAATCATTAACATTTAAATAAACATTAACTAGTACTATATGCATACCTATTTAAATTATTTACCACATGATAAAATAATCCATTTATTCCACAATGAATTCATATGATTCTAAAAAAACTCTACAGTATGAAATTACCCTAAAAAATTTAAAGAATATTAATCCACCTGATCCCATCTATCAACATTCTCACCCGTACTGCTGCTGATTAATCCCATCCATCAATCGAAGCACAAAATCAAGCAGCAGTGGATGAAAATTACCAAAGCAACGTATTAATTACTTAAAAAGAAAGTACTTAATGGAAAGGGAATAACCTCCTCCAACAGAACTATTTTTGACTGAGACTTCACATCTTTTTAGCATGGCCCTACAATACATGTACTAGATTCGAATTCCTTGCCAGCATTGTTGAAATTTTGAAACCCATGTGCACTATAAAACCTTGAAATAAACGTGCCAAAGATACATTAAATGGTTAATATATCTTCTTTTGACTGCATTTGATAGCGTCTCTCAGAAATTATTGTATTGAGAATATTCTGATATTTTCAAAAAGACAAACTAAAATAATATGTAGGAGTAGACGAGTAGTAGTAGAATTGTCGAATCAATAGAATATTAAGCCCTAAAACGTATTCTGGACCTCGCTATTGAGTCGAATTACGAGATCATATCTATGATAATCTCATTGCCTTCATTATTAGAGAGAGTGGAATTCGTTAATGTAATTATAAGGAATCAATCATCAAAAGAAGTACTCTAACTATGGAGGTAGCAATAATAAATTAAAGAACGTGGTAGCGGTACACCTTTAAACTTGTAAATTTTAATATGTAACAAAAATATAAATTATGATGATTTTTTTTTTTTTTTTGAGAAATTATAATATTTATAATTGAGATAGTTATTAATTATGATGATGTTAAGTGATGTGAGACAATAATAATAATAATAATAATAATAATAATAATAATAATAATAAAGAGCCTATAAAGGATTTGAATGCTTTTTTTTCCCAAGTAAAAAGAATCTTGGGAACATTTGGAATTATCCACATATATATGCCTTATCAATTTTTAGAGTTTATATATATATAAATATATATATATATATATATACAAGATAGAAATTCTACTCTAACCCAATCTAAGTGTATATGTGTGTGAAACTCTGTCCTGGAGACTTGAACCCCAACCTTCCCCCCTCCCCACACCCCACACCTCACAAACACTTATACTTGTGAAGTGCCCACCATACCAAGGGTGTGCGATGCATTTATTTAAGACCGAGTTTTCATTAAAACAAAATATATGATAGTAAATTACTAGAATAATATTAAATTAATAATAAAAGCTTTTAAAAATTTTAAACATTTTGATAATAAATTTTAATTAAAGTAGTTTTTTAAACTTTTTGAAACTATTACAATAAAAATTATAGTAAATGATTGATTAAGTTAAAATAAATAATTAAATTTCATTTAAATATCTTTAAAAATTTTAATAATTGAATACCAGTTGAAGTATTTTAAATTTACAAAACTTTTGAAATAGTATTTCAAACTTTTTGAAAATTTTTAATAGAAAATATAGTAATGCAAAAAATAATTTAAATTAAATAATGAAAAAAAAATTAATTCTTAAAATTTTTAATAAAAATTTTTTGATTGAAATATGCTGATTCTATTATAATTTTTCTTTTAAGAATTTACTTAGGTTGCATTTTTTTTAGAGGAATCCACATTAACAGGGGCATCTAAATTTCTAGAAATGCGATACCTGACAATCTGAAGATCTAAAAATGTAATTACCTTATAATAATTATTGAGAAATATGATAATAAAAAATTATTACGTTCCCGGTTTACCCAAAAAAAAAAAAAAAACATATTCTTCCATAAACGTGTAAAATAAGGCAACAAAATTATTATATATATAGAATAATATATGACATGATATGACATAAAATTATTGTTCTTCTCTATACAGTGAAATTTACTTCATTCCCAAGTACCTAGTTAGCATTGAGCCAAATTAAGGATTGCGCTTGAGAACCCTTTTTCACTCAAGAAAAAGTTTCGAGAATTTTTTGGTTCAATATGCAATCATGATTCATGAATTCATGATTAAGACTGTACCACCACTCCCATTCAATCAGAACCGATTAACTATCAACTCAAAACCTCATTATTGCCCAATGCCCATTCTTAATAAGTCTAAGCTAGAGGGTAAATGGTCTGCAATCACATATTTTCATCCAAAAAAAAAATGTTTACTTGATCAAGAATCATACATTGCACGTGTGACAAGTAAAGCAAGTCCAACTCTGAAATAACGATAGCTCTTTGCTACATACCCTAACTGGGCCACCATGGTACAGCTCTTACATCAAATTCATAACTTCAGTGTACTCAGTACTCACACCTCCAAATCACCCATTTCTCTGTTCTATTCTTCTGATAGTTCCTCTTTCACTTTTGTTTTTTTGTTCTTTTAGGTGTAATGTGACTTTTTCTAGCTAGCTCTAGACCTAGTGCTGCCTTCTTTATTCTTTTTTTTTTTTTCTTCTTCTTCTCTCTCTCTAATCTTTTTCCTCTTTTTAAACCTATCCCCAATAGTACTGCTTTTAGAGAGAAACATGAGAAATCACTCATGCTGCAACAAGCAAAAGGTTAAGAAAGGACTATGGTCACCAGAGGAAGATGAGAAACTCATCAACTACATTACAGCCTACGGCCATGGTTGCTGGAGCTCTCTCCCAAAACTTGCTGGTAACGTTATCTCTCTCTCTCTCTCTCTCTCTCTCTCAATTGCACTAGATTTCATATATTCCTACTATCGTTTCTCAAATTTGCTTTAGCTTTCATACATTCCTACTATCGTTTCTCAAATTTGCTTTGTTCTTCTTTTTGTCCTTTTTCTTGTACGGTTCTATGAAGCAGGCCTGCAGAGATGTGGAAAGAGCTGTAGACTAAGATGGTTAAATTATCTCAAACCTGACTTAAAACGTGGGAGCTTCTCTCCCCAAGAAGCTGCCCTCATCATTGAACTCCAGGGCATTCTAGGAAACAAGTACCTTCTTCTTCTTCTTCTTCTTTTCCAAAAGTGCTTATATTATTACCAATTCAAAAAAAAAAAAAAAAAAAAAAACAGTGAAAATTTTATTTACTTTTATATTTTATTTAACACATGATACTCAGTTTGTAAGTAAATCTTATCAAGTAAAATTTATAATATCTCTATCATTACTCTTTTTACTCTTCTTATTATTGATATTATCCTTATCATGTATATCATTATTTTTTTTCATGCAAGAGGGACCTTTTTCTTTTTTGGACAGGTGGGCTCAGATAGCCAAACAACTACCAGGAAGAACAGATAATGAGGTTAAGAACTTTTGGAATTCAAGCATTAAGAAGAAGTTGATTTCTCATAATGTTCATGCCATAACCACCTCTCCTGATATGCACTATAATGGTAACTCTGAGGAAGGTTTTTTCTCTCTAAACGCAAACCCTAATTGGATCCTAAGCTCTCAACAAGACCAGCTATACCTTCCCACTCCAACCCCAATGTTGCATGGCTTTGATCATGGTGATCTTAAATTAGACCAAACCAATTATGGTGCCAATTTGGTTCAATTTCCAACCCCGCCCCCAATGGCACCACCATCGAATTCTTCTTTTTATGATCCACTATGGTCATTAGGCTATCAACCTCATGAAAAATTCGATCCTAATCAAGAACTTCAAAATTTCAGCACTAATGGAGCAACACAGCATTATATTGGTGATAAACTTATTGTTCCAAGTATCACAGCACCACATTATGATGAGGATCCATTATCATCCATGATTCCAAAACCTTGTGAAAATATTAGTGGTAATTGCTGTGGCATGCCTTACTTATGTGCTTCACAAGACCTTGACCCACTTGCTAGACTCCCATATTTTCCAGCTAGTTTTGATTATCCACATGATCCATACGTGCCCAACAATCATATGGATATGCCATCATGTCATCATCGTACTTGATACAATTTGTCACAAACCCTAATCTTCCTTCAATTTGGGAGACTTAGACGTGGTACTCTGTTGGAGTTAGGTTCTGTCTATTAATTGATGGACCTAATTGATACAATGCATTTATTGCTTGTTATGTGCACAAGACATAGGAGAACCTTCTTTGGGAAACCTAAAAATGTTTCTAGTTAAAGTGAGTAACGCTGGCTGAAGTTCAAAAAATATGTGTAGATTATTCAAGTTTGTCAGCTTAATTAATAAATTTTATGAATTCCTACTTCCTGGTGCCTAGCAAAGTTGAAAGTACTGCTCCATATTTGTACCAGTTCTTTTGTGGACATATAGTGTGCGTTTAGGTTAGGATTAAAAATTAAAATTATTTCACTATTCAACTTATTTTTGCTACTATTCATGAGTCTCACTGCACTTTTTAGTACTATTCATGGGCCTCACTATACTATTTCAACTAACTTTTACCTTTATTTACAGTACTTTTAGTAATAATTTTTCAGTTTCAGCAAAATAACCGGTATCTAAACACATCCATAGTACTTGTCTATACACTTTGACACAATTTGTTAATATGTGATAGGATTACATCACTTATAGATGAGTCCATCACTGATATTTAGTGAAAAGTAATTCAATAACCATTTGCAACGTGTTTAAGTTGTGTCAAAGTGTGTGGCTTAGACTTTTTATATTTGTACACTCTCTTCATCACAAAATAAGTTAGAGTTTGTAATTTGGCAAAAAAAGAAAAAGTGAGAGTTTGTAAATGATACATACTTTAATAAAATAAAATAATGAAACAATTTTCTTAAGAAGGATTCACGTTTCAACAAACAGGTTTAAACTTTAAACTTAAGAAAATTCAAATGGATATAAATTTTTTTTTTTAATAAAGAAAGTCCCATATATTTTGTAATTGTGCCAAAAAAAATCCACTATTTTTGGGACGGAAAAAGTCACTTGATGTACTTTAGTACCTGGTTTCGTCGTTATTTTCCAATTCCAAGTGAAAGGGCTCACTCTCTTTCTCTCTTTTTCATCATTATTGAATTCATATAGACAAATAAATCATCTAATTATGGAGGAAAGTTAGAGACAATAATTAATTCTTTAATCGTCAATTCTCAGAGATTTGTCAATCATATGGTTTCCTATAAATAGTACTTTTGTTAATTTTGAGGGATCAACATGTATGATGTATCCATGCATGTTTATACATTTGTATTTATGAGGAACATAATAATAAAATAGTAAACATGAGAAGAAGTAACACGAGAGGAGGAAGATCAAAATAATATAATACAACAACAACAATAATAATAATAATAATAATAAGAGGAAGAAGAAGAAGAAGAGTAGTATATAAGAAGAAAGGAGGAGGAGGAGGAGGAGGAGGAGGAGGAGGAGGAGATTGTAATTGGTTAGTTTAGCAAGGGTGTATATGGATTGGGTTAATTTGAGGTATTTCTCAAACTCAATCCACCCAAGCTAATAACCTCCTTTTTCTTTTTTTCTTTTTTTATTTTTTTTTGAGAAATTGACGACCCAACCAAACTCATAAAGATTGGGTTAGGTTGAGTTGGAACGATTTTGTGAGGCCTAATAAAAAAATGGTGTGCATTCAATTATTCAGGCTCCTTATTTAATAAATTATTTTAATTTACACAATAGGGGTTTGACTTAGTAACATAATGTTATCAATACCTTATGATGCCCTATGTATGAAGTTTGAAACCTCCTTTCCCTATTTATCTAGCAAAAGAAATTACAATTTACACAATGGAGTTTGATACTCCAACTTCATAAGAAGTCTCAAGATACAAAAATGAATCAACAAAAAAATTTTAATTACATATATTTTTAAATTATTGATAGCATGGGTTTTGTCAAGTTACTTAAATTTAAAATCTTGCCAACAGGAACTCTACCAAACTCAATCTCCACAAAAATAAAAAAAAATAAAAATAATAATAATAATAATAATAATAATAATAATAATAATAATAATAAGAAAAAAAAAAAAAAAAAAAAAAAGAAAGAACCCAACTCAACCCATCAACCATTAAATAACCAATTTGCCCATCGGGTTGGATTGAATTCAGTTGAATTGGTGGGTTAAATGCACATCCTTACTTTTTAGGAATCTTTCTATATGAATTATATATGAGACTGTTACAAGCCTTGTTAGGTTAAACATTTTGATTTTTCCTTAAATCGACATATTAATCTTAATAATCAGTAACTTCTTTAATTGCAACTATTAGGAAAAATTGGTGGATGAGAAAATCAATAAATAAGAAAATAAAATAACTTCACTAAGAATTGTGTAATTAATGAAATGAATAAAGCCTCTTCAATCTTTTACTGAAATGTTGAGAATTTTGAATAGCAAGGATTATGAACAGGAAAGAATTTCAAGAACTGAAGAGGTAAAAACCACCACTCATATTGATTCAAGTCAGCAAATTCTCACAAATTAGGTCTCAAGTACATGAAGTACTCTTTTCTCTGCCAATCTACTAAACGTTTATTTAAATTACACACTTTAATTCATGCATCCAACAGGTAAGAAAGTAGTTCACAATTTCTAATCTCCTTAGTGTTCCTTTGGAAGAGTGGTTATTCATCTTATTTAGCTTATGTATAACTTTTCTATTTTTCTTAGGTATAATTATACTTACTTTAGACAACTAATTTTCAAGTTCAATAAACCAATGAATATAAGCTCTTCCAAACGAGCACTCAGCAGTCTAATAGAAAAATGGAAGATGAAAAAGAATTATTATTTTGTAATAAATACAAAATAAAGCTTCCACTTTTCATGAGGGTAATGTGTTGGAAAATGAAAACAGGTACACAATAGTCTCCCTGTGACCACAATGATTAAAGTACCATACCATATTTGGCTGTGGGTTCGATGGGCCATCAACTGTTGATTTCATCCTTATAACCATGTTCGTTATAAAGCATAAAGAATGAATCTCAATCTTTATCCCCCGGTGGGAGAATGTATCTTATAAATGAATATTGCATCCTCTCTTTCACAATGTGTGGAGCTCATTTAATTGTGAGATCCACACATTGTGAGAAGAAATATGCATATATCTAATGCATGAAATAATTATTGTCCCTGTAAGAATAAACAAAAAGAAGTAGTTATTGAGTTGCTATAAGAACAAAATTTATTTCATATCTTTTCCCTATATTTATTAGTCATTTCATTTGGATGAAATTATTTGAACTTTAAAGAGAAGATTCGAATTTCAATCTTTACTTTAAAATTTTGAGAGAGAGAGAGATGTACCGAACAAAGAATCCATGGTTCCTCTTATGCTGGATAAAGCTAGGCTGGAAAGTCCGTTTAGGAAATAAAATCATTGGCTCGTTTGAAGAAGAAACATCTCCTGCAGAACAGAACAGTTAACAGCTATACAGAAACCAAAAAGACCGAACAAAATGATACTGATGACTTAATTGGTGACCCAACCCCTGAAAACTCTAGCCTTAAGTGTTCTTGAATATGCCTCTAAATAATAGCTTCCATATTGCAACAATTACCACAATGTTCTAGTAATGCAGCACCCCTTTTGAGGGCCTATGAAATGAAAAAAATCTGCATTTGCATTGGCTAGTAATGAAAACAATTGGTTATGGCAGAATTAATGTGGACTAACATCTTCCAGCCATATATAGGAGTGAAAAAAAAAAAAAAAAAAAAAAAAAAAAAAAAAACACCTCCACCAGCAAGAGCAGGGGATATCATTCTAGATGATATTATTTCCAGCTCAGTACATTAGTCACCATGAGCATCAGAAAAACAAGAGCATAACTTGGATGACACTACCACCTAAAGTCTGAAGCCTGCTACTTAAGTCATCTCTCATCAAAAAGTAAACATATTGGCAATCAGGATAACCACATCAGCATCGACATATCATTCACCACAAAACAAATCTTACGGAGCTTATCATGTTTATCAGATAAATTCATGAGAGGAAATACCAGAAGCACTGTCTTAGCCACCTAAATCTAGGTAATAACTAATAGTAAGTACTTCTATATTATAACCTTTGAAGTTTGAAGCAAGAGAGCCCCTCCATAGGGAATTTTTTTTCCTTTTGGTATAGCCTACATGAGTATTGTAGTTCACAAATTTTCAATATTTTCCAGGTTATAATTAACTCATGTCTAGTAGCAGTAAATTAAGACCATACCTAACAGTTATCATTATTTATAATTTATCTTGCCTATAGAGATTCTGCGCATATCCATCCCCCACTCAACCAAATTTTTACTCCAAACCACAATTCTATACTTGCTAGTTATGTTCTTAATGGAACATTTGGCAGAAGTTGGGCATAGTTTCCAGGATGCAATCCGTACACTACAAAAAAAGAGGGCTATAGCCGCATTTGGAAAATGCAGCTATAGACCCTAAAAAACGCAGCTATAGGCTATAGCTGCGTTTTCTTAGCTGTGTTTCCAAACATAGCCTATGCTGTGTGACTATAGGCCCCCTGCGGGACCTAGAGCTGCGTTTTTAAAAACGCAGCTCAAACCGGGGTCTGTAGCTGCGTTTTAGACACCCTATAGCCGCGTTTTTACACGCCCACACCCTATAGCCGCGTTTTTACACGCCCACAGATACCGGACCTATAGCTGCGTTTTCTACAAAACGCAGCTATAGGTCCGGCTTGGGCTGCGTTTAAAACGCGGGTATAGGCTAATGACCTATAGCTGCGTTTTGTATAAAACGCAGCTATAGGTCCGGTATCTGTGGGTGTGTAAAAACGCGGCTATAGGGTGTCTAAAACGCAGCTACAGACCCCGGTTTGAGCTGCATTTTTAAAAACGCAGCTCTAGGCCCCGCATTTGGTTTTCCTGTAGCCGCGTTTTTAAGGTCCTTTTTTTTTTTTTTTTTCCTATTTGTTTCTTCCTATTCACAACCCTGCTCAAAACAAACCTGTAATAATATTCCTGCCTACACTCAACAAGTTCATTGCCAAAATATTAATTACATAAACAAATAATTACATCACAAAACAAGTTCCCTACAACAAATTTTTACATCACAAAACAAGTTCCCAACAACAGTGCCAAGGAAAAAAAAAACTTACATTTTTTTTTAATAATAATATAGACCCATTTCGAATTCTGTCCACATACAAGGGCATGAAAGCAAAAGCCAATCGAATGGTCAAGAGTGGAGTACTCACAAATTTTCTCTTAGAAATACAGGAACACTGATCCCATCCAATGCTAACCACAACTTTGAACCTTTTATGTGGATCAACTTTGGCCCAACCAAAGTAAACTCCAAAAATTTGGTCTGGAAGAGCAGATACTCCATTCTCTGGATATATGTTTCAATGTTATTAAGAAGACAGAATACATGCTATTACAATATCAAAACCAAAAAACCATAGGAGCCTGAAAATTAATGAATCTCATAGTCAAACAAGAAAAATGATGAAAAATATGTTAAATCTTGTTTTTAATCCTCAGGTTTCTTAATTCCCAACCATAGGGGAAAAAGCAGTGACTTTGGTTATGGGATATTTGACAATTAAAAGGTCAGATTGGCCTCTGATCTGTTCAATGAAGTAGAAAATTATGTATGGAACATGAGACATAAAGTAAAACCCAGAGTTGAAAGTAAGTTGTCTATGATATTAATGTTATCAAACTGCTATTCAAATAATATCAAGGTGAAGAAGTTAAATTTAACAAACCTATGACTTCACACACACAGCCGTTGACAGATACAATGCTCACATGAATTGGTTCAATAGGTAATGCATTATCTACCCCTGAAACCATTATTTAAACCAAATCATTCAATAGGGAAATGAAGTGCATAGGGCTATAAATTTAAATAAGGTGAAATATTTATAGTCGTCAAATGGTGGAAGACCCCATTGCTCGGGTTGAAATTCGAGAAGCGAATGAAGCACAGAATCTGCTAGGGCATAACAATCAGTTTCACTATGGGATGGAACTGCAACTACCTTCATTTTTGCTGCATTAGCTGCTTGAACACCAACCCTATAGAAATGTATTGATCAATATTGATTTTGTGTGTAACAAATATAATAACCACAGTAACAATTAATATAGTAGGGAAAAAGAAAAAAGAAAAAAAATGTGGCAGCTGCAAAAAACATTATAATTCCTCCTTTTTTTTCTTGGTAAACAAAGACATGATAAATTTGTCAGCATATGCTCCATGAAAAATTATGATGCAACTAGTGTGTCTAACAAGAAACCAGCAAAATTTTATTCTTTATGTACATCTCATGCTAGTTACAGTGATTTTGTGATGATAGTGTTTCAAAAACCACCTCAATAGAACAATTGACTGCTTGAATATGGTTTCAAGAGCCTTAACAGAATCATTACAGTGTTTCCTCATTTTCTTCCTTTACTAATTTAACTTGTTCTGCAAGCTAGTAACAGTTCAAAGCCTTATAATGGTCATTCCTCCAAAATGGTAAGTGAGCAAGTAGTTCATGGCTTTGTGAGTAACACTAAAATTCAATTCAGCTTGTCAAACTAAGTCATAATAATGCCTCACCAAGTCGATATGTGCTCACCAAAAAATTACAGACAAAATATTCCTAACAGTGACTATGTTTCAGAAAGCAATTCACTTGGAGATATGAAATCAGTTTATTGTGAAACCTTTGAACATCAATACTTGGAAGAGCTAATCCTAGAAGGTCTGACCATGGTGGCATAAATTAGCATGGGTTTTTTTTGCATACTCTTAAGCATTATTTATTGCTTCCATTGTTTTCCTTAAGGGATAAAACCCCCTCCCACAGTTGGGACTATCATCCTCTACAACTGTTAGTTTATATTAATGCTAAAAAGTTGTACTTAATGCATAAGGATATTGCTTCTACAAAATTTGGAGGTAAGTGATAACTAGTTTTACCCCACATTCTGGAGAGACTAATTCCCTAATTTGGGGAGTAAGGCTCCCAACTAATTACCTCTCCCAAACCTCATAGAAGTGAGAGCTTGGTGCATAGGGTACGACTTTTACGACCTTTCCCCAATGTATTCAATTTTAATAATTATGAAAATAATTCTTTGAAGAAAGTTACCATTACATTTATTAGAAAAACCAAATGATCCACTCAATATTGCCATGCAATTATTGATGTATACAGATCAAAAATATATTTTGTAGAACATACATCATCCAGATAGTCCATCACAAATCACTATGCTGGCATTCACAAGCCATTAGACATAATAGTAATTTGTATACTGAAGAATGTTGGGTATGCTGGTTTATTTCACTGAAAAGCTTATGTAACAAATATATATTCTACTGACAGTTGCAGTAAGGCTCTTAAATTCAGACATTATCACAAGTTTTTCATAAATTTTGATTGCAAATTTCTAGCAATAATCAGAAGTCATAGTTATTCTGAACATGCACAGGAGAGGAGAAAAAGTGTTATTCAATCAAAACTCCACTGGAGTTTGTCACAGATAATAAGTGATTTCATTAGAGAGGCTTAGCCGCATTTTTGTTTTGAATTATATATAGATAATTGCTAGTTTAACTTACAAAGAGTCTTCAATCACCAGGCTGTGAGTTGCAGTTACACCCATTCTCTTTGCAGCCTCTTCAAATCTGTTAACAATTTGGGAATCATATGATTATAGCGAAAAAATAAAATGACGATCAAAAGTGAAATTTCTTCATGAAAAAGAAAAGAAAAAACTGAGGTAGTTGGATATCCGGTGGAAATGGTTCCATTCTCATATATGAGATTCTTTAGATTTGACAAAATTTTTTCTTTCACATGTTGAGAATCATCTCAGAATTTCGCCAAAAAAAAAAAAATCTAATTATTTTTTAAACTTTTACTCATGGTGGCAGAACCACCTTCTAGAATGGTTCTATGTATGGAAGGTTCCATTTCCATATAAATTCAATGCAGCCTTAATTTTGCTCTGAAATAATGTAAAAAACCTTACAGATCTGGAGAGGGCTTTCCCGATTTGACCTGGTCACTTCCAAGAATCACTGAAAAGTACTCCTTCCAACCTAGACAAATAATTTAGATGAAAAAGAATAAATTGATGAGGAAATAGTGCAGTGAAAAACCAATCATCCATTAAGAGATTAATTGCTATGCAACAAAAGAGAACAAAGAGGAAATACAAACAACTGAGAAAGCTATGTCATGCAACTCTAATGGATAATACACTTGTTCAAAGAACATACACACACAAACACAAAACAGAAAAAGAAAGAATAATCCAAAAAGAAGTTGTTTGCCAATAGAACTCTGATCCAAGATTAACATTACGATTACATACTTTGGACATGTCCTCACTTTGGTTTTTAGTGCATGCTGGAATGTTGGCTAACTATAATTTGTTCTATAGGTAAATTTACAATAACTCAATAATGTTTTGTTATCCTATTTCAAACCACAGCCATTGTAGATGCTAGACTCAATTCAGAACCTTCATGGACTTGGCCTCTAGTATCCAAGATTAGCGTTACATGCAATTAGCCACTAAGATATGAGATAGTTATGCAGAAAAAAGCATGTGCTTTAATGAAATTACATAATTCAACTAATTCAGGCATACACAAAATATAAGAGGATGGAAATGTCAAAGCAGGAAAAAAATCTTGGCAATGAAATCAAGCAATACTATGGACCGAGTGACTACTAGCCTGAGATTTTTATACCCTACATTAAACAACTATTATTTCATTTGGTTGTTTGATTTGGTAGGGTTCAGTGACCTACATTAACAAATAAATGCAAAATAACATCCTTTCACCCCAGATTACTAAACTTTAAGGAAAGTAATTGAAATAAAAAGATTTCCATCATTCCATAAAAGCAGTAATTTATGTAAATTGCTTCTCAATGATTGGTAGATTTGATAAATTTTTTATTTAACCAGAAGAACTCTAGCAAAAAAAATTGATAGAACACTTACAACCTCTGCTTAAGAAGTTAAGAACAACTACTAAAGTTCTATTCCAGCACTTCTGCGTTTGTGCAACAATTGCTGATTCAGAAAATGTAAAGGGAACCTATGATGATGGTGAAACTCAATCAGGAGTATGTAATCTTTTTGTATCCCCAAAATGTCACAGTCAGACACATTGTAAATATACAAAATATTTTGTAAACTTCGGTACTTCACTGTAATGAAAAGCACCAGTTGGAGCAACATTCACGACTTACTATGATCCACACACAACAAAGAGAGACCTTTCAAATCCCTGTTTATCAATTTTTACAGCAGCTCATTTTATCTTCGCATAAGGGGGAACTTCAAGAAGATCTCTACAAGAAATGTCCATTATGTTTATACAGATCAAATAACTCTAAATCTATTAAACAACTTCAGCAAGTATTATAAGCAATGATAAATCATTTGGTGACAACAATAATTTCAATGTCAGGTTGGCTATTTATTTTTCTACTGACAATATAATAAAGTGAATCGGTAGAACACGAATCAGAGATTAAAGAAAGGCTTGATTGAAACTAATATCCAGGAAAGTCAATAAAGACAACCTTTTTGGAGAGATATCTTTGCATCTATGTATTCTCTTAATGAGTTTGAAGCAAGAGCAAATGGCACTCCATGTTTATGGAGATGTTTCATAAGCCGATTAGCCCCAGGAAGTGGTTTCGCTTGCAGCCACCTAAAGGTATACAATTAACGAGTTAGAAGACTACACAAACGCCGTTATACGTCCAGTGCTGGAGCTGCGTTTTTGTAAAACGCAGGTCAAACAGGAGCCTGAAGCTGCGTTTTGGAAAAATGCAGCTCCAAAACGCAGCTACAGTGCGCGTTTTTTGTAGTGGTAATAGATACTAAAGTTATGAGGCCTTAACTGGACTATACATCTAGTTACTAGACAAATGAGCAAGCTGAAGCTTCTATAATTTCAATGTTCTTAAAGAAGAAAAAATGAAGGTTTAGAAAAAGACTTTCTTTTTCTTTGAGGCACCAAAGAAAAGAATGCTTTGTAGAAATTTAATTTTGTCTAACAATCATATGTCCATAAACAACAAAGTTTAGCTACAAAATTGGTTATAATCTGAGGTTACAACTTTACTCATTATCTTTTTATTGGAGATAAATTTTGACAAATCCACTATTGGATTATATTTTTTTCTTATATCCTCCATGCATGCTTGCAAAATTTCTAAAAAATTAAAAATCAATAGTTATGTCATCAATAAATTGTTTAAATTGCAAGTTTTTGTAATTTAAAATTATGCATAAAATATAACTTATAAATGATATAGTAAATAATATCTGATTGACACAAAATTTGACATGTGTATTAAGAGCATAAAGAATATGCAATCAAGTAGCTAGATTTTTAAAATATGTAGTAATGTTAATTTTTTTAAAGGAAGTTATAGCAATAAGCTACAACCAATTTTGTAGCTAAATAACTTTGTCCATCCATAAATTCATGTATACTCACAAGGGAAATGATAGAGACCAATGAATCAGTTGGAATCCTTGCTGATTCGAATTGGGGTTTTACACAGCAATTCCATTTTCGAGCTCCATGATTTGCTTAGATTTTTGGTCTAATTCTTTATAATTTTTTAGGTTACTTTGTGTTAACTATCGTGAATATGAAATAATCTTCTTTCTTAATAAAATCCCTCTGCTTATTTATTAAAAAAACAAACTATATATGTACAACCTTAAGGTCACCAGTGATATGAAGACATTAGGTTAATTTGTTAATTGGTTATTAGTTAATTAGTTAACAATTTTCTCATGGTCAAAGATTGAAATGGCAAATTTAATGGATTTTTATTATTATTATTGGTAAGTTACACATACAACAGATGGGTTTGAACTTACTACCTTACTGTGCACTTATAAGGAGAGGAGATGTTGGTTGAGCTAGAGCTCATTGACAACAGATATGCACATTAGCTTTTATAGCAAGTAGTTGTCAAAAACTATAATTGATCCATCCATTTTCTGTTATGATCCTAGTGTCCCACATGGATTAAATATAAGCTTAACTATGTATTTATAAACTCTTGGGCACCCTCTCCTTGCAAACCAGTTTTTAAAGGATGAGTTTTACCCATAGGTTCCTAACATTTGGTATCAGAGCCAACCACCACCCCGAGTAATCGAGTGTAGCTCAAATAAGTTGCGGCTTTGTGGTTGGATCTCGGAGGAGGCAACCTAGAGGCTAGATTAAAATAACTGATAGGTGAGTGGAGCCACCTTGCAAGCCGGTTTTTAAGGATAAGTTCTACCCATAGGTTTGTAACATTTTCTCGTACATCAAACAAAGCATATATGCTTTGTTTGATGAACGAGAAAATGTTACATAATTACATCATAATTATGTATATACATACATAATTACATTTATACACACACTCTTAACCAAATTTCATAAATAAAGGCATAGTTTAAAAGTTCAAGGATTACACACGTGTTTTAGAGGTAATCAGAATTTGACAATATCAACTAGCTAGCAGTCGTTAATCACCTCACCAATCTAAGCAAAACTAGCAGCTTCACCCCGTAACTAAACAATGACAATCTGAGCATCACCCTCAATAATCACTTCATGTATTCCAATTTCTGCAGCAAAGTTAATAGCCCTGCGACAGACCATTGCTTCCACGTCTTCAACAAAAAACAAAAACTTGTTGGTGAATGGTGAGGAATGGTACTATTTGAAAGACGCGGTAGTATTTTGTGTAATAGTTGTCTATAACATCTGCATATATGGGAAGGTATACACACTTGTGATATCCGCTTTCATGTACAAAATTATAAATCGCGAAGAAGAGCCAAATAGGCCCCTTTACATGTTGTGGTGCAAATGATAACGGGCTCTTGATTCAAATAGCATATCTTCCTCTACATTTTGCAAATAGGTTGCAAGGGCTTAAGAAGCCGAGTTGAGAGACTTCATCTTTTGGGCCCCATATCTAATTCATTGGGCTAATGTGACCCCAAATACAAATGAAATGTCCCCAACCAAGTACTAGACTCTTGGCTGATTGGCTCTACCATGCATGTAAAGCTTGAATTGTTGTCCTGCTGCACCGCCAACAACAGCAAATTACCATAATTGTTACATGTTTCAGCAAAGTTCATATTCAATCACCTTCTACACCCATTTGTTCAAGTTCTATTCTTCAGTCCAAACTCAAGACTTAACACCAGTCAAATGGTCACTTCAACTCTAAATTCGAATAAAAATCACACAACCCTTAATGTAACACTTTTTTTTTTTTTTTGTTCATTTTAAATAGACTTTATAAAGGAAAAAAAAAAAAAGGATGTAACAATTTATTACCATTGATGAAGCATAAAGTGACATTCAGAGTTAGATATATGATTTTTATTCGATTAGAACACCAAATCCCTCCCTTCATTTAATGACATTGCTTGTCTTAATAAACCTACGAAGTAAAGAGGATGGTGAATAGGAAAACACAAACACACTAAAACTACTTTCTATTGATAAATCACAGTGACAAAATCCCAAGTCAACGAATATGTGATTGATTAGAAATTAGACCAAAGAACCCGTCCATTACAACTACAAGCAACTCCACAATTTTGGTAGTTAAAAAACAACCGTGTTCCCCCAAAAAAAAATCCAACCAAAGAGAAAAAAAAGAGGCAAAACAAGACAATAAACTGGCATTTTTAAAACATGCCGAAAAGTTTACAAGAAGCAATTGCTCCAGAACAGAAATATGAAAATGAAGAACTGAAACAATGGAGAAAAGGATTGGGTGGGAAAAAAATATTGATAGAAAAGAACGGCATGAATCAGAATTAATCGTTTCACTTAATGACTAGACTATCATATAACTGCAGACACATGAAAATTATATATATCAGAACTCCAAATGTACACTAAATCATGCTGGACGGAGGAAGCTTTATTGCTCTGCAGGGAGTGCAGCAGAGATCCAATCTGAGGTAGCCGTTTGAATGTCCGTCTCAATATGTGGTGAAAGAGAAAGAGGAGTTATTGCAACCTGTTGCTCCAAATGAGACACAAATCAGAAACCAAGGAAGCTAATAATAATATTGAAAAAGACATGAAGCAAAGTATCTAATACTTCAATGAAAGAAAAGTAACCATCTCCAACCATAATAAAACACCCTATTTCAAATATTTTAAAAGAGATACCAAACCCTACCACCCAAGAAATATGTAACAGTTAGGATATTATTTCAATTAACATGCAGATGCTACAGGCAAGCCTAATGTCCAATAAAAATCATATTGATCCTTGGTGTTTTATTGTAAATCTTAAAGAGATTTAATCACTGACATTGGGACCCAAAACATTAGGTATGAGCCATAATGATATATGAAAACACTCACAGTAACATTTAAGTCAAAGGATGATAGCAAGCAGTCCTGCAATGACCACACACTTTATTACTTTTACCTTTACATGCTACGTAAAACATACCAAATTTTTTTTATGATGGCCTCTTCTGTTACATTTTCTTCAGTTCTTTTGTAGTACAGTCACCAATCACAGGCAAGTGGAATCCACTCTTTAAAACAGGACCCCATTCGCAATTATTACAGTTGTTTGAACTGACAGTCATGGAAGAAAAACCTACTGGGGGAAAGAGCTGACCCCACAAAAATGATACTACTGAAAATTTAGATTCATTCATTCCATTTCTATACGATTGAATGACACACAATGACGAGAAAAAAAATAATAATTTCAATGATGAGGAAAAAAAAAATATTATAGGTACTTACATATCCATTTTCAAGTGCTCTGAAATCCAGATCCTCATCCGTCTCTTCTTGCTCCTTATCCAGAAACTGCAAATGTAAGCATGCCTGAGCCTTAGTTCATCACTTCATGAAACAACTACAAATAACTTCAATTTTTTTGGTTAATCAAGCCAATGAAGACTTGCAATTTGTAGTACAAAAATTCAGACTTTTCTATAGGTAAAACTTTCAAAGATTTGTTACAAGCAACTTAAGATTCATAATTTGATATCAACCCTTCTTATAAAACTACAAAATGTCATAGATCTTCAAGCAATTTCATTGATTATCCTAAAAGGAGAAAGTATAACTGCTTTCTTGAAGCTGCTTCTAAAAGCATTCACAGAGCAAGTAAAAGCTGCTTCTAAAAGCAACCTTAATTGCTAGATTTTTTTTTCATACCTCTAGCCGGAAGTACTTCTTCACTCGGTTAGAATCAGATTTTCCAGCAACGCCAACTGATTCAATTTCCACATGCTTCTTTTGTGTGTTCAAACGTCGAGCCGCACCCTGAAAAACACCCACCAAAAAAATGAAAACAGGAAAAGGGCAGTATAATCCTTCCATGAGCCTTTTTTTTTTGAGTAATTCACAGTGGGAGCGACTGACCGCAGCAGAGGCATCTCGGCCAAGCTGTGCGAGCTGAAGGCCAAGGCTTTGTTGATTGGACATGAAATGTCCAGCAGGATACCGGTTGGCTGAAACAGCTAGCCAGTTAGGAGTTGATCTCCACATACTTTGCTTGGTCAATTTAAAACCCTGTCAAGCAAAACATTTTCACGCATATGTAAGAGGGAAAAGAATGTCTAGGAGAATTTACATATTGTGAAGGCAAGGACTTATATCAACAGTTTTTTTTTTCCAAACAAAAGCACATGAATGAGTAAAATCAGTAGTTCAATACATGACCGACAAAGTGAGACCAGCTTCCCAGAAGAGGATCTAAATCAAGTAGAATTTTCCAATATGCCAACTATATATCTCAGCTGATACAGTTAATCAAGGGTTTGAGCCAAAGCATCTAACAATTAAGCACTTGCTTGAATTGGGAGAAAGAAAAATGTGTTACCACCTAGGAAGCGCGGACCCGGGTACAACACAGTGACGAGCAATTTCTGAAAAATTATAACATAAAACGGCCAATACGACACGGGTACGGTACCCCAAATGAAGTGTCCGTGCTTCCTAGGTTATCATTGACCGAATTGTAGCACATTTTCCATATATTAAGCATAAGATACTTTGGCTCCAATGAGTTAAAATTTTCCCTCAAAATTTTGACCCATGGGAGCAACACAGGCCCCTACACTAAAGCACAATAACTGTAAAACTCCAGTCCAACGGTGACAAGAATGTGATTACAGTTATCACACTTAAGTTTGTAGATCTATCCTATAAAGTCAGCATACATTCTAACGAGCAGAGACACCAACTAATATTTTATCGTTAGCAACTAAGTGCCAAGAATAGCAATAGAATATAATCTTAGATCCACATACCTCACATGCACCAAAAGTAGTGATGATTCTATAAATAAAACTAAGCCTTACCCTGGTGACATTGCTATTGATAACTATCCAGGCTATTTCTAAATGCTTGACAGAGGATGCCAATTTCCAGAGTACGTGTTGATAGCACTAAGATTTTTCACTGCCTGATTACCTAGCATAACCTCATTTCTCCCAAGAACCAATATTGGCCATCTTAACATATAAGGCTCTCAACATGATACTGCCCATGTCATCTTAAGTCACCAAGTCATCTGATATGACCAAAAAACACTTCAGTGATACACTAACATACCAGAATCATTCTGAAAAGTTTTTAATCTGGTGGGTTTTCAATTCTCTTTCTTTTTCTGATAAGTAGGGGTATTCAGTTATCAATAAATTTGAGAATCTATAACCAAATGCACCCTAAATTTTTAAACCTTCCCAATAGTTTGTCATTCAGACAGGGAGAATAATAAAGGCTGCATCCATACCCCACATATATCCATTGAATGAAAACAACAATAACCACAATGGTCAATGAAAAAACTAGTCATTCATTAAGAAAGCAGTTCTAGTGCTTTATTATGGCCAGTATTATATTTTGTAAAACACCTGGTCAAAGTTCAGTGTGTATTACCATAGTTTTCAAAACAAACTTTCAATTAGAAACAAGTTAACAACCCATTTCCTTAACACTTTAGAGATGCGAACCTTGTTTGTCAAAGGAGAAGTGGGTATCTCTATATTCAGGGAGCAGCTTTTGGGGAAAACTCCTTTTTCAATATCTCTGATAGCTGCATTTATTAAAGGTATACAGACAGAAACTGCATCCTTAAAATCATTTTCCTGACTTTCATCCTTCTTCCTGCAATAGATTATATCACCAAAGAATTACTTCTCAACATTAAGAAGGAAAAAAAAAAAAATATATATATATATATCAAATTTTTATAAGAAAAAATCTTCAAGTCACCAGTTCAATGATATTGACAATGATGGAACACCACAAATTAGGGCCTCTCTAGCTCCGGCAACAACACCCGAGTAAAACCTGATCAACGTTTCAGTCATTAAAAAAACTTGTCTATTCAAATAAGGACTAGAAGTCACCAGAAAAAAATAGAAACATACAGCTTTAAGTGATATTACTAGAGTAAACATATCAAACACTGATTTCAAATATTGGATGATTCCAAAGTTTACCCTGCTTGACTTAAACAAGATAATATAGGAATAATAAAAAGCAATAACTAACAACTTACATGTGATGGCCACAGCTTGATCCCCGATTAATTCCACTAATCACCTGAAAATGAGACCATCTATGATTTTTCTGGACCCCAAAATGTATATGCATAATCATACTGACGACATCATATAAATGCTAACCAGAAGAGGCTTTGACCAAGAAAACAATGCCCCAGATAATGCCAATGAGACACAATCCACAGGAGTCCCTGAGTAAAAAGAATCACGTCCAAGCCTGTTACTATCAGTAACCATGATGAAACCGCAAAATCCAGATCAACTTTACATAAATCTTTCAGGCATACATTGATGCCAATTTCAAAGAAAATATATCAATAACTAAAAATCACTGAAGTTTTCCATATATAGAATGAATGAATCTGGCTAGTAGTTAAATTGAATATCAAAAAATCCACATCATATCTACCCAATTTAATAAACATAAACAAAAGCCAAAATGCAAGGAATGATGAATCCATTAAATACAAGATAATTTTTATAGTTACAGAACCCAATACATAGATATCAGTCATACCTGAAACTTCAAAAGCTGTAGAACCATTAATCTCGGTGGAACTCACAGCAACCGTTTCTTGGAGAGTCACAGAATGACCTGACACTGATTTGTCCCTAAAAGCACCAAATCACAAGCTAGCAAATCAGAATATATTCCCAGCTTCAATACCAATACTTGAAATGAAACAAAACAACATATCTATATACAAATAGTAATAGGCAAATAAATAAAAAACTTCAAAATCCCACACCCATAATAAGCAATTAAGAGAAACATGCACAAAAGGTAAGTTATATCAATAATCACAAAGAACCCAGATACTCAGATGATGAAATTAACAGAAAAAACAACAAAACATATTAAAAGAATTAAGAAATGAAAGAATTTCACATACCAATACAGGAACACAAATATACACGCCTAAACAATCAAAAACAATGTAATCCCACATACCCAGATGAGAAAATCAAGGAAATAAGATATAAAACGCAAACTACGACCTATAATCAAAGACAGCCCGGAAAACCAACAAGCAGTGAATGAAACTCACATACCAATACAGGAAATGAAAGAAGCCCACATAGCCAAATATCAAAATCAATCAAAAAACACAAAACTTTACAGCTAAGCAATCAAAAACAATAGAACCCGCATAACCCAGATGAGAAAATCAAAGGAAACAAGCAAAATACAACCTATACAATACAGGAAATGAAAGAAGCCCACATAGCCAAATATCAAAATCAATAAAAATAAAAATAAAAACACAAAATCTACCACTAAGCAATCAAAAAACCCACACCCAGATGAGAAAATCTAGGGGAACAAGCAATAAACCACAAAATACACCCTATAGAATTCAGGAAATGAAAGAAGCCCAGATAGTCAAATATCAAAATTAATCAAAAACCAATGGAAAAACCCCACATACCCAGATGAGAAAACCACTGGAAACAAACAATCAAACACAAAACACAACAAAATAGCTGAGCAAAGTGGATGGAGATTGAACCCACGATTGCGGAGCGCAGACATGGACATTGTACAAGCCTTCACGAACAAGCGCTTCAACGAGGACCACAAGGCCAGGGGAGTCAATCCCATCTCCATTGGTGACCAAAACAATGGGCTTGGAAGTGTCCACGGCCTCAGAAGCATCGGAAACCGAAGTGGAAGAAGAGGGCTCGGCGGGTTCAACATTGTCGCTTTCTTTTGATTCAGCTTCACTGTTACTAACGTTGTCATCATCATTGTTTTTGTTGTTGTTGTTGTTGTTGCCGTTTTTTTTGCTTAGAACTTGTTGGAGATTGGAGACCAACCCCGGTGGCAACAAGTTGTTGTTCTTCACAGAAGTGGAAGTCATAGCATAAACTCAGAGAAAGAGAGAGAGAGAGAGATTTGGGTGTTGAAGAATCAAAGCAGAACCCTAGAGAGAGAGAGAGAAGGAAAGGAAGAAAAGGAAAGAAATAAAGGATGGAAAGAATGAAAAGGATGGATTGATAGATTATAGAGAGAGAGAGAGAGAGAAGAAGAGTTGAGTAGATGGACCGGTTCACACGGCGTTATTTTGAGAGAGAAAAGTAAGATTTGGGGTAAAAGAAAGAGTAACGATTGGTGGCTGCATCATTAAACACATGAGGAAGAAAGGAACAGTGATCTAATTGAAAATGGGGATTTCCTACAGTTTTTTTTTTTTTTTTTTTTTTAGCTTAGCTTTTTGCTATGGTCACTTTTTTTTTTTTATTATCCTCAATAGAATATTACAAACTTTTTATTGATGAGAATATTATAAATATCTTCTAAAAATATCCTTTATAAAACGTGTTACTAATTAAAAAAATAATTTAAAACGTTTATTGATGAGAAATCTTATGTTCGTAATATTTTCATCACAAATTGTAAGTGGCAAATTGTTACGAGTTGTTATAAGTGAGAAGAAAATAATTTTAGAAGTATGTTTAAATTAGAACCAATAACAACTTACTACTTATAATTTGTTAGGAAAATGTTATGGACATAACATTTTTTTCTATTGAATAAATGGTGTGGTTAAAGTCAACCAAATACATTTATTGACACATCAATTTGTTAGTTTTATGTAGTAAGATTTATAGATTTTTTAACAGTTTCTTTCATTAAATAAGCAGCAAGTGAATTTTAAAATTGTGTGTTTGGATGAGCTTATTTATTTATTTACATAAAATAGTATTAAAAAATTATGGAAAAAGCCTTATTTTTTCTTTATGCCATCAAAATAAAGCTAAAAATAGGTTTTTTTTTTTTGCTTGCCAAGCACACTAGTAAATTTTAAAAAGCTACTTAAGGTCTATTAATTTACATTTTGTTTGTTTTGGTATATTTATTGTTGAAGAAAACAAATCAAAAAAAATTTCTTATCTGATGATGTTTGATTATGATGATGAAAATAATTCCCAATATATATATAACTCACATTAAAAATCATTTACACTTCGTATATGCACAAATCTTTTACATTAATCACGTGCATTGAATTTCTTATAACATGTAGAACCTATGCATCTATGGAGTTCACATATTGCGAGAGGCATGCTACACAATACACACCGTCAATTACATAAGATAATTCTTAGAGTACTAGCATCTGGGAATGCAAAAAATAAAAAAATCTATTTTGCATCCTCAAATACTTTATCTATCTTACCAATTCATTTTACAACTCGCCCTACATCCCAGTTTTTATTTTTACATACAATTCAATAAGATAATATAAATTACCTAATAAAATAATAAAAAATATTCTTCTCTCTCTCTCTTTCCTTCTACTATCTTTTTCTCTTCACACACAACCACAATATTAGATATTTTTTTTCTTTACAACCTATGAATAGTAAGGTTGCATATATGCAACCTTACTATTCATAGGTTGCAAATTTTTTTAAGTATACAAACTCGGATGGAGTGGGTTTTTGTTGTCTTGAGTTGTAAAATATCAACCGGGGGTGTTTAAATCCCCCAATGCTAGTGCTCTAAGTGATGGTGACAACAACAACAATAGGTGGCGGTGTTAATGGCAAAGAAGGAAAAGAGATTTATGTTTTGTGTTAGAGAGAATTAATTTAACCCTATATTGTGGTTTTCTTAATTGTAAATGGGTATCTCTATGAGTAGTAGATTAGTTTTTTCTTCTTTGGTTATAAGTTCTAACTTATGGACCTAGTTCAATCAGATCTAGGTGCTTATTTTATGAGAATGGGGGTTTCTTTCCAGGGTTGAGAGGATGAACCTGTATGGTTTATTGATAGTGAACAGTTACAAGAATACAATTTTTATTGAGAAGTAAATCATATCAGCACATGAAAGCTTGTAACCAAGATCTTAGTGGGCAACATTAATTTGCTTTTAATTCACTGGTGCTTATTCTTAAAGACAAAATAACAAGTATTCTTTTTTTTCTTTTCTTTTTTTGAGAAAGAAGTATTCTTTTGTTGTAACTTGTAAGTTAGATTATTAGAGTTGATATGATCAACTTTAAAAAAATGAGGGCAAGTAAGATTAGTTTATGAGATTAATATAAGTAAAATTTTAAATGAAGAGCTAATTTGTATTCTTCAAAGGGCGGTGACATATGTTGAAAACTACAGTCAAAGAATTCACAATAGGACAAGTTTGAATCATTGATTCATAAGTATAATTTTAGATGAGGACTGCTAATATAACACATTAATTTGATTAGTTGTAATGATGTATGTTTTTGGATATTGACAAATTATAAATCTGAGTCAATTTTTACTGTAATATTGTAACATTAATTTCGTTTGGTAAATATGGGTTAGTGTTTGATAATTAATTAAAGTATTCAATGAACATACAAGGATTTATATTAAAGACTACATCTTACGTTTAAATAATTAAACACGTGAGGAAGAAAGTGATCTAATTGAAAATGGGGATTTCCTACCAATTTTTTTTTTTTTTTTTTTTTAGCTTAGCTTTTTGCTATGGTCACTTTTTTTTTTTTTTCCTCAATAGAATATTACAAACTTTTTATTGAATAAGTGATGTTATTGAACATTATAAATATCTTCTAAAAATATCTTTTATAAATGTGTTACTAATTAAAAAAACAATTTAAAGCATTTATTGATGAGAAATTTTGTATTCATAATATTTTCACTACAAATCATAAGTGGTAAGTTGTTACAAGTTGTTATTGGTGAGAATAAAATAATTTTAAAAGTATGTTTAAATTAGAACCAATAACAACTTACCGCCTATAATTTGTTAGGAAAGTGTTGTGAAAATGTTGTGGATATAACATTTTTCTCTATTAATTAGATGGTGTGGTTAAAGTCAACCAAATACATTTATTGACACATCAATTTGTTAGTTTTATGTGGTAAAATTTATAGATTTTTTAACAGTTTCTTTCATTAAATAAGCCGAAAGTGAATTTTAAAATTGTGTGTTTGGATGAGCTTATTTATTTATTTACATAAAATAGTATTAAAAAATTATGGAAAAAAGCCTCTCTTTTTTTTCTTTATGCCATCAAAATAAAGCTGAAAAGAGGTTTTTTTTATGCTTGCCAAGCACACTAGTGAAATTTAAAAGCTACTTAAGATCTATTAATTTACGCTTTGTTTGTTTTGGGATATTTATTGGTGAAGAAAACAAATCAAATTTTTTTTCATATCTGATGATGTTTATTGTGATGATGAAAATAATTCTGAATATATATATATATTTATATATATATATATATATAACTCACATTAGTGTCCGTTTGGAACAACTTATTTAACTAAAACTGAAATTTTTTTGCTGAAAGTGTAGAAAAAATGTTAAAAAATAAGCTGAATAGTACAGTGGGACCTATGAATAATATCAAAAAGTGCAATGGACCTATAAATAGTAGTAAAAATAAGCTAAAAGTGAAGATAAGCTGTAAAATTCAGCTCATTCCAAACGCACACTAAAAATCTTCTACATTAATCATGTGCATTGAATCTCTCATAACATGTGAAACCTATGTATCTATGGAGTTCAGACATTGTGAGAGGCATGCTACACAGTACACACCATCAATTGCATAAGATAATTCTTAGGTGATGGTGATAACAAAAACAATAGGTGGCGGTGTTAATGGCAAAGAAGGGAAAGAGATTTATGTTTTGTGTTAGAGAGAATTAATTTAACCCTATTTTGTGGTTTTCTTAGTAGTAAATGAGTATCTCTATGAGTAGCAGAGTAGTTTTTTCTTCTTTGGCTATAACTTATGGATTGTTCAATCAGATCTGGGTGCTTATTTTATGAGAATGGGGGTTTCTTTCCAGGGTTGAGAGGATGAATCTGTATGGTTTATTCATAGTGAATAGTTACAAGAATACAATTTTTATTGTGAAGTAAATCATATCAACACATGAAAGCTTGTAACCAAGATCTTAGCGGGCAACATTAATTTGCTTTTAATTCACTGGTGCTTATTCTTAAAGACAAAATAACAAGTATTCTTTTGTTGTAACTTGTAAGTTAGATTATTAGAGTTGATACGATCAACTTTAAAAAAATGAGGGCAAGTAAGATTAGTTTTTGAGATTAATATAAGTCAAATTTTAAAAGAAGAGTTAATTTGTATTCTTCAAAGGGCGGTGACATATGTCGAAAGCTACAGTCAAAGAATTCACAACAGGACAAGCTTGAATCATTGATTCATAAGTAGAATTTTGGATGAGGACTGTTAATATAACACATCAATTTGATTAGTTGTAATGATGTATGTTTTTGGATATTGACAACTTATAAATCTGAGTCAATTTTTACTGTAATATATTGTAACATTAATTTCGTTTGGTAAAAAATGGGTTAGTGTTTGATAATTAATTAAAGTAATGAACATACAAGGATTAAAGACTACATCTTAAGTTTAAATAATTAAAGATTGGAAGTTAGCTTATAAATTCAAGTCATTTCCATGCCGTTGATGTATTAAATCTGAACACCAAATTTATGTTCACATATATATATCGTTTTTGCAAATAAAACTTACATTTATTATGTTAGGAAAAAGAAAGACATTTGTTAGCTAACATTGAAACAAGCCACATTAAAGGAGTATATGTATTTTGTAGATCTCCTTCTATGTCTCTAGAGTCTTTAGCTCTTAAATGAGAGCATATAATTAAGATGTCCTCATTTATGCAAAATTAGTTGAAAACCGTTTCTAGAAAACAAAAATAGTGAAAATCTTTACTGGTTTATAAAATGGAAAGATTTTGCTGCATACTTGTATGTGGCAGCAAAAAGAAAGGAACATGTGCATATCACTAGGTGGACCTTAGACACTTGTCTATTTCCTTTTGTTGTTACATACCTCCTCTACATACAAGTATGCACCAAAACTTTTTCCTTTTATAAAATTAGGTTTTTAATTTTTATTGACTTTAAACCTACAAATCCTGGATTATCTTAAACTTTCCCTAAGAAAAATACTATCATGCTACAAATCAATTGAATTTTTTCCCATGAAAAAAACTATAAAATGGTGGATTCTAGTTAACTCAACTAGTAAAGTCTCTTGTCATGAAATAAGAGAGCTAGAGTTTGATCCCTGCTTACATAAAAAACCAATTGAATGTCTTGATTTGATTATAAAGAAGCAATTATCAGAAACGAAAGGCATAGGTTGAAATTCTCTCAAAAAATATTATAAAATGAATATATGTACATTAATCAAACATGTTTTAATATATTGATTTACTTGATTCAAAACCTGTCTTGGTTGTCATCTATAAAAATTGGGATTAAATAAGATTGAATTAAGGATCTAAGATACCAATCTTGTGACTAATGTGTAGTCCATAAATCTAGACAGAAACCGGCACCTCTTAGCGTTTTTAATAAAGATGTTTAGGATTTAAAACCTCATCCCCTAATTATCATATTATATATATATTGTTTTTTTTTTTTTTTTGTGGAGAATCTTATATATAAAAATAAAAATAAAATTCTAGACAGAAACTAAGAGAACTTTGGGAAGAATAAATAAAACAGAGTAAAGAAAAGGAAATGCATGTCGTATAGTGCTTGTGAGATACTATATCCAGACAAAATCTACGGTAATTAAGAACGTGATTAGCGTAACTTAGAGAATCATTCTACAGGTTGTGTCTTTTAATATTTTGACAATATCCTTCGAACGTGGCAAAGTACCCTTTTGGCCTCAATGTGGGGTCTCTTAAATTTGAATGGAAATCTCAGACCAAATGATGCAATTAATGTAGAAGTTAGTTTCAAAATCATATCTCTGTCTCTAGATTTGAATATATATTAATCATAGTTTCCTTTGTGCTTAACAAAATTCTTTTGAATCAGTCTCAATAATCTTCACCTAAATGGGACTTAAATTTTGAATCATACACTTAGCCATAGGAAATCGAGTCAATTTTCTTCAAGAACTTGCCAAAAATAAAATAAAACTACAAGCAATTGGAACTACTATATGGTTTATATCATCACAACAATAATCTTTTAAAGAAGAACGTTGAGGATTTGTTCAAGTGAGTTTATTGATTCAAGGATTCCCTATGCACATCTTACATTTATTTTTATATTATCGTAGAATATTAATTTCTATTAACGACCAAAAAGGAGTTAGGGCGCATTCTTCTATTATTTATTTATTTATTTACATCAATCAGTTTTTAGGTTCTTAGTGTAGGGAGGAATTGAATTTCAAATTTTTTATTCAACCATTTTAGTGTAAGCAGGAATTGAATCTCAAATTTTTTATTCAACTATCAGAGATTTTATTGAACTAACTGAGACCCACTACTTTATGAGGTTTAATATGGACGGAATGACTATATTAAAAATATAAGTAAGTTTTATTAATTTTTACACACGCATAGATATATATATATATATATTTATATAACAATTTTCCATTGTAGCAATGTTGGTGGGATTGGTAAATGGCAATGCAGATTTTGGGAGTGACGCCAACGTGGTAGCTCAACTGTTGTACATTATTAGATGCAGTACTATTATATCATTGTTTTAAAGTCAAATTTCATAACATTTAATTTTCATGTCCCAAATGTTTATCGGATTCCATTTGGTCTCCAATAATCCATCCACCTGTTTTACTTATTGTGACTTGTGTCGGTGCCTGGGTGCAGGTAGTTTTACCAAGAAGAAATGCATATTAATTATTGGTTGTAACTTGTAACTTGCAAAAGAAAACTGTAAGGATTGGAAGATTAACATTAAAAATTTTGAATCCTTCTTGAATAATAATGGGTTTCATTATGACATTGTCCTCAAATCCCATAATTCTCTTTGGCTATTCATGCCATTTGTAATTTCTTGTATGGAATCTCATAGTAAACTGTCGGATTGAGATCAGTTGCAATACTTAGGGTATTGCACTTGATGCAATAGTAATACATGGTTGAGATTGAATGTTTCTTTTTTTGAATTTTCAATATCAATCATTAAATAAAAAAAAGTTGAAAAAATTGAAAAGTTAAAGTTAAAAAATAAAAATGGTAAAAATTAATATGAGAAGATGTGGTATAATTAGGGGTGTCAATTCGGGTTAGCGTGTCGAGTTCGTGTCATGTCGACTAAATGGCTCAACCCTAACCCGACCCATTTAATAATCGTGTCATGATTCTTTAACCCTAACCCGACTTGTTAATAAGGCGGGTTGACCTGACCCAACCCATTTGACACGCTTAATAAACGAGTCGTGTTGAGTTGACACGAATGTAACACAACCCATTTCAACCTGCATAATATTAAATATAACATCCATCTATAAATAATTTTTTTTACATCCCAAAAAGCAGTGCATACACTTCAAATTTTCAACCCACATTCAAAGTAATATAGTTCAACAAAAATATAACATTCATCTAGAAATAAGTTCTTTACACTCCAAAAGAAGTGCATACACTTCAACCTTAATTCAAAATAACAAAGTTTAACAAAAATAAAATAACATAGTTCAACAAAAATATAATATCATTGGAACTCGCCAAATGCTAAGTATCAATATTGAAAGAATTTGAGCAAACAGTAGACTAATCCTGACTATGATCACAAATATCATCCATAGATTCTTTGTTGATGTCCAAATTCATAACATCTTCCACAAGCTCATCCAATTTCATTTGTGCAAGTTCTATGCCAAAAAAAAAAAAAAAGTATTAGTAGTTCTAGGGTCGGTAAAGTTTTAATTTCCAATTATATCTCTTGTAAATTTTTGTAATTACTCACTTTTCTTTTTAAATTTAAAATATATGTTGGATATAAAAGGTATTTGACAAATCTAAAATAAAATAAATATTTATTTGTTATACGAGTTAAACGGGTTGTGTTAAGTGGGTCATTTCGGGTTGACACAAATAAATTAGCTTGTCAAACGTGTTTATTGCGGGTTATGCGAGTTGACCCGCTTATAACACGTTTCTTATCGTGTCGCTTTCGGGTCGACCCGTTTATGACCCAAACTCATTAAGGCCCAATCCTAACTCGAAAAAACCCGTGTCGAGTTCGTGTCGTGTTCGCGGGTTGGGTCGAACATTGACACCCCTAGGTATAATTGCACCCGGTGGTATTGCCCCTGATCCAAATCCGTAAACTGTCTTATCAATGAGGTCGCAAATAAAATAAGAAACAAGTTCGGACAAGAGAGAAAATGGAGGCATTGTTAAAGCGTAGACTCTTTGACATTCTAGAAGAATGTAGACTAAAGTTTTTTCCTTTTAAGATCGTCTATCTTTTCAAAGTCTAAAGAGGATATAAACCACGTAAAAAGGGGTCTCCTAGCAAATTTACTGTGGAAGTATTAACATATCGAAAAGGGATACTAATCTCAAAAAGAAAAAGATAAAAAGGGCTACTTAGGTGACACATTGCTTTTAATAACTGATGCAAAGTTCTTGATAATATCATAATAAGGAATTCTGAAGAAAATGTAGTTATGTGGAATAGGATTGAGTAACTATTTTTGGTATTATTCAGAAAAAAAAAAAAAAAAAAAAAAAACTATTTTTGGTATTGATGGGGTTATTTAGAAGGTAGGAATGTAAATTTTTTTTTTTCATTCTCAAAAGTAACTTTTAATAAAATTTTAAAGCAATTTTTTGAAAAACCAGCCAAATAGATCCTTACAGAATAGATTTTGTCTGTTCCATTGAGATGAAGGGGAGTTTTAATCAAGAAGGCTAAAGAATCTGGCTCGATATGGTCCATTAACTTAAGAATTTATTAAATTATAATTGTAAAATCGAAAATTTGAGAAATTGGAGTGAGTTGTAATGAGTTACTGTAATAGCAATGTTAAAGATCAAGAAATATGTCTTAACAGTGTTTTTTCGAATGACTTAGAAATGGTGTTACCAAAACAAATATATGGACTCATGGAGTTTGATACTGTCTTTTAAAAGAGTGATTTATGGTGCCTTAAACAATCACTTAGCTATAGTGCTATAATTTGGGGTGTGTATTCTACTCATCAACCTGACGAACCTATCTTAACACCTTCCGATCCTCAAGTCCAACTAGGCTGGGTCGAGTTTGAGCTAGCAAAATTGTCAGCCCATGTAAATAGACCCAATCCACTCTATTAATTAAAAATATATATGTATATTAATGTGTTAGTTTGCTTTACTTTTGATATTGAGATTTTGTTTAAATTTGCTTCTTTGATTTATTTTGGTATTCTAGGACTTATTTTTTATGACATTGAAATATTAAGATTAATTGTGTAAATTATAATGATTTATTGAATAATAAGCTTAAATAGTTGAATAAAAATCAATTACTCTTAGACGTATCTAGTTGATTCTTTTTAATAAGAATGATTGAATTTCTTAAATAGTTATTAGAGATATAATTTTTTTAGTTAGGCCATCAATATGGCCTCTTCAACCTGAAGACTAAATCTAACCCAATCCAATACCTACAATTTTGGGTTAGGTTAGATTGGAGATTTCACAACCTAATGAGGTTGCATTGAGTTAAAAACAAAATACATCTCAAACCCAGTCCAATCCAACGTATATACACCTCATAGGCCATTTGGACAATTACAAATTCAAGTATGCAACAAAAGTTGTTCCTCTTTCTTTTGTAAATAAATTTCAGGGTGCCCTACTTGTAGCTTTGTAATACTTTGATGGGTTTGATCCACGTGTTGTCCATCATACCACTCCCACTCCCACAAAAAGAACAACTTCACAAATTTTTTAAATTAATTGTAATATTACAGAGGGGCAGTTTGGTAGACATGTTTAAACACATGTTTTCAGTTTTTAAACAACATTACACGCATTTTTACACACTTTTTCACCTACATGTATTTCCACACATGTTTTCAAACAACAAAACACATGTACCAAACACCCCCAGAATCCCCCAAACTATAATTTACTTGGAAATTTTAGAAACCCAAAACATGTGACAATGAAATGTTTATTCCAAAACTGGTCTTAAAGGGAGGTTTAGATCTCAAAATATAAAATGAAAAAGAATTTAACGATGACAAAAATTAGATGATACATTAGTGAGTTTTGGGAAAGCTTTGCTGGGTTGAATTGAGTTTTGGCTGAGAGTATGAAGTGGATGTTTTAGGATGCAAGGTTTTGAGGAATTTTTGATGTGTTTGTGAGTTTCAATTGGCAAAAAGATGTTAGCTCAATTGAGAAATTGGGTTTGAGGATTGGTTGCTGTGAACTGTGATTACACTTTGTCGTGGAGGTTTGGTGATTTGGCTAGTGGGGGGACTAGAGTGGACAAGGGTTTTGGCCTAAAACCTAATCAATTTGGTTATTAAGGCAATTGGGGTGGTTGATAGGAAGTAGTCTATTTAAAATTTGAAGCAAGGACAATGGTGGTGAAGAGTGGAGGAGACAAGGAGAGGTGAAAGAAAAGAGAAAGAAAAATTAAAAACAAAAAAAGATTTATGGGTAAAATGAAAAGAAATATAACCAAGAGTTATATAACAAAATAATCTACAAGTTCACAGAGGATTAAACAAAAGCCACATCTTTTGCTAATTTAAAACAGAGGTGCAGTTGAACCTGCAACAAGAAGAGATGATAGTGTGCAAAGCGTAAATCCATTGGTGACATAAACCATATCTCATATCCATAACAAAGAGGACAATTTCTTTCGCACTTTTAGCTAAATGAATGAAATTTATTGTAGCTAATAAAATAAGCAAGGGATGAAGGTGTTGGGATGGGCATCTCCTTAAAGATTATTGTTGGGTTATAGTTAAGTAGATCAATTGATTCAATTACATGCAAATTCCAATTATAGGCATAATCATATTGCCAATCTAGAGTATAGTGCAGTGAAAAATAAATTGATATAGCGAGCTAGTCACGATGGGGAAAACTTTTGTAGTAAAAACTTCAACCGGTGATTATGTAGGTTACAAATACAACTCTTGAAAATCTATTAATAAAAAATCAAGGTTACAAGGGCAAGGAATTTTATTCAATCCCAAATATCTACCAAAAATAAAACATACTAATCCTAACTCAATTTCGACTTGTTGGACTTTGATTAACAGAAGATTTTTTCAATTTGCACGGATCTCTTATTGATGTGACTGACAACGGTTGCACAAATATCTTATCAACATAGTAACCTTACAACAACAGCAAATTGATTGCAATAGTGTAACTTTGCAGTAGTTTCACGTAAAATACTAATAAGATATTCAATGGTTGGAGCTGAAGACTTTCTTTGGTACATAACCATTAGTGCACAAAATTCGCAGCAAGATCCCCTTCCTTTCTTTTCTGAACTCACAAGTTCAATATGTGGAGGTTAGGATTTTTCTCTAAAAACCTTTCAGTTTCTATCTCAACAACATTATTTAAAGTGGGGCTTAATAAGCCTTTAAATAGGCTCCAGCTAGGTTACAAAAACTTAATTACAGTCATTTTAACTAAAAGCATTTCAAGCTAATTCAGAATTTACAAATCTTGATCTATTGGCTGGTGTCGAGATTTAATTAAGCTTGATCAATTGATTTGTAGTCAAACCTAGTATTGAGGCAACAAATTCAGTAGTTATTGAGCAGTTTTCTTGTGTCTTCAACATAGATATTCAACACTTTTGGACACTAAAAATTAAGACTCAAAATACATCATTAAGTACGTTTGGAAGCGGGTATACTAACACCTAAAAATATAACCTTAAATATTTTCCTATCAAAATCAGTTTCAAAAGTCGACAATTAGCCTTGTTCTATAATTTGTGTCATTACTCATTATCTTTCTAAGTTTTTCACTAGTTCATAAAATGAATTTTTGACTTTGCTTTTTTTTTTTTTTGGTTACTACATTAATAAGTTAGAGCTAGGGATTGAATCCAAGACATCACAATTTTACCGTATGCAAGATTCTGTCGTTGGAGTGTCATTATCTTTATAAGCTTTTCACTAGTTCACAAAAATTATCTTTTGACTCCCCCCCCTATATTAGCTGAAAGCCAATGGTTCATTGACAATTAATCTCCTTAAAAATAAATAAAAAGAAAGAGATTCAATCAATAAGCAAGGTTACACATAAACATGAGATTATAATAAAAAAAAAAAAATTATAGGTAAGAAATCCTTGAAGAAAAAAATAACACATTATAATTTCATAGGCAATTTTAATACTTGTTGAGATAATAAATTATGATTAATCCACAATAATCACACTTTTTTTTTTCACCCATCAATCATAATAACTTATTATCTCAAATAAGTTGTCAATAAAAACAACCTACTATATAATTATCCAAAAATATATGAAAAGTGAGCACACATAATAGACTGGCTATTGAAAAAAAAAAAGCTTCTCAAACTCAAAGTGGTGCCGTTTCCAAAGCTACAAGTCGCTGCATCTTTAGTAGTTATCGATCCCTAAACACTACCCTCCAAAGCACTCTGTCGTATTACTGTTTCTATGGCGTTGAGGGCCTTCCAATTTTTGAAACCCTAGCCTAGGGTTTCAAATTTCAATTTCTGGAGCCAATTGAAGAACCCAAAAACCCAGGTACACTTTCACTTTCTTCTTCATATTTATTCATTGAAAAATTCCTAACTAATTGGACGGCTACGATTGTGCAAGATTGTGATTAGACGATCCAGGATTTTTCCCCAAAAAAAAAAAAAATTTCAAATTTTTGCCTATTATTAATAAAGGGAAAAGAGTAAAAATCTGGGCTTGAAAACAAAGCACGCGAGAATTTGTTGCAAGCTGTGTTTAGCTGCAAAGAAAATGTTGGGAAAGTTTCGTAAAAATTGAATCTTTGAATATTTTATAAATGTTCCTTATTGTTGTGAATTTTTGTGCATTTTAAATAAAATTTGTTACATTTCAAAAAGGAAAAGAAAATTATTGTGGGTTTATGAAGCTGCATTGCTTAAAATTGGATTGAGCTAAAAAGCATGACACAGTTACAATTTACTTTGATTAGCTTCTGTGTAATGCTTTTGATTTTTCAAAAAAATTAAAGAACAAAAATTGTAATGTGTGTTATTTGACAATTAGCTAACTTGAAAGGAAATGGTTTATTGAAGTATTGAACCATTTTTTCTAACACTATCCCTCATGTGTGGGTTCATACTCTCTTAATATTTGGACCCACCATGTGAAATTTTTAAAGGGTTAAACTCAAGACTAATGATAATATCACTGTGATAAATTATCACTTATCCTAAAAGCTTTAAGTTGCTAGGAAAATGTTCATTTAGTGATTTGTCCATTTTTCTAACAGTTTAATACCTGCTTATACATGTAAAACTTTAGTGACTCGAATGCAATTTGCGTATATCTAATGGCAGATTTGTTGATGGAGGGGTCTTAAGAAGTGTTGCAGTATGAGACTTGCGTTAGAACTTTCGGTGTTTTTGTCGAACTGAAGTAAGTAATGGTCATGATTTTTGGGATAAATGAAGGTTTAGCTGACAGGGGATTTGTGCCCTGAGTAAAGAGTTTGCTAATTATAGATATAGCTAACAAGATCATTGCTTAGTCATGAATGTCTCAAAGGCCAGTTTAAATTATTCATTGTAACTATTGAGTGTTTTATTTCCTTTCTAGAAGGTATTTTTCTATTTATATGGGCCATTAAACTTGCACTGCACAATGCTTTGAAGTTTGAAATCACCTAGCTATGTGAGTACTTGCAATTGAATGTGAATGTTTGGTTGTAGCTTGGGATAGATTTGTCCTAATATGTGCTGCATTGTTGGCTGTAGTCATGGACCGAGAAGAGAGAATTAAGAATGCATGCATGAAGATTGTGGAGTGCATAAACGCCATGTCTTTTGTAAACTTGGATGACCAACGGGTGCATTCACTAGTGATGATGCGAGAAATAGCACGTGGGGTTGTTGAAAATAAGGATAGAAAGGTAAGAGAGAGAGGGGAGTATGTGCAAATTATTTTGATTATCATGTTGATCACTCTCATTTGTTGCATTTTTACTTTATAGGTAACTAAGAGTGATGTGACTAGGGCTTTGCACTCTAGTATTGAGAAGATGGTAAGTACTACTTATATCATGATAAGTTGTTTTACATTATGTTATCATTGTGTGATGATTGATGGCAATGCAGGCCAGTTCATGCAGGGATATTGTGTATAAATTAAGTAAGATGTCATATAAAGGCTTAGATGACCAACGGATTCAATCATTATTAAGGGTGAAAGAGATTGCGGCTAAACATGCTAAAGTTGCAAGTGTTGAGAGTGATACGTGGATTAAAGAAAGCTTGGCAGGTGAGGAAATGCAGCCAAGCAGCGTGGATGTCCTGGTTGGAGGTGCAGAAATTATGGTGGTTGAAGAATCGCTGGTGGAGGAAACTGAGCTAAGAAATGAAGATGGTCATAATGTGGTGCAGAAAAGGCCTGTGACTAGGGCAAAACTCACTGGCAAAAAGGATATGCAGATTGGAGAGGTACAAAGTAAGATGCCTGAAGATGAGCCACCAGAGGTGGAAGCTCAGTTAATAAACGAAAATGGTAAAAATCAGTTGCAGGAGATTTTGTCACAACCACCACTTCTGCAATCTCTTATATGGCCTTCAGATGACTGCATTACCTTAGATTGGGTCTGGTCATTGATATCCACAATTAAGCAGTTTTCACAGAATCATCCCCCCTCCGAGTTTCAATTGGTAATGCCAATTTCTGTGGTGGATAAACTAGTTAATAATGCTTCAAGTATCCTTTCCAAAGAACCAAACTGTGTGAAAATTGATTGCCATGGAGTGGACTCAAGAGTTGTTGTAGTGGGTGACATTCATGGCCAATTCCATGATTTGCTCCATCTTCTTGAAAATGCTGGTTTTCCCTCTGAGAATCAGTTCTATGTTTTCAATGGTAACTATGTAGATAGAGGAGCATGGGGTTTGGAGGTATTTTTGCTCCTATTGGCTTGGAAGGTATGTGATATGAATGATATTTATAGTAGTTGTCCATTTTCTTAATGCTCATTTTTGTTTTTTAGAAAAAGCAAAAGAATGGAGGCAAAAAAAGCATATGTAAACAATTATGTATCATGTACTTGTTTTGGTGGCTAAGTAACACAATTATATTTTTCTATTGTCTGTTGTACGAGTTGTACGATTACTTTGTATTCATTATTTTGATTATGCTTATTTTCTCATCTTAGTGATTATCATAAATAATATAGTGTTTTCTTCATTGAAGAAAAAGAGCAGATGGTTCCCCCCCCCCCTCCCTCTGCATAAGTAATATATAGTCCACTTATTTGTTGTTGATTTTTATGTGTATTTTTTTCATTCTATAACTTGTGATGATTATACTGCTTTTATGTTTGTTTTTGTTTTGTTTTTCATTTTTAACTCCTTGATGTTTAGGTATTGATGCCTCACAGAGTATATCTACTCCGTGGGAATCATGAGTCAAAAGAATGCACACTGGCATATGGTTTCGAGAAGGAGGTGAAGACCAAATTTGGAGATCAAGGTGAATATGTCTATAATAAATTCCTGGATTGCTTTAAAGAGCTTCCTTTGGCCACAGTTATTGCTGGATCTGTTTATACCACTCATGGAGGGCTTTTCCGTAGTACGCGCATTGCATATTCACGAAGATCTAGAAGAAAAAGGACACAGAGGCTAGAGCTTGGTTCTTTAGAAGAGTTATCTGCAGTTAAAAGATCTCTAATAGATGCTCCATATGAAGGCCCAAATATGATATTAACTGATGTGCTATGGTCAGATCCATCACAGAGGCAGGGTATATGTAAAAATCGTGCTCGAGGACGGGGTTTATGGTGGGGTCCTGATTGCACTGAAGCTTTCTTGAAAATGTCCAAGTTAAAGGTAATAATTTTCTATGTAGCTGTTGAAAAATTAAGTTGAAGTTTTCTTGTCACAATTGAAGCTACCACTAACTTATTTTGTCACAATAGAAATCATATTAGATGTCAGTCATTTATGGAATTAATATCACATATGGTCTCTTAAATGGTCTCATTTTTAAAATTCTTCTTTGTTAACTTTGGCTAAGGCTGGAGCTAATTTTTTTCCCCTTTTTTTGGACTGCGTTTTCAACGCTATGCTGGAATAAAAAATAAAGTCATTATGGAATGAAACGTTTCAAATGTTCTTTTGTTTGGTTTTGTGGACATTTGATGTGACTCATTGGATAATTAAATGGTTTTGTGAATTGTATAAGAAAAAAAGGATTAATCCCTAATATACTAGAGCCTGAAAGGTTAAATAAGCAGCCTTTTCTGACCTCTACCATAGCAATTAGTCCATAGGAAGCTTTAATATAAATATAAATATATATATATATATATTGATATATTGATAATTATAGTAAGCTTTAAAATTAAATATTTAATTAATAGCCTTAAAAGTTTCTAAAATTATGTTGCACTGATGCAAAGAGGACCCATTTCTTAAATTAGGAAGGATTTGAGCTCCTCGCTTCAATCCTTCACAAGATATGCAATTGACTCTACAAGAACCCTAAAACATACTAAGGTTGAATATGATATGATGGAGGTTGAAATCAAAGGATGTCATCTTTGATGTGCTGCTTCTACCTAAAATCTCCTTTAGCAGAGAAGAAGCGTTCCACCTCCACTAACTGACCCACATAAAGATTTCTTGCAGAGCATACCATTACTGCTCCTACTGGATCCAAAAAGATTCTCTTCAAATATTTCAGCCCCTTGTGCAACCTGACCATTTCTCAAATTACTTATAGATATATAAATTGGTAACATTCTGATGATTCAGCACTTCTTTACAGGTAGTAAAAGTGTCTATATGAAACTTATACTATAAGTGGAACCATAATGGCCCATTCTGACACCAGGTACTTGATGAACCTCATCACATCTTGTCCCACCATCCAGCTTTTTCCATGAAAAAGCCTTGGTCATACCATCTGGATCCAATGCCTTGTTCCCACTAGTATTTTGAAGAGTGAGGCTAGCAAAAGCTTATTACTTGGTATTCGCTCAAACTTTCAAGATTATTAACATACATACAATCATGTACACCAATTAGGTTCTAAGCAAATATTGAGAAAAAATTAACTGAGGCAATAATTTTAACTCTTGGCTCAATTATCTTTTGTTAGCTCCATTTTGTGAATTATTTGTGCATAAAGACTCACTTTCCAGATCCCCTTTTAAATTTTTTTTTTTTTAATGCTTGTGAACACTGCCTCTTTGTTTCTACTGTAGTTGATCATAAGATCGCATGAAGGTCCTGATGTGAGGACTGGTCAGCATCTTTTTGGTGATATGCTATGTGGGTACAGCTTGGATCATGAAGGAGAATTAGGGAAGCTGTATACGCTGTTTAGTGCTCCGGATTACCCTCAGGTTGAAGATTTATCTCTAAGACTTGACCCTTAATTTTTTTGGTATGTTTAATTTTGTAAGTGACATTTCTTAGTCCTATGTGATAATCTTTGCAACTAGCTACAGCTTTGTATTTCATTTTTCTACATCTGAAGGGCAGTCTGTGTGTGTGTGGGGACTTACATTTAAATAATGGAATGCTTCTATTCTGTTTATATGACAACTATCAACTTTATACTTGGAAAAAAATAATGACAACTATAAACTTTATATGTGAATATCGTTGATGGGACATGACTTTGGAATTGACCAATATGAGCATTTCACCCTATTTCTCATATGAGAAAGTAAGCATAATTCTTCTGTACAAATAGCAACATATAACCACGACTAGAATTTCTGACTTTGATTGCATTATGTGTTATAAAATAATAATTTTTCTTCTTAAATAAAACATGTCTTTTAATTATAGGATTGAAATTTGTGTGCTTCGGCTAACAGGTTGCAAGGTTCAGATTTATTCTATGTCCTAATTCTGTCTTTTGGTTGCTTTAACATGAAGTATCTTCATTTCTTTATTAAGTTGGTATGCATCCAACACCTGGAGAGTGGATTGTAGATGTTTATTCTATACATTATGAATGTGTAGACATGTTGCAACCCGGCAAATATTGTCGACAAGCAGGCCTTTGTATCCCTTTCTAAACTAAGATTTGACTTACACTAGAGATTGTTTTGCAAAACTTAGTAATGTGCCACCAATTAGTATGGTTGTGTGTGTCAAGATTGAGAGGCCGTGACTAAGGCTGTGTTTGTTTTGGCTTCAAATCACTTCCGGAAATGCTTTTCCGTAAATGCGGGTGTTTGGGTGCGCAAGGAAAATTGGGTCAAACGGAAAATCATTTCCGTTGACCGTAAAATTAGCCCTCTGACCCTGTAAAATCATTTCCGTTTGTATTTTACCTTCAAACCATTTCCGGACTCACGCGCAAAGAGAGAGAGAGAGAGAGAGAGGAAGAAGAGAGAGCCCAGATCAGCGCATCGCGCCACACCAGTGCCGATCCACACCAGCGCCGATCAAGCAAAGATCGACTCCAACGCCGATTGCAAAGAGAGAGAGATATCGCACCCAAATCACGCCACGAACCCAGAGCCCAGAGCCCTTTGACTTCGCACCCTTTGACTTCGACTTCGCACCCTTCGACTTCGCCGGCGAACCCAGAGCCCAGATCACGCCTTTGACTTCGCCCAGATCGCACCCCAGGATCGCACCGATGATCGCCCCCCAGGATTGCACCAATGATCGCACCCCAGGATTGCACCAATGATCGCACCCCAGATCATGCCTTGATGAATTTTTTTTGGTTGGGTTTTGTTTCTGTGTTTATCTATTGAGAAATGGTATTATATATTTGTTTGGAAGCTAAGAAAATGTGAGAAAATGTGAGGAACATGAAGAAAATGTGTTTTCTATATTATTTTCAGCAACACAATCAAACACTAGAAAATATTTTCCAAACCATTTTTTGGAATGCAACCAAACACTTGAAAATATTTTCATTTGCCGAAAATAGCATTTCCGAAAAATATTTATTTTCCGTAAAATATTTTACATGAACCAAACACAGCCTAAGATTAATAGAAAATGAGGAATCCAATACACTTGTGGTCTGCTCTTTTGGTGTCTTTGCATCCCAAATGAGGGTTTCTATAAATGACTTCCATATAATGGAATGTGCAATTTGTTGCTAGCTTGCTAGTTGGTGTATTTTCTGGATAGTAGTTTTTCTACTTCCTTTTATGAGCAGAAATTTGTGAGTATTTTATTTGGATTTTACATTTGAAAAGAAAATTAAATCTATTGGACTTTCTACAGTATGCATTATTAGTAAAACATGGTAGCTCTTGATGTTCAAAGAAAGGAAGTTAATGTCAACTGCTACGGAAGTATTCTTTTTTGGGTACAGAAGTTGTATTCTATCTCAGAACAGTTTGTGAATTATGCAGTTCAGTAGAAAGATATTTACCAATGAAGGAGCATATGCTGTACTTCAGTCTCCTAATTTTGAAAGTCCTTCCTTCCACTCATTCAAAGCTGTAGAAAAACCAAAGGTATGGATTCCAACCATTGATTTTGGCCCCTTGCCGATGGATAAGTTTGCACTTGTATGCTTAGAACACCTGCATCTAGCTGCAGGTTGGGGAAATGACATTAAAGCTTTTTGAAGGGTTTCAGTTTCATGTAACTCATGCCTGCATGAATGTATCCAATTAACTTGATGCAACTTGCTTCACAGGCAGATCCTTTTGTTGATGTTGATGACTATGATAAGATAGCATCATCTAAACGTGAAGATCAGATAACATCAGATGAAGAAGATGAGATAGATATAGGTGAACAAGACCTCACATCAACAGTAAGTTGTTAACATTTTCTGGAGGAAAAGTAGCCCTTAATTTTTTTTTTAATTCTGGTTTCAAGTGAAATATATGATGCTCTGACTAATGTATTGGGTCTTAGATTCTTTGTGTTGTTCACAATGGTTGTTTTAAATTAACTTTTCCTGCTGCCCTTGTTTAGTAAAGAGAAATGCAGCTTGAACAAATAAGGTTAATGTTGTTCTTTATGGTGCAATTAGGGTCTGATTCCCGAAGACCCAACTCCACTTTATTTTTACTTTTGGGAAAAAAATTCTTAAGTAGGTTTGTCAACAAGGCATGAAGTTGGATTTCTTTTTTTAATTGATCTTACAAATAGGTACTTTCTTTTTTTCTGGCTACTTCATCTCTTTAATGAAGTAGTCTTTTCTTAATACAATTTTTCTTACTTATCAAAAGAAAAGAAAAGAAAAACAATCAATCTTACAAATAGGTGATTCCTCTGTCCAATTTTGAAATGATATATATATATATATATATTTTTTTTTTTTTGGGGAAAAAAATCAATCTCAGGTTAGGTAACTTTTTCTTTAAAATGGTTTCAAAGTAGGATTTGTTTTGCTTTATATCTTGCTTATATGGAAGATGGAATCAATGTGACATTATCTTTAAGTCGGAAAAGATTAACCATCTTTTCTAGAAATTTGGAAGTTTAATATGTCTAAGAAATTCCAAAAGAAAATTTGAAAGCTGTGAAATGCATGTAATTTAAGGCAGATCAATTCTTGTAGCATTACATTATAGTATTATATGTTTACACTTATTACTTTTTGGTATAATCTGGAATGTCTAATCATTAGAGTATGCAGTATTATGTTTTGTTACATTTTCCCTGCTCACGTGCTCATTGGGATTTCAGTTGCTATATGAAGGGTTTATGTTACTTATTCAAAAAAAATATATATATATATTTATATATGAAGGATTTATGTTAAATGCCCATGGCCCTCACACTTGATTTTAATGCTCCTAGCAGCTATTCTCCATTTTCCATAATATTATTCTCAGAAATGGACTTTCTTTGTTAATTAGCATGCACAGTCCTCAATGGCCGCCATCTCTTCGTTGCAAAAATCTTCTCCGGTTGTGATGGCTTCTGGGGTTGACTTTGAGGCACTGGGCATTTCTAATCCTCCTTCTTGGAGTGTTCTTTTGCCGAATGATTTGGGTGGCACCCAACTTGTTCAAGTTCCACAGGCTCCTGAGGTGGAAGGACTACCACTACCTCCCACCTTAGAGGTAATAACATCTTTTTGGATTACCCATTATTATCATCTTCATCAGAGGTCTAAACCTAAAGTGTGCAGGAGCCTCACAAATCTGCTTATGAGTACTTGTTCAAGCTTGTTGCTGGCCTAAAGCATATGCTTCAAACAAGGGTGAGCCATTTTCACATTTATCTTCTCAATTCCTCTTACATGAGAAACTAACGCGATATTCTTTGAGTAGGAAATTGAGAGTAAGGGCCAAAAGAGGAAGCGAGATGATTAGGTCAGCTTGGAGCCAAGGCAGCTCTGCCACAATGGCTTGATATGTCAAGCATCACTAGAAAAAAGATTTTCTGGAGATGTATCCAATGGAAATGTATATAATACCAAGTAATGTGATTCATTGATTCTATGTTTATGTAGATAAACACTCGAGCATTTTGTATCAAATTTACAAATGAGTTGATTTAGCATTTGGGATCTTTATTCAGTACACTTTCTTAGGAATCTAACCTTTGTCTAAATCTGTGAGAGATGAAAAATAGAGAGAAAAATGCGCAAAGAAAAACAATCAAACACAAGAGTTAAGTGATTTGGCGATGTGCCTATGTTCACGAAATTGCAACGATTTCACTATGTCAATTAGATGAATACAGAGGTGGCCATACAATACAGTTTATAAAAAAAAGTACGAAGTCGGCAAGCCTTTGCTCTATGAACTAAATCTAAGAAAATCTCTCAGTTACAGTAAAATTGTAATGCTTCTATATGCATTTTTACTTTGTGTAGATGGTCTCTGCAACACCTTTTTTATTCATTTATTTATTTAGTCCATGGTCAGAAGTCAGACTTAATGGAAAGATAGCAGATTGTCACTCCATAACTGAATGAGCTACATGGTTCACAGGTGGTAAGGGGGCCAGCTGAGTTTGGGCTTACTCACTAATCACATAGAAGATTTATCTCAAAAATTACTCAACACTATATTAGGAGTAAATGATAGTCATAATGACAACATTTGTTATCTAGGAAATTCTTTTGAGGATATTGATGGATGCTATATTGATGGATGCTAAACAGTAGCCGCAACAGTGAATGAACAGTAAAAATTTGGCCTGACGCGCGTGCAAAAAAAAAAAAAAAAAAAAAAAAAAATTTGAAAACGCAAACGTAAACGTATCAGCCCAATCCAAACGTAGCCTTAAAAGCTAAAAGTTGCACTAATTTCAATATACTCGAGTAGACAAGGAAGAAAAAATAAAAAGAAAGAGATAAGTGATTAAATGGATTATGATTAATCTGCAGTATCTTTCATCCCCAATCCCTTGGATCAACTGGCTTGCTTTGCTTCAATAAAACCGAAAAATCAAATTTAAATTAAAGACAAGTGTGATGGACTATCTAAAAGCTTCATTTTCCATGGCAATTAAAATAACTATCCAGCCCACAGCTCATTTGATGCTACAACCGTTCCAGCACTGCTTGTTATAGACCAAGAACTTCATAAATTCAAGAGAGAGAGAGAGTCTAGCCAACACCAAATCCATCCCAGCATTGAAAATTGTAATTCAGTGAAGAACTACTTGACATCTTAAATGAAGAATTTTTTTACACATTTCATAATCATACAAGGCGACTACAGGCTATGCACTACAAATCCCCTAAAACTAAGTAATAATAACCTACTTCCTAGAAGTGCTTTACTAATGACCAACGAAAAGAAAATCACATCTTAGCCACTTTGCCAAATAGATTTTTTTTTGGGTATTTTTAGCTCAATAAACAGAGCTGTCCACATGATTAATGCATCTACAACTCTTAACATTGGCCATCCTCGCAAATTGAATCATCCTTCCGCTTACGCTTCTTAGTACTCTTCATTCCAATTTTTTTTGGTGAATCTCCAACTTCATCCATCAAATATTTGTGCACAATATCCTTGACCTCATCAAGTAACTTCCTATCCTGGAAATCCATCCCATCGTCTGAAAACTTACCTAGCATGTCTGCAATTTCATTCAAAGCTTCAACCTGTAAAATTAATAAAAACCAAATATCAAGAAAAAAGAAAAGAAGAACAACAAATTAAATAATATCTATTTGTTGAGATTAGTAAACATCAAATAGCTAGTTATGCATAGCCTTACTTTTCCCTTAAATTCAGACTCAACAGATGTAAGCCTCCCTACAAATTTACGAGTAATTTTCTCATACCACTGCATGTACTCCTTTTCATCCAAATCATCATCACCTTCCACAACATAAAATCTACGCATCGCCCACTCATCAAGCTCATATTGCATTTTACCCAAGATGTCAACACCATGATCATATGCACGGCTCTTTCTCTCCCATCGATGAACATCATTTGGAATTCCTTGAAGCATGCCAAATTGCCTAAGGCATCGATCTGGGAGGTGTCTTTCTGCCTTTTCAAAGCAAATGAGCATAGTCCTTGATGCCCGCAAGGTCAAAGTATTTTTAATATCTTCTGGTATTACTGTATGGTCGATATCTTTGTAAGGAAGCCACTCTACCTGTACGTCAAAAGCACACCAATTGGATCATATCTTCTAGACAATACATATAAGAATTGACACTAACATGCATATAAACTCACATCAGAAGGTTTAAGAGAGTCCAAGGCTTTCCGATAGGAGACTATATTACATTTCATTCTGGAACCACTTTGTTTTCCTTTCCACCAGAGCACCAATGGGAAGCAACCTTGGTTTGGCTCCTGATTGAACCTTGGTCGGCCAACATTCAGGCGATAATAACTCCAACACTACAGACACATAACAAAGAATTGAAGTCAGCATTATGACTGAAAGTCATCAACATAGCCAAATTCCAATTGCTTCACCAATCAATATTTTAAATCACAACCCTGCCCCCCGACAGTTATTTATCTGAAACAAAAAGAGAAGCAAAGAAAACAGTTATTTATCTGAAACCTGGAGTAAAGTCAAAGAGCCGCTAATGGTGCTTTGAGACTTTAGTGAAGCATTGCCAAGTGCTCTATATAAGAATGCCAATGCTGCTGCACCCCATGCAAACTTTCCCGCTTTGTCAAAATCCTCAAACAATGAAAGGTACATGACAGGGACTTTGTTACCAGTTGTTGTGGAAAATATTGTGCTGCCTACCAGGTATAGAAGGTAGGCACGTGTTCGGCACTCAATCTCTTCCACTGTTGCATCTTTGGGACATTGAGAAAAGAACTCTTTCAACCAGGTAAGCTTCACCATTCCACCAGTTAGGTCCTCTGGTACTCTTCCTAGTAATTTTTCACACAACAAGCTGGGTGTGCTGCTTGTTACACCTATAACAGGCTCTCCATCAATTGCTAGTCCAAGCAAGAGTGCTACATCTTCAAGGGTTATTGTCATTTCTCCAACAGGCAAGTGAAAGGTATTTGTTTCTCTCCTCCACCTCTCAACTAGCGCTGCTATGAGGGCACTGTCAAAATTAATTGCGGGAATCATTCGTAAGTAATGAAATCCAGCCTTCCCAACCAACTCGATTTGTTCAGCTGTGAGCTTCCATTGGTCAAGCAATGAAGTGTGTTCATGACATCTAAGCACTCCTCGCTCCTTTAAATGTTGCAATGAAATTATAAGCAATTGCAGTCCTTTAAAATATTGGGAAAAAACAAATTAAAACAAAAGGAGAGATATGATAGATATTGTCAAACCTGCCCATCCCAAACTGCTGAAGAGACATGGCTATCTTGATCATAAAGTACAACATTATCAATTGGACCAGGATCTCCAGTGGTCTCCATTTGAGCTATGTAACAAACTACAAGCAAAAAAGGGAATGCTAAAGTTAGCTCCATATAGTAGTAGCTCAAGAGCAGTAATTCGAGCTAAAAAAAATAACTTGCAGTAGCATTAAACTAGTTTCAAGTTGATTTTCAGACACAACAAATATTTTGGCCAGTTTAGACCTTGAATTGACAGGACTCACATTTGCACGACCCTTAATACATAGTTGAACAGATAGAGATTACAAGAAAGACAAACAAATGGTTAAGGCCATTAAAATCAATGCTTTCTTCATTGTACACTACCCTTACTTCAAAAGACACAGAGTTTGAATTGGAGTGTAAAGCTTAGGCTCCTTCCAATATATACAAAAGCAAAAAGGATTAACAAGTCAAGAAAAGCCTAACTTCCATTTAATTTACCTGAAATTATTCACTTTCCATAATCAAAGCAAAAAGTAAGAATATTTACAACTAAAAAAATGAATGAACAATACTACTTTCTTCACTGTACATAAAGCCGTAGTTCCATATGCAAAGATCAATAATTAAACAAAAAGCCTAACTTCCATTTTAATTTGTAGCAAACACCCAATTTCTCTAAATTTTAGCTCTCCCTTTTGAATTCTGTCTTCTGTGTCCAAAAATATAAAGATTAATTTTCCAGATAACAAGGAAAATAGTAAAGAATTCAAGACTGGGTTTTATTGATTAAATCCTAAAAGCAAAATCCTTTCCTTTATTTCTTACTTCTTACAAACAAAAATGCTTCTCTACATCATCAATTACTATATTCTTCCTTAAACAGCTTGATTAAACCATGTTTTTCATCGAAAACTTTTCTGGGTATTTTCCCATAGAGGCAAACAGAGCTTTAGCAAGCAATTGCAGCACCCAAACCCACAAATTAATTAAAACCCAGATGATAAGATTAAAAACCCAGATCAAATATAATATTTAATTTAAAAATACTAGGCCAATTAGTGGTAAAGGTTCAAGACGAGAAAAGCAAACACACAAAAATAAAACCTTGACGACATATAGGAGAAAGAAGAGGAAGAAGAAGAACGACATGATTAAAGAGTAATTCACATTCACTGACCTGAAAAATAATTAAAATTAAAAAAAAAATGGTATATTTGGCGAAACGACGATGTGCAAAGTGGGAAAGTTGTCGACGACGGCCACGGAAGTGTCGTACTTTGTTTTGAATTGGGGAACTCTGGATTTATAAAAAAAAAAAAAAAAATCTTTAAATTACGAAAGTGTTAATTGATAAGATGATTTGAAAAAGGCCAAAAAAAAAAAAAAGAAAAAAAAAAAAAGAAAAAGAAGAAAGGCTCGGATAAGAATAATACTAGATTGTTTTGGACCTTTCTCAGCTCGGCCCAATTCAAAGTCCAAAGTACAGTACTCAGAGTTTTAACTTTTGAACTCACTTTGATATAATTTTATTCTATTTATTATTTTGTAGTCTCATGTTGTATTTGGTACAAGGTAATGTTTTAAAATTCTCAGGAATGTTTAAAAATTCTCATATTTGGTTGCAAATTACACTAGGAAATCAGATGCTAGGAGAATCTAGATTCTCCCTTTAAACCCTTCTCAGTAAGAATGTAGATTTCCTTTAAAACATGTAGGTATCCAGATTCCCAACCTTAAAGGAAACTGTATTTTTTTTATATATAAATTGACAATTTTAACTCTTTTCCTTATCATTTAAGCAATTAAGATAAAATATAAAACAAATTATCAATATTTTTTTCCTTGTCTTTATCTTTTTCCCGCCAAAATAACATAAACAAGATAGACAACTCTGTTGATATATTTTTAACAAAGTTCTATTTATGTTTCACATGTGGAAAAAAAAAAGTTTGAAGGGGACCCTCCATTATTGCCAGGTATTCATTTTTGCTGTTGTGTGTGTGTTGCTCAACAAATTATTAATAATTTATATTTTGTTTTTTATTATTTATTTAGGGGAAATTTTTTTTTAAAGGACTTGGTAATTCACATTCAAATCTAAGGATAGAATGGAAAAAATAAATAATTCATTAAAAATTCTTGAGAATAAACCAAACATTATCATCTCATATTTCTAAGAATCTTAAGAGATTCCCAATGAAACCAAATATAAGAATAGTTACATTCCTAGGCATCCAGATTGCAAAGAATCACATTATTAGGAATTTGGATGCTAGGAGTAATGTGAATTCTCTCGTACCAAACGCCACATCAGAATTTTAATTTCTTTTGCTTCTTTTGGTCGTTTGATTGGGGATGTGAAGGTTATAGCAGAATTCTTTATTGGTTTTACTATTTCTCATGTTATGAGACAAGGAAATTATGTTGCTCACAATCTTGCTAAACATGTTAGTGATTTAAAGGTGTGAATGAAAAGTGTTCCTCCACATCTTAATGTTGTAATTGTTGCCGACTTGACATCCCTTATTTAATAATATTAGCTTATAATCTCCTGCATATGCATGAATATATTTAAAGATATACAATAAAATGCATAATATAATCTTTATATATATAATTTAAATACTATTGATAGTCATTTTTATATTTTGTTAACTCTTTAAAAAATTTTGTAAGGATATTATTAGGTATAAAATGTAAATTGTCCATTTAAAAAAAAAATTATTGTGAAGCATTTTATTTTTATTTTTTATGATTCATTTATTTTAGACTTTTTGGTTTTTGTACTTAATAACTCACTTAGATAAATATTTATGATGTAGTCCCACATTTGATTCTAAAATTAAGAAATAAAACTCTTTAAAAATAAATAATTTAGGACACATGGCGCAAAATTGGAACTATAATTTGGAGTTCTAATTTGAATTTCTCTCAGCTTCACTTATTATTATATATATAGATTACAGCTTTCTACTTCTCAAAAAAAAAAAAAAAAAAATACACATGATGTGAAGAGTATGAATACTATTGAAGGTAAAACAGTCAAAACTCACAATTTTATAGTTCTCAAATTTGGCTAGAGTTTTTTCTTATTTATTATTTTTACTTGATAAATTTGATAGTTAAGAATGGAGATATTTAAATTTTGAATGTTTTCATTAAAAAATATCATGAGGTATTAGTCAAGTTACAAGGCTCTTTACAATTTTTTGGAGCTTGAGTATGTAGATCTCACTACAACAAAATGTATTTTCGGTGATGAAAATTTTTGTCACAAAATGTCCTCATTTCTTCACCTATAACATTCGGCGACGAAACTACTTTTTGTCGAAAATACTCGTCACCAAAAGGTTCAATTATTTTTTAATTTTTTTTTGCAACAAAACCATTTTGTCGCCTGATATTTTCCTCGCTAAATACATTATCCAGCAATGAAATAGTTTTATCACCAAATGTATTTTATTTTTTATTTAATCATATTTGGTAACAAAATATTTCGTCGTCAAAACCAAAGTTTTTATTTATTTTTTAATTTTCCATATTAGGCGACGAATAGTTTCGTTGCCTAAACCAATATTTGTTTCTTTTTAGTTTATTTTATTTTAAATTTTACCATGTTAGTCGAAAAAAAATTTCGTCACCAAATGTTGTTTACGTTTGCTGTTCAATTTAATAGCGACGAAACATTTTGTCACCAATTCTTTTTATTCCATCCTATCCAAACTAATAATGACGAAATATTTCGTCGCCAAGTATTTATTTATTTTAGTCTAATTTTCTATTTTTATTTATTATTTTGATATTAACCTGTCATTATATTATTAGAACCTCACATTTGAACAACAAATTTATAAGCAAACTATCTATACAATCCAAAAGTAAATAAAATAAGTATTAGATTTAATCCATCTATATAAGTTGTTTGCAACACAATTCTAACAAAAGATGTCTTATAATAATTGTAGGGACACATTTTTCAGCCCAAGCCCAAGATGTATGTGATCTTGGCCCAGTGAGCCCAGTACAATAAATTTGTAGAGAGTGAGTCGAAGAACTAGGCCCTAATGAATTTGACAATGGCTAGTATGGATTTAAAAGATTGTCGAGCAAGAACAAGGAAAATAGAACTGAATGAATTCACTGTCCAAGGAGGTAATTTCTCATATAAATCACCTTCAACAAAGTACAATTACAATTTTGATTGCTACAGTATTCTTTCTTAGTTTTTCCTCTCTGTTCTCATGAAGGGTCTCTTACATTATATAGCTCCCTTTGGACCATCTTGACCCTACACTTGTTGATCGTTTAAGACCTTACTTGAGTACCTGTCCCATCAGACACCCTCTTTGGTTTTCTGTGAGTTGTGGTAGCTAAGGCAGCACTATTCAGGGGTCTTCTCCACATAAATGCGGCCAGAAAAGTAGCTGCAGTGCACTCAATGCGGTGGTAGCAGCTTTTCCTTAGATATTTCTGAGTTCCCATCATCCTTATACGTGTATGATGCATGTCCTTATCACTGGAGCTTCCTGGAAGGTCACCTTGATTGTTGGAATACAGTTTTGAGCTGTACTATTATGTCCGAGGATATATTCCTCATCGGATCACACTCCCATTCGTATTTTGCTCATTAAGTCCTGAGTTTGAACCATTCATTACCATTCGTTCGTCTTCGGACTACTCATGTTCCCGGCCAAGGCCCAAGGCCCAATATATGATTTGGGCCCTTAACCCTACAATAGCCCCTTAAAACTTTGGTTTTTTCCTCTCATCCGAGGAGAAAGTTTTGGGTTTTGAATTTTTAAGAGTTAATTCTACTTGGTTTTTTGATTTACACGTGTGGGAGTGCCGTTTCGTGCGCCCCATAATTGTCCCTAACGCTTCGAAGCCCGCGAGGCGCTATTAATTGCTCCAGGTGGTGTGTTGTTCCCCACATCCAACGGTGAGGCGCTAATCCAACGGCTGATATTTTTCCTCGGGTTTTGAGCAGGATAACTCCCACCCAATTTTGCCCTCTATATAAAGCACCCGAGGAAATCATTTCCCTCATTTCACAAGTCTTTAAGCTCTCTAGAGGTCTTAAGCACTCCAACTCACTAAAACATCCATACTCATAAGTTTCCTTAACTCTTTTCCTTAAGAAATTCCCAAAAGATTTTCCTAAAGGTTCAGGATTTAATACACTTGTTTTCGTAAGTATCTATCTCTTTAAACTTTCTTTTTCTCCTCGGCCTTCTTTCTCTTTTAGAAAACTTCCTTCGTGTCATCTACGTTTGCTTAGATGGGTAGATTCAAGCACTTAGTAGACTCTCCGGTCGGTATGGAGGGATTTAGGGCTAGATACCACATTTTGCAAGGAGTAGCCCTGCAATATTATACCCTAGACCAAATTCTTACCAATAGAGAAGTGGGTGAAGTAGTCATTCCCATGATTGCTTTCATAGAGGGAGGAATGACGCTTCTTATGGGTAGGATAACTAGGGATTACCTGATTAACCACAGACTGACTCCCCATCAGTGCGCCCTTAATCTATTTAGGATCTTGGGTTGCGTAGACGCTCTCAACGAGCAGATGGGCTTAGGGCTCACGTGGCATGATGTGATTCACATGTACGAGTGCCATAAGCTTGCCAGCGCGGGATACTATCTCAAGTCCCGATCCGACGTCGTCAGACTAATATCGTGCCTTCCTAAGTCAAACAAGGGCATGAAGGATGACTACCTTATTGTCTCCGGGGAGTGGAATGACGGTCTTCACTGCCCAAATCGGGCTGGAGATCCAGGTGGGGTACCCTAGGATTAGGTCCCTTAGCAAGGATTTTAGTCTTCTTATATACTATACATTTTTTATAACTCTACCTTAACATTTCGCCTTCTCGGATAATAGTTTTTATTTTTCTAATAACAACTTCCTCCTCGGTTGTTTTTGCAGATAAAAACCACGTTGCTCCGAGACTTAGTCACGTCAACGTACCGGGTCTTAACAAATTGCTGAGGCCCGAGATATTCATAAGCGAAGACAAACAGTTATTGGCCGCCCACTTAATTTTGGACTACGAGCCCCTGTCTCGCATATTCTAGGACATTGGCCAGGCAATAAGGGCTGGTGACCCCAGGCTAGCAAGCATAGACGTCTTTAAGCCGAGGTTCTTGTCTAGGAGAGACCTTTCGCCTGTTGAGCTGCCCATTCAACGCGCCCCTCGGGAAGTAGCCGCTTCGAGGTGGAGACAGCCTCTACAGCCTTATCCCTCGAGGCTGAGATCTACCAATTCCGTCTTGAGGAGGAAGGTGAAGTGCCAGAAAGGCCGGTAAAGCTCTCGGACTTTGAGGCCAATTTGGATAGGTTTTCTGTTGCTCATTCTCCGAGGTTGATAGTTGCTCGGGTTGATACCAGCTCGGAGGAAGAAGAAGCTATGGACTTGAAGTAAAGGATCAGCTTAAAGGGTCAGCTAGCCAACCGAAATAAGGGGTCAACTTCAAAAAAAGTCACCAAAACCCAAGTTCCTCCTAATCTTCCCCCTCCTCCTCCCTTTGTGACCGCAGAGGGACTGCTCCCTTGTCCTGATTTAAAAAAGAAGAGAAAGGCACAGGAAGGGAAGAAGGGGGAGATTATTCCTCCGAAAGGGGCAAAATAGCCCAAGAATGTTAAGGACAAACAGACTCCCTCCGTGGAGAGCAGGGAGGAGACTGGTGCTGAGCGCGCCGAGGGTTATGCACATGGATCCCTCAGCTAGAGGTGGGAGGTGCTCCCATTCCTTGGGATGCCACGATTTGGGAGTCCCAAAGGGGGTATGCCACAGTCCTCGCCGAGGCCTTAGAGCAGCATCTTCTCCTCCCTAGAGACATGGAAGGCCTTAGGCGGACAAGGCAACAAGGCCTTTTCATGTCCCTGAAGAGGGACCTAGCCATGGTAAGTCAGTCAATACTCTTCTGAGTTCAATGCTAGGATGCATACTTATCTATATGTATATACTTGACCACTTTGCTATTATCATGCAAATCACCCAACAAGTTTTTGTAGCTAAAGAGTGGGTTAGGAATGCTCGCGATGAAGTTAATGTTGAGGCCCACTCCCGAGCTAATGTTGAGAAGGCTCTTGGAGCCCTCAAACAAGAAAAAGGCAGAGTTATCTGAGAAGCTGAAAGAAGCGAACTAGGCTCGCCTGAGTACCGAGGCGGGTCTAAAGACCACGGAGAAGCAGGCCGAGGATCAGTGCCAAAAGTTGCACTTAACTGAGATAGACCTGGCCACCGAAAGACAGATGGTTTCGGATCTCAAGGCGAAGCTGCAGAAATTCAAGGATACAGCTCGGGTGGCTAGGGAAGCCGCTTAGGTCGCAGTGAAGGCATCCTATGAACGTGGGGTGCAGGACACGGAGACCCGGTTGGCAGAAGAGGTGGCCGCAGTATGCAGAGACTACTGCACTGAGTCATGGGTGGTAGCGCTTGACCGGGCGGAAGTCCCTATAGACTCCGAGCTGAGGAGGGCCGAAAACATCTTCTTCCTAGAGGATATTCTAGAAGTTCTGGATACGGTCCCTCCTACTGAGCAGCTCCCTACCACCCAAACTCCCCCTCATGGTGCTGAAGTTTCTAAAGGGGCTGAAGTGGGTAAGGAGGCTCAGCCATCGATGAAGGCCAATCCCTCTGAGAATGCCTTTACAATCAGGGATGTGGTCTCCCAGGCCAAGGATGCAGAGCTCAAATCTCAGGCTGAGGGTGGCAAGCTGATTCTGAAGAGGGCCCTCGACTAGCAGAGAAGTAGTTGTAGGATTTTTCTTTATTATTATTATCTTTTTGTGGTTTCTGCCACCACTTGTAATGCATCTTCCTTTGACTAATGAATTGACTTTTCTTTTTACTTCTTGTGTCTCTACTTTATATGCTTTCAAGTTTACTATTATTGCAAATAAAATTGAACTGCTGCCACTCTAACTTTAATAGAAACTAACAACAACACCCTGCCACCAGCTTAACTGATTTGACTAAGTGCCAGCAACAAAGAGATTTACCCCATATTTACACTGTAACTTGATTCTTCTGCCATGAAGGCTAAATCCAAAAAAGATAAGTAATAAACTTTGTAAAAATAAAAATAAAAGAGGGAGATATTCTTCATTCTGCCCAACACTTGGGTAAATAATTAAGGACTTTAGCTTGCACAAAGCCAGCTATCCGAGGAGTTGGATATAATCCGAGATCTATTTTAGGACTTAGTGAAAAATAAATAGACGTTATAGTGTTAATTTTCCCAACTACACGATCCAAGGGACCAAGTATGACCAGGGTTCCATTTAAACACTTAAAAAGACGTCAAAGAGTGTTAATTTTCCCAAAGCATCTAGTCCGAGGACCCAAGCATGACTAAGGTTCTGTTTAATCACTTATAAAGATGTCATAGAGTGTTAATTTCCCCAAAGCATCTGGTCCGAGGATCCAGGCATAACTAAGGTTCTATTTAATCACTTATAAAGATGTCATAGAGTGTTAATTTCCCCAAATCATCTGGTCCGTGGACCCAAGAATGACTAAGGTTCTGTTTAATCACTTATAAAGATGTCATAGAGTGTTAATTTTCCCAAAGCATCTGGTCTGAGGACCCAGGCATGACTAAGCTTTTGTTTAATCACTTATAAAGAATGGATAAAGGGAAGTACAATGCCTTTATACAACAAATGAACATATTGACAAAGGAAACTTTCATTAATAATAATACAATTTCAGGTTGTTTACATTCTAAGGGCGTGGTATTACATGCTCATCTAAGACTTCCAGAAAATATGCCCCTATACTAGCCACCGAGGTGATGCGATATGGTCCTTCCTAATTGGGCCCTAGCTTTCCTCACGCTGGGTTCTTTGCAGCACCCAGAACTTTTCTCAACACCAAGTCACCAGGCACTAATGGTCTCAGCTTTACGTTGGCATCATAACCTTGCTTGAGTTTGTGTTGGTAGTATGTCAATTGAACCATTGAACTTTCTCTTCTTTCTTCAATAAAGTCTAGGCTCTTTTCCAGCAACTCATTGTTACTACTCGGATTGAACAAGCTGGTCCTTAATGTTAGGAAGCTAGTTGCTAAAGGGATGATAGCCTCAGCTCCATAAGTCATTGAAAATGGGGTCTCTCTTGTTGACCTGCGAGGTGTAGTTCTATACGTCCAGAGGACATGTGACAACTCTTCTACCCATCTTCCCTTCGCGTCATCTAGCCTTTTCTTGGGTCAATTCACTATGACCTTGTTAACAGCCTCGGCCTGTTCATTTCCTTGGGGATAAACTGGAGTGGAATACCTGTTTGTAATTCCAAGATCACAACAGTATCTCCTGAAAGATTTGCTATTAAACTGAAGGCCATTGTTTGAGATGAGGGTACGAGGGACCCTGAACCGGGTGACAATGTTTTTCCAAAAAAACTTTTTGGCGTCCACATCTCTGATATTTGCCAAGGGCTCAACTTCAATCCACTTAGTAAAGTAGTTCGTGCCGACCAGCAAATACCTCTTGTTCCCTGTTGCCTTGGGGAAAGGGCCAACGATATCTAAACGCCATTGAGCATATGGCCAAGGGATGGATAGGGGGTTTAGGACTCCTCCTGGTTTGTGTATATTTGGTGCAAATCTTTGGCATTGATCACACTTCTTTACATATTCTTGCGCTTCTTTCTGCATATTTGGCCACCAATAGCCCTGAGTGATGGCTCTGTGAGACAAAGATCTGCCTTCTGTATGGCTTCCATAAATCCCTTCATGTAACTCCTCAAGGAGTAGCTCTGATGCCTCAGGGTGAATGCAGAGTAGGTATGGCCCAGAGAAAGAGTGCTTGTACAATTTTTGGTCCTTGGATAGCCAGAAACGAGGCGTCTTTCTCCGTACTTTGTCAGCTTCTGATTTATCCTCCGGCAAGATGTCCTCTCTCAGGAATAGTACTATGAGATCTATCCAGCTAGGCCCTATTCTGACTTGGTGAACATGGACCGCCCCTCCCTTCACCTCCGTCGGTTTGCACAAGTCTTCTATAATGATAACCCGAGGTAAGCTCTATGCCGAGGAGGTTGCAAGCGTGGCTAGGGAGTCGGCATGTGTGTTTCCACTTCTGGGGACGTGCAGTAGGCTGAATGATTCAAATTTGGACTGCAAATGCCTAACTTGACTTAAGTACCCTTGCATTTTCTCATTTCTTGCTTCTAGCTCACCCTTCACTTGGCCAACAACCAATCTTGAGTCCGAGAACATCTTTACTGCTTCCCCCCCCCCCATTCTTTGAACCATGGACATTCCTTCTAGCAAAGTTTCATATTCAGCCTTATTATTTGTGGCCAAGAAGCCCAGTCTTAGTGACTTTTCAATGGTGATTTGTTCAGGAGAAACTAGAACTAGCCCCATTCCAAAGCCCCTTTGATTTGCTGCATCATCAACATATACCTTCCAGAATAAAGGTTCTTGCAGGGAGATTGTGCCAACCGATTTTCCATCCATGTTCTGTGTTGCTGCGACTTTTTTCTAATTGGGGTTCAGCAAACTCGGCCACTAGGTTTGCGAGGACCTGGCCTTTAACAGAGGTACGAGGCATGTATTTGATATTAAAAGCCCTTAGAACTGTGCCCCATTTAGCAATCCTCCTCGTGTAATCAGCATTTCGAAGTATAGCCTTGAGTGGGAGCTAAGTCAGGAAAACAACTGTGTGTGCTTGGAAGTAATGGGGAAGCTTTCGTGTACCAAGCACCATCGCCAAGATCGCTTTCTCCAATGGTAGAAAACGAACCTCGGCCTCATGTAGTGACTTGCTCACATAGTAAACTGGCCGTTGTATGCCACTGTCAACTCGTATAAATACCAAACTTACAACATGAGGGGCCACAGCGATATAGGCAAACAGGACCTCATCTACTTCAAGACTGGACATGACAGGTGGTCGAGATAGATATTCCTTAAGTTGCCAAAAAGCCAAAGCACACTCCTCGGTCCACTCAAATCCTTTTCACTTATTCATCAAGAGGAAGAAGGGTCTACACCTTTCCGCTGACCATGAAATAAACCGGTTCAAGGTAGCAGTCATTCCGGTAAGCTTCTAGACCTCTTTGGGATTTCGAGGTGGTTGCAAACTGTTAATGGCTTTGATTTGATCGGGGTTGACCTCGATTCCCTTGTGAGTCACCATGTATCCCAAGAACTTGCTTGATCCCACACCAAATGAACACTTGGAAGCATTTAGGCTTAACTTGTGTTTCCTCAGAATTTCAAAGATGTTTCCGAGGTCTCCTACGTGCTCAAACACCACTTTGCTCTTCACCACCATGTCGTCTATATAAACTTTAATACTTTTACCCAACTGTGATTCGAACATTCTCATTATCATCCTTTGATAGGTAGACCCTGCGTTTTTTAAGCCAAAGGGCATCACCTTGTAGTGGTAGTTTCTAATGGGAGTGATAAAAGCTGTCTTTTCTTGATCGTCCAGGGCAAGTGGTATCGGATGATTCCCTTGAAAGGCTTTTAAGAAGCTTATCCGAGAGTGGCCCACCGTTGCATCCACCAACTGATCTATTCGAGGCATAGGGAATGGATCTTTTGGGCAAGTCTTATTCAGATTTGTGAAATCCACACACACTCGCCACTTTTCGTTCTTCTTTTTCACCACCACAATATTGGCCAACCATTCAGGGTAGAAAATTTCCTTGATAGCCCCTGCCTGCTTGAGCTTCATCACCTCATCTCTGACAGCATCTGCATGTTCCTTGGATGGGCACCGAGGTGATTGCTTTTTGGGAGTGATGGACGGGTTAACATTTAAATGATGGAAGATGAAGTTCGGATCCACCCCCGGGGCTTCATAAGCGTCCCATGCAAATACATCAACGTTTCTTCTAAGAAATTCGACTAGCTCTTCCTTCTCTTGAGGAGGCAGCTGAGTTCCGACTTGAAAGAACCTCTCCGGATCATCACTTATAACAACCCTTTCTAAATCTTCACATTTTGCCTCCTCGACTCGTCCGTCAATAGGCAACGCCGAAATTCTTGATTGCTATAAGCTCCTTTCAGTAGAGGCCAATGACTCAATCTTGGGCCGATGCAATATGGCAGCCACCATGCATTGCCTAGCCGTTGACTGACTTCCAAGGATCTCCTTAACTTGGCCCTCAGACGGGTATTTCACCTTCTGGTACAGAGTAGAAGAGACGGCTCCTAGGGTATGAAGTCAGGGTCTGGTCACAATGGCCGTGTACGGGGAATAAGCGTCCACCACAATAAAATCTACCTCCACCACTTCTGGACCCATCTGTACAGGTAGTCTGATCTGGCCCTTTGGAATGACGGTCTTCCAGTCAAAACTCACCAAAGGAGAATCATAGGCTGTAAAGTCTTCGGGTCTCAAATTCTGCCCCTTGTATAGGTCGGGGTACATAATCTCGGCACCACTGCCCTGGTCCACCAGCACTCTCTTCACATCATACCCCCCAATCCTAAGTGTGACCACCAAAGCATCATCATGGGGCTATATGGTTCCAATCTTATCGTCATCCGAAAAACCCAACACCGACTGAATATCTAATCTAGCCCTCTTCGGCCTTGAATTAGTGTCCTTGGCAGGTAGCCGAGCCACAGACATCACTCTGGAGGGACAGGAGTCGGTTCTTCCTAGAGCAGCAAAGATGACATTTATCGTTCCCAAGGGAGGCCTTGAGGAATCATCTCTCCGGGGTTCTGAACTTGTTTGGCCCCCCTAGCCACTGGAGTGATGCAAGAGCTGCTTGAGTTTTCCTTCTCAGACCAGCTGGTCCAAATGATCCCACAAATTCCTACAGTCCTCGGTAGTATGTCCCTGGTCCTGGTGGTAGTGGCAATAAAGGCTCTGATTGCGCCTCATGGGATTTCTTAGCCATCTTATTTGGCCATTTGAAGAACGGCTCATTCCTAATCTTTTCCAATACTTGGTGCACTGGCTCTCGAAACACAGCATTAACCGCCTGAGTGTTGGCGGACCCTGACTGCCCAGCAAAGTCTTTCCGAGGTCGGTTATTATTGTATCGGTCCGACCTAAAATCTCTCCTTTCCTGAGGTATAACCTTAGCCTTTCCTTTCCCCAACTGTTGGTCTTCCTCAACTCTCTTGTATTTATCGATCCGGTTCATGAGTTGTCGCACACTGGTAACAGATTTGCCAGTCAGAGATTTTCTTAACCCGTGCTTGGCTGGGAGGCTGACCTTGAAAGTACTGATGGCCACATCTTCAAAGTCACCATCTATCTCATTGAACATCTCCCAGTATTTGTCCGAGTACGTCTTCAGAGTCTCCCCTTCTCGCATGGATAAAGACAGTATGGAATCTATGGGCCAAGGGACCTTGGTGCACGTAATAAAACGAGAGCCAAAAGCCCGGGTTAGCTTTTTGAAGGAATTTATGGAATTTGCCCTTAGGTCATCGAACCATCTCATCGCCACGGGTCCCAGATTGGATGGGAACACCTTGCACATCAAAGCCTCGTCTTTAGAATGGACTGCCATTCTTTGACTGAAATGATTCACATGCTCCACCGGGTCCATTCGTCCATTGTAGATGGTGAACGTTGGCTGATGGAACCGCCGAGGAAGATTTACCCCTTCAATCCTGTGCGTGAAGGGCGACTTAGAAATCTGGTTCAACGCCTTACTCATAGCGTCATTTCCCAAGCCTTTACGAGGCGGGCTCTTGTACCTACGTTTGTGGTGGTGCTCCTCACTATAGGAGAAAGACTCGCTTGGTGGAGTTTTTGACCTTTGCCTATAACTAGCATCCTCTTTATCATTAGAGGAGATATCAGAACTGGAAGGAGTTCGTTTTCTTTGTGCATGGCGCAGCTTCTTCTTTAAATTATCAATCTCCATCTGCATGGCTTTAGTGTTGTTTTGCCTTTGAGAGACTCGACATCCAACTCGAGAATGGCTTCTGCTTGTATGCGTGGTGTGCACACTACCCTCTCGATCCTGTTCATAATCACGATCTCTTTCGCGTTCAAGATTAAGAAAATCATCTTGTTGTTGAGAATCTACGGGCTCTACCTGGTGCGGACATGATCCTACCATGGTCGACCGTTGCACTCACTAATACACAAGTTCTTCCCACAGACGGCGCCAATTGTAGGGACACGTTTTTCAGCCCAAGCCTAAGATGTATGGGATCTTGGCCCAGTGAGCCTAGTACGATAAATTTGTAGAGAGTGGGTCGAAGAACTAGGCCCTAATGAATTTGACAACGGCTAATATGGATTTAAAAGATTGTCGAGCGAGAACAAGGAAAATAGAACTGAATGAATTCACTGTTTGAGGAGGTAATTTCTCATATAAATCACCTTCAACAGAGTACAATTACAATTTTGATTGCTACAGTATTCTTTCTTAGTTTTTCCTCTTTGTTCTCATGGAGGGTCTCTTACATTATATAGCTCTCTTTGGACCATCTTGACCCTACATTTATTGATCGTTTAAGACCTTACTTGAATACCTGTCCCATCAGACACCCTCTTTGGTTTTCTGTGAGTTGTGGTAGCCAAGACAGCACTGTTCAGGGGTCTTCTCCACGTAAATGCGACCAGAAAAGTAGTTGCAGTGCACTCAATGCGGTGGTAGCAGCTTTTCTTTAGATATTTCTGAGTTCCCATCATCCTTATACGTGTATGATGCATGTCCTTATCACTGGAGCTTCTTAGAAGGTCATCTTGATTGTTGGAATACAGTTTTGAGCTGTACTATCATGTCCGAGGATATATTCCTCCTCGAATCACCCTCCCATTCGTATTTTGCTCATTAAGTCCTGGGTCTGAACCATTCATTACCATTCGTTCGTCCTCGGACTACTCATGCTCCCGGCTAAAGCCCAAGGCCCAATATATGATTTGGGCTCTTAACCCTACAATAATAAAAAAAACATATTAAAGATTGAATTGATGTCATTATGTAGTTAATAAAATTTGTACTTGACATTGTACTAAAAAAAAATTGGACTTGACTTAACTAAAACTTATTTTACCCTATTTATTTATATTTTAAAATCTATTTCTTGAATTAGTCATTCGAGTTGAATTATTACATTGTCACATAATTGAATATATATATATATAAATGGAGTCAAAGACATGACTTAGAATCCGTTTGGATAAATGTTTTCTCCTGTTTGAATTAGCGTTTTCTTGGACAAAAACCATGATTAAATCTCAGTTTGGAATTTTAAAATCATTTGGCATTGTGTTTTTAACTAGATTGTGTTTATGAAATTGCAAAAAATTGCGTTTTAGAAAAGCAACTCCCAGGTGCTAAACCCTAGAATTTTGATAAATATTTGTTGGTGCTACAACAAAACGACAAGGATGTTTCTCTTTAGGATTTGAAGTTCTCTTATGCTAGTTGTTAGAGATATATTAGACATATTAGACCAATGTAATAGGTCCAAGCTCACCTAGTATGTGTGCAAGAGAAGTCTCCTACTTGTACTAATAGTCTAGGGTTTAGTCTTCTATAAATACTCATGTTATGGTTCATTGTAATGCAAACTTTGTACTACACTCTTACATAATAAAGATGTAGCCTTTAAGAGTTTCCTTTGTGGACATAGGCTGTCAAGACTGAACCACGTAACCCTCGTGTTCTCGTGTTCCTATTCTATGCTTCCTCTTATGCATCTACTTTAGCATATACAACATGGTATGCACATCAATGCTAATATTTAACATGGTATTAGAGCTAAACTTCATTCTTGGCATTAAGCAAAATATTTCTACCCAACAAAGAAGATTCCCACACACATAGCACAGATCCACAACAGTTCCTATGCTTGGCTTTAGATCTGGACCCCATGGCATCACACAGCTCCCATGGAACCATCGTCACTGCCTCGTCATCAAGTGATGTCGTCCAATTTTGTAACGGAAATCGTAGTGTCGCTAAGGTTGTTGTTCCACCAAGAAAAGGAAAACAAGAACATGTCAAAAACACTAATAACATATATAAAAATATGATTAAAACTTAGGAAAAATAAAGTTTGGTAAAATTCAGTAATTAAAATTACTAGAGCGTTAGGGTTTGTCCACCAATATTGTTAAGCATCCACTACCAGTCCAATTTAGTACACAGTTGGGTAAGTAAACACATAAACTATCCAATTGAAAGATTTAGAAATAAGCTTTATTAATAAAACTCTCTTTGATTGATTATATTCATCAATTGTTCCAACAATTTAGTCTAGAAAATAATAATTTTGTTAGAAAAGCTCAAGAACATCGCATACCCTAGAGGCAATACTATGGAAAAAGTAATATCTAACAAGATTACCATGTTTTGCTAGAGATATTATAAAGCCCTATTCTAATAATAAGAAGATTCAAGAATAGACTCATGAAAGAATTAGAAATTAAATATCAATCTAGAAAAACAATTATGAAAAGAGAACAATTGATTTCAATACTTGAGGTGTTTTAAGGTGGAGATGGCCTTGTTGATGACCTTATTTCTTGTAAGAAGGTCAAAGGAGATGATTGTCTGGACCTTGGCTTCCTTTGTTGATTGAGATTGAAGTTGATTGTGAGCTTTAGGTTGGCTACAATTGATTGCATCAATGCAGCTGTTGGTGGTAGCCATACCAAGTTTAACTGAACTAGCTATTGTTGAAGCTTGAATGTTCTTGCTAGAGGTCATTGAAGCTGGTAGCAAGATGATGAAGATTTATTTCTTTGAAGGAGAAGAAGATAAGAGACAGAGAGGTCCCACAGGGTGTGCAAGGTCAACGACTAAATTTCTAATTTGAAATAAATTAAACAAGTAAAATAGTTTCACAACTATGAATTTGTATTGATGATTATGTGGTAATTCTCTGAAATTACAAAAGAATGATCATTTGATTCAATCTTCTTGAGATGGTTGCTTATTGGAATTGTGGTAATGTGATTTTGACTCGAACACCAAATATCCTTCAATTTGGCTGAAGGATGTATCGAAGACCCTTGAAATGGAATTACAACAAATCTCTAGCTATGAGCTTGTTAGAAATTCTTTATTCTTCATGTTCTTTGTGTGTTCTTCATCTTTGAAGGTTTGTGGTGGAAATTTTTTGGGGCTTTGGAGGCTTGAATCCATATAGCTTCACTGATTTGAATGATTCTGTTTCGAATGTTCTTCGTATTTGAGGTTGAAGTTCTTGAAGTTCTTGGAGGCTTTAGGCTTAATTCTAGCAAAGCTTCTATACTTCTGAATCTTCTTTGATGCTGCTTGAAGTGCAGATGTCTTGGTGTGTAGAAATGCCTTAGGATGACTTCTAATTATAGGAGTTTGGGTGTGGGTGAGTGACATGTGGCGGAGTTTGATTAGTGACACATGTCACAGCCTGATTGGAGGAGCTTTAGGACTCTTCCTCTAAGACACATGGCATAGTTTGATTGGCCGAAATGTCTTAATTTTCAAAGTGACACATGTTAGCACCCTGATAGGGATAAATCCCAAAGTAGACGAATCCAATTAATAGAGACAATCATAAGTGACGGAGTTAATGGCCTGGTTATTCTTCCAACTAAAGAATTAGTAGACGGGCTCATGACCTGGACGGAGAGGTAAGGCGATAGATGGGCTCCTCAAAGTGGATGGGTCCAAGGGAGACGGTTTGTTGAAGCCACGTAGCACCTACGTGGCATAAGTGGTCTCCAAGAATCCTAGTATGGAAATATCTTGCATCCTATGCCCAACCATAATCAAAGGAAATTCCTACAAGGAAAAGATCTCATAAAATATGAGTATTAATGAGAATCTTCACTACAAGAAAATACCTTCTCTGCCAAGAAAAAAAGATTAGCTCTACACTACTATGAAAATCCCAAAGCCTTTATAAATCAAGGTACGCGTAATTTTCCCTAGGTCTGGCACTCTAGAGTTGTAGAAATTCTCTCTAACTTAACCTTCGGAGGGTATTTGGCCGGTACCACACCAATACTCTCTGTGAGGTCTTATGTGTTTTTGCTTCGCAGGTTCTGTCAAAAGCGTGTGAGAACTGTAACACCCCGACCCAATTTTATAATTAAACTATGTGTTTGAGTGGTTAATTATTATTTTTAATCCACTTGCTTTCTAAAATTAATATAAGAGTATTTAATAAGCATATTATTTTATAATGCCATTAAATAAGAATTGTAAAGATTATAAATAATTGAATGGCTATTTGTATTATAAATATATATTTAGTATGTGCAAACTATATTAAGTGGTTAAATTATTAGATATATAGTTATTGGTGTTTAATTAAGTGTTTAAGGTAAGGGTTTATATGCTTGTTATTATTGTAATTAGTTTTAAGTGCATGAAGCTTCGATATTGTGGTATTATAAAACATATATGCTCTTTTAATGTTATGGATATAACTTTACAAAGGTAAGGATATATATATGTGTGTGTGTAAAGTGATATTATTTTTGTAAAAAAGTGTGAGTGTGAATGCAAGAAAGTTGGAAAAAAGGGGGTGTGATTTTCTTCTCTAGCCTTCCACGTATCCCACCCCAATAGTCCACTCTCCTTATCTGATTTTGCTGCCCCAAAAGTCTTCTCCCTTATCCTATTTTCTTGGCTGCATCAGATCAGAAAGTCCAGCTCTCTTTCCCTACTCTTTTCCTTGTTCTTTGTTTCTTTTTCTCCCCTTCTTACACGGCAGCCCTCCCTCTCTCACCAAAACAATATATCCCTCTCTAAAGAAGGAATTAAAGGGTTAACACTAAAATTTCAGCTTCAAAGCTTGGGGTAAGTAATCAAAAACTTCATTTGTTTATTTCTATTTCTTTATCCACTATCCTGAAATTAGAGGCTGAACTATGATTCTGTTTTTGTGATTTAAAAGTTTGATGATATTGTGATCAATTGAATGCTTATTAACATATTTTAGTATGTTTATTATAGGTATAAAAATACCCAAATGAAATTAAGACCTATTGCTATTTGTTGATGATTTTGTAAGAATATGTACTGAAGCTGTCTCTGTGACAGATTTGATGTTTACAACAAGAAAATTATGTATTAAATCATATTCTGTGAATTAAGAGGCTAGGAGTAGTTTTTATGAATTCTAAGACACACATGGTTGTTATGGAATTGGTCTCACAGCATTTGGATGAGTAGAAAAATAATGGTTTAATTTCTAAGTTACATGAATTTCTGTCAGGACAGATTTGAGCATGCTGCCTTGTATGATTTTTAATAAATCATGGGTTTATTCTTTGACTCCGAAATTTTTATGGTATATACTGGACATACAGGGGAGTAGTTCTGTAAAATTTCGTGATAATTTGATGTGTGTGGACAGCCCATTTGTATTTTACAAATGGGGCATATGCTGCTGGAATAGAACAGTGAACAGTAAGGGACATGCCTAACTTTGAGGATTTAATTCTAAAGTTAGGGTGAATGATTTGAGCTATAATTTATTATACTTATCTTTTGGTATGTCTCGATCATATATTAATTGTTGTGTAACTTGTTTTGAGGTTTAGTACTCAAAGGAGGGGTTCTAAACCATGTGAATATTGTTTTTATGAAGCTGTTTTGTTAATGCTGTATGTTGCCTTGTGTAAGTTTATGCATGCACCATTGATTCCAATCTCAAACATGTTCTGAATTGATTTTAAGGCTGATTGACATGATCCGAATATGAGAATGTGAGTTTTTCTTTAGTTTGGTACATTATTTGTTGATGTGTGCATAATATGTTTGTGGGAACCTCTTTGAGGTAGGATTAGGATTTCCTTGATTATAAGAAATAGGTTTTGAGATGAATACGAAAATTTATGTTAAGGAGTAATGGATAGTAATAAGCTTTGATTTTGGTTTAGGTGTTACAAGTATCCAAGTCTAAGCTCCTTCGACTGTAGGCTCTCGGTTCCTCTGCTTTCAGGTAAGGGATAAGTTATATGGGTATTTGGTAAGTCATGAGGTTATTTTAAAGTATATTATGCATTAAAAGGTTTTTGATATTTCGAAACCTTATGTATATGATTTAAGTATATTGATGTCATTACTAATGTCCACGAACATGACGTTTAAAGAAAAGAATGGAAATGCTATTATTATGAAAGGTAATGCAAAATAAGAAATTTCAGTATGATGTATAAGTATGAAAGGTTTTCGGGTTATGTCCTCTGGTGATCTGAACTCTGTCAGTAGGGGTTAATTACTGGCTTTCCAGGGAAAATGTTATATGTTTGGCCATTTAAAGTAGAGGAAATGGGGTTGCCCGTAACTCTAATATGAATAAGGCCTTCTCCCCAATGTGTACGGACGGCGGGGAGGAATAAAACCTTGAGGAGATGTGCCATCAGGCCTCTCAAAGAGGACAATATCATGCACACAGGGTCACCCAAATGTGATAAGGCCTTCTCTGTACAGACTTATCAGATATGGACTAACCAATATGTTATGAACAACTATATTATGTTATTAATCATGAGAGAATGATTTTGTTTAAATGCATTATGAAAAGTTAAAAGCTCTTATGAAAAGAAGAAGTTTCTGATGAAAAGAAAAGCTGTTCTTTAAAGATAAAAGTTTCCGAAGTTCGGTTGTGCTATAAAGATAAAGCTTTTGATGAAAGTACAAGTTTATGTTAAAAGTTATCAGATATCTGTTCTTTATGAAACGTTAAGTTTTATGGTTATGAAAGTTATAATATTTTACGTGAAGAAGTTTATGAAGAAAAGTTTTATTATTCTTTAAGATGTTTCTAGTTTAATACAAAGTTACCGATTATTTGATTTAAGTTAAAATGATTATTTTGTAATGAGAATATATATTTGGTGACTTTGTAAGAAATGAAAGAAGTTTAATCCGAAAGGTTTGGTAATATTGTTTTGATAAGAAAAAGGAGAACAATTATTTACAGATGAAAAGTATATAAGTTATTATTATGAATAGGATAAAATACTATGCATGAAAAAATGTTCTCCTATCTGAATATTCATAGAATGAAATGATTTGATTTACATGCATCCTTATTAAATTCTCATATACCTTACCTTTACTGGGCTTCGCAGCTCACCCTTTTATATTTCAGTCAACAAGTTTTATTTTTGGAGCAAAGGGAGCCTTAGTCGAGTTTTGGAAGGAGCTGGTTTTAGTTTTATATGTATGGATCCTAAATTAGCAACTTGATGTTTAGATTTGTAGTATGGTTAATTTTAGGATTTAATGAAAGTTGTGTATCCTAAAGTATTAAGAGATGAATTATGTGAAATTCAAAATTTGAGTAATTGGTGAATTATGTTTTTCTTTGGAGTACAATGTAGATGCTCTGAATGTCAAGTGAAAGGTTATATCATTTAAGCAAAGAAACAAGAATTTAAAGAAAGAGGAAAGCTTTTGTAAAAGATTTGTAAAAGTTAAGTTGGTTCTTGTTAATATCAGGTTTAGGCTTGATATTAGCATGCCGGTCATGGTCACAAATCCGGGTATCGGGTTTGGGGCGTGACAAGAACCGTGTGACTCATTGATAATTTTTGGCATCATCACACTGGATTGGACTACTTATGTCATTGCTTACACGCGCTGATGTGTGATTGAAACACATTTTCAATGAACTTTGGCCATTTATACGTCGACTTATGCAAAAATTAATGTCTATTTTAATATAAGAACATATTTTTTTCTATTTTATCTAATCATTTTTTCAAAATACCAATATCAAATTATCTAATATTTATTCTAAACTCAATTTCATTAAAATATATAAAAAAAAAAATTAATTATTTCTCTCTCTTCACACACCACAATCAACATCCACTATTTTCTTTCATCCTCAAGAAACACAAAGAAAAAAGAAAAAACTGAAATACACAACAACAATGCCTCTATAGTTTTGCACAAGTATTATAAGAAAAATATTTTTGCACAATTAATACATAAGCTGATGTATAGGTTTTTTAGAGTTGATTAGACAAAATTTGATCATTATACTACTTTACAAATGCGACTGCTCTAAAGTTTGGCTGTTTGACACGTTGGAATTGTCATTATTCAATTAAGTCATTAGGCTTAATTATTCTTTGACACCAAAGCTTGTTATTAAAAGTCATATTTCAGGTCCAAAGAACCAAAAAACTAAAAGGGGAACCGAGTGAATTAGTGCAACACTTCTAATACCGACGTCTCAGTATATCATTTCATTAGTCCTCGTCTAGTCATATGTCAATTCAAAATAATACTTCAGTTGAATTATGTAACTTAAGCGACACTCCAGGAAATATTCTAGATTCATATCACTGGATATTGTATATGATTTTTTTTCCTCACTTGGATTGTATATATGACTTGTTAACAAAATTAGACATAATCACATAAACAAATACACACAGAAATTGCCATATTTGAATAAATCTATTTGTAATTGTAAGTTATATCAATTGATTAGGGCCTTCTTTTTAGTGCTACACCCTATAAATGATCCGAATATTAAAAATTCAAGTTTGTTCATTTACCCTTTTTTTTTTAAACGAGCCAAGTTTCAACTTATCACCAAACAATATTTTATATTCAAGTTTAGCTCATTTTCTTATCAAATAAGCTTGAACTTATTAACAAGCTACTTGATTAATTTATTATTCTTCTATATATTGTGTAACCATGACTAAAATGTTTTACCTATTCACAATTCTATAAACTTTTACTACGAATATACTTTTTGTATCATTAATAAGATACAAATAATAAATTAATATCAAAATATATGAAGATAATGTAATCTAATGGTAGATTTGTCAAAATTCATATTGAATTAAGAAATATAGGGTTAGGTTCAAATTATACCTGACGTAACTCTAAAAAATGTTACACTACCCAATAACTTATTATTGAATTCATATTTTGAAAATCCAACCGTTGGATTATATGTTCTATATGGTCTTAACATGCATGCCAATTTTTATGCCAATCAGATGTAATTTACCATTTGATCTATAAACTCATCTTTTATGCATTATTTTAAACTACAAAAGCTTGAATTTAAACAATTGATTGATGACATGACAATTAATATTTTATCACCTTGAAATTTTACAAGCATGAAAAATATATGAAGATAATGTAATCTAACGGTAGATTTATCAAAATTCACATCAAATTAAGAAATATAGAGTTGGGTTTAAGTTACACATGATGTAACTCTAAAAAATGTTACATCACCCAATAACTTATTATTGAATTCATATTTTGAAAATCCAACCATTGGATTACATGTTCTATATATTCTTAACATGCATGCCAATTTTCATGCCAATCGGATGTAATTTACTATTTGATCTATAAATTCATCTTTTATGCATTATTTTAATGGGAATAAATTTTTATTCACTTTTGAGAAAGAGAGAGTACAAAAAGCTGAAATTCTTGAATTTTAGGCTACCATTTTGAAGTTGAAAGTGGTATCATTTTTTTATGGGTACAATTGTTTAGAAAATAAGGACAGACATTTCTTATATAGGATGTATATAAAAGGTTTTTTTTTTAGACTGTAAACAAAAGGTTCATCTAAAGAATACAAAGTACTATATGTTTATACGTTTCTTTTTATTTTTCTTTGAATTTTAGAATAACTTTTATCTCCAAAAAAAAAAATTTAATATTTTAATGATTTTTTGTGAAGGTCAATCGTGGCCCTCGCAAATAATTTAGTGTTAGTAAGGGCATATTTTTAACCCACACAAAAAATAAACTTTTTTCAAGGGATTTTTATTGTCCCTTGGTGGGAACATTTCCTTCCAAAATTTTTGACATTTTAATAATTATTTGTGAAGGTCAATCCTAGCCCTCGAAAATAATTTGGTGGGAACATTTCCCTCCAAAATTTAGTATTAGTGACAGCTTTTTTTTTACCGTCACAAATAATACACTTTTTGTGAGAGATTTTTAATTGTCCCTCACAAATAATATAGAGGGAAAATTTACATCCAAAATATTAGTATTTGTGACGGCTATAACACATAATTGCAACAGCTTTTCTTGTTGGTCACAAATATTTCACATTTTACTAAGTATTTGCGAGGGCTTTATTTTGCCATTGCAAATAAGATTTTTTGAGAGGCTTTTTGGGTCCGTCAAAAATTCTTGGTCGCTAATAGGCATTTTTTTTGTAGTGATGATATACTATAATATTACTAATATAGAGAAACAAACAAAACAAAATATTTATATTTTCAGTTTCTTGGCCAAACAACCACCAATAAAATGATTGAAGTAATCACGAACTTATGATTCCAAATTAATATAATTTGCATGAAGTGAGATACAAGTATGAGAGATACATGATAATTATTTCCAAAATGAATTTTATAAAAAATTATCTTATTTTCTTATGTTTGATAGCGATCTTAAAATAAGTTCAAAAATTATCTCTTAACTTTCCTTATATATTTTTATGTGATATAAATTTATTTTCCTTATTTAACTTCGTATAAAGATAATACTGTTTTTTAGAAAATTCTAGTGAAGAAAAATTTTATCTCAAACCAAACTAAATAAAGAAAATTAAGAGATCATTTTTCTTTAATTAATCCATTTTTTTATATATGAAAAAAACTATCTTCACATATAATTTCCTATCGAAATAAATGAAGACTAAGTTGCTTAGAAATACAAGATTGGGAAATCAACTTTTCAAGAGCACCACCCTTTTGGAAACTAGCTAGTACTTAGGCTAAATCAGTATTATCATCCAAAAACTGGGTTACTAGTACATCAATGGGCTATTTATAGCTAGGCACTCAAGTACTGCCCTAGGCCTTAGCTAATTAAATGTGTTTTTACACAAAAAAAAAAAAAAAAAAAAAGACTAATTAAATGTGTAGGCCGCTGCCATGTGGCATAAGCCTAAGAAACTACTAACTGTTTCTGCTCCAACATATTACTAACTACTAATTCCTGTAACTAACTAATCAGCAGCTGTAGCTTTTTTTACATCTTGCCAACTGCAACAATATACTCTACTTATCATATATTATGAAAAATGTTATCGGATACTTTTAAGGTAATGATTAAAAATTTATTTAAAAAAATTTATATAAAAAAAAATTTAATGTTTGAATAACTTTTTCTATTTCTTATAAAAATGATATCAAAACTTTATTAAAATGAATTGTTAACAATTGCCCTAAAAGAACTTGTTAACATGACCCTATTATAATTACAATTATACAGGCATATTAGCTGCTGCATCATGGCGATGCTTATGTTTTCCTTCCCATATATAGCAAACCCTTTCTCTCTGTTTTTTCATAAATGAAAGATTGAATTAGTTGATAGTAATTTGACTTCACCAACTTACACCATTGAACGCAATGGACAAAAGTGCTTAGCATGAGCAGATAAATGACCAGAGTGTGAGAACAAAAATTAATGTAGATAAGATTAGGAAAAGGATTCATACTATCAATGCCCATTTCTTGCACACTTTCTACAAACTTTTCTTGAATGTCCATTTTCCAAGACATTCGACATTTTTTCGCTCTGGACATATCATTTGCCGGCTTCTGCACTTGAGCCAACTTATTTTTTCTGCTGGAATACACGTGTCCACACCATGTTGAGATCACGCATTGGGATAGGCTTCTCCATATAGGCACAAGCCCCATAGTCCAAACTCCTCTGAATAGTGCCAACTCCATCATCCTCCGAAGTTACTAAATATTATTAAAAATAGTGAGATGTTAGATTCACAAAACATGCTAAATATTAATGAAACTACAAATGGCATATATAATTTAGTAAAAGGTATAAATATCATTAAAAATATATATAACATATTGAAGGAATTGAACAAGCTGTGTATACTTACCCACGACAGGCAAGCCCCTCTCTCTACCAATTCGAAGAAGCTCAAATTCACTAATACCAAGCAGGCGTTGCTCAGTTATTATAATATCAAAACCACTGAAGTCCATCCTAAGTAGAGTCAAAGCTTCCTCCACTTGATTGCATTCAGTAACTGAAAAGTATTTTTGCTTTCAGTGTAACATCCATGGGGCGCAAATGGATACGTGTCATATTTAGGTGTCATATTTGAGATATGTCCTGTAAATGTTTTGCATTCAGTTATTGCCCATTAAAAAAAATCAGGAAGAATTTTATTAACACGAAAAAACACATTTTACAAGATTCACAAATCCCACATGGACAAAACAATCCCAATCTATACAAAGGCCTAAAAGTCCCTACCTTAAAACATGCCAATCACCATTACTGACTCAAACTTGAGACTCAAAGTTTTAAAAGGTCTCGTACCAATTAAAGGCCCTCTATATAAGGTTTAGGACCTCCCCGCTAGGCAATATGGAACTTAGTCAAGATAATTAATTGCACTGGATTTAACTGAACAGGTAGCAGATGATCGCCTTCCCTGAAATAGTCCAGTGAGTCAAGTAAGTATACTTACTCGATCTGGTGAGTAACAACTATATAGGAGTCCAAAAGTGAAAAAATTTAAGTCAAAACTCAACATCCCTCAGTCTCTTAATTTTCAGCTTTTTCTATTCCAAACGAAGCAAACACAATTCTCTGTTTTCATCCTTTCCTACGTTCCCTCTAATAAGCAATGATAAAAATAAATAAATAAAACAACAACAACAACAAACTCTCAGCAAAAAAAAAAAAAAAAAAACAACAACAAACAAACAAACAAAACAAATGTTATCCTCTTTTTCTCTTTCCTTCTTGTTGATGATTGTCATCTCCCTCCATTTAAAAGGAATGTTGAGGACGGAAGAAAATTGAGCGTGAAAAGAGGAGAGAGAAAGATAACCAGAAGGAAAAAGTTTAGGACATCCATCACCTTTCTCACTCCATCTCCCTTATCCCTAACATGATACACAGAAATTAAGGGTGACCCATGTTCTCGCGAGGTGATCTGCGCAATGCGTCTACAAAAGGTCGTCATCAGCAACGAGGAATGCCCTTTTCTCTCACTTAGACAGTGTTGAGAGAGAGAGATGAGACATCACTCATGCTGCAACATGCAAAAGGTGAAGAGAGGGCTGTGGTCACCAGTGTAAGATGAGAAAGTCATCAAAAAACCCTTTTGAATTTTTTTAAAGAGAAACACCTTTCACAAATGACTGGTATCTATTAACACCCCGTCAAAAAGAAAGTCAAAAAGGAGACCAGAACAAACCTTTGTATTGGTGCTTACATTTCCGAAGATTTGTTACAACTTCTTGGAGGCTTTTCCGATCATGATCCACATGATCGTTAACCTAAAATAGTGTGGTAAAATCTACTTTATCTACTTTATCTAGTATTATTTTAATGTGATAGAATTTTAAAATAGAAAATCTGATGTATGACGTATTGTAAAATAATGTGGTAATATAAATAAAGTAAGTTTTGATGTGTTAAAATAACATTTTGTTGGGCACAATTAATGCTAGTACTCTAAAAATCTATCCGACTATTACCTATAGACTATACAGAAAGAAAAAGAAAAAATATCTATCCAATTTTTGGACATAGAGGAGAATTTCCTAAAACATTTGGGGTAAAAGAAAACATTTGGGGGTAAAAGCAAAAACATAAACCCTCGTACACATTGGCTGAGAAAATTGTGCCTCCCAATTATAACATGGTATATTATTTTATTATCTCAAAATACAAGTGGAGAGTCCACCGCCACGCACCTTTAGCATAATAGTCACTCTATAAGTATAAGTGCATGTGGGGTGTGGGGTGTAAGGGTCGGGATTCAAGTCTTCAGGAGGAAGCTTTACACACATATACACTTAGATTAAATCAGAGTATAATTTATATCTTGTAAAAAAAATAAAAAAAATAAAAAAAGAGGAGATTAAAGTCCAAAGCACGAAAAAGTACATCATATTGTGACAATAAATCCAGTCAAATAAAAATGTCTCCTATATCCACTATTATGGGTCTTTATCGGATGCTTTTCATAAATGTAACCTGCTTGCTCATTTTCTTGCTAGAAGATGAGTTCTAACGGTAGATCTTGATGTATAGGTAAATGATCTATCTTCTAAGTTAAAGCTTGTATTCTAAGCAAATTTAGTGTATTTATAAAATCTTTCTTATTGGTTCCCAAAAAAAAAAAAAAAGGGATCACGCACTAATTGTCAAAATGTTGCATCACACATGCAAAAAAATTACATTAAAGATGTGTATAACAAGGTATGTAAAACAAGTGTTTCTCAATCTAAAAAAGCGAATTTGGTCGGAAAAATTGAATTATTTAATAATCAAGCCTCCATGACCATAACCGAAGCTCACAAGCTCTTCCTCCATTGTTAACCACGGCCGAACCTATCCAGGCCGAGACCACCATGGTCAAGCTCCCAAATCTCTTTCTCTATTCACAACCAATCTCTAATTCTTTTCTACTTTCCTTTTTTATTTCTCTTTTAATATTGTTTTTTTCTTTCTCCAGCCAAGAATCCCTCTCTTTCTTTGGTTGTTTATGTTTGATTTTGTGGGGATTGTATTTGGTTTGAGATTTCAGAAGTGGGATTTTAATTTGGGGTTCAGTGGGTTTTTAATTTGGTAGAGAGAGTGGGGGGTCAAAGGTGGCTTTTTGTTTTTATTTTTAATTCTTGAAAGGCGGTGGGGCTAGTATTATTTTAATGTGATAGAATTTTAAAATAGAAAATGTGATGTGAAGTTTACCAAAAAAAAGTGATGTATGACATATTGTAAAACATTGTAGTAAAAAGTAAGTTATGATGTGTTAAAATAACATTTAGTTTGGCACAGCTGGTACTAGTGCTCTAATAATCTATCCAACTTTTGCCTATAGACTATAGAGAAAGAGAAAGAAAAAATATCTACCAATTTTTGGACACAGAGGAGAATTTCCTAAACATTTGAGGTAAAAGAAAACATTCGTGGTAAAAGAAAAAACATGCACCCTCTTACAGATTGCCCGAGAAAATTGGGTCTTCCAATTATAACATGGTATATTATTTTATTATCCCAAAATACAAGTGGAGTAAGATTAAAGTCCACCACCGTGCACCTTTGACACAATAGTTACTCTATAAATATAAATGCGTGTGGGGTGTAGGGTGCAAGAGTCGGGATTCAAGTTTTCAAGAGGGAGATTCACATACATATACATTTAAATTAGGCTAGACTAGAATTTCTATCTTGTAAAAAAAAAAAAAAAAGAGGATTAAGGTCCAAAACACGAAAAATACATCATATCGCGACAATAAATCCGGTCAAATAACTCTATTGTGGGTCTTTATCGGATGCTTTTCATAAATGTAACATGCTTGCTCATTTTCTAGTTCTAACGGTAGATCTTGATGTATAGGTAAAAGATCTATCTTCTAAGCTAAAGCTTGTATTCCAAGCTTACTTAGTGTATTTATAGAAATTTTTCTTATCAGTTCCTCGAAAAAAAGGATCACGCACTAACTGTTAGAATGTTGCATCACACAAGCGAAAAAAATTACATTAAAGATGTGTATAACAAGGTATGTGAAACAAGAATTTTTCAATCCAAAAAAGCGACTTTGGTCGGAAAAATTGAATTATTTGATAATCAAGCCTCCATGACCATAGCTGAAGCTCACAAGCTCTTCCTCCACCGTTAACCATGGCCGAACCTATCCTGGCCGAGACCACCATGGTCAAGCTCTCAAATCTCTTTCTCTATTCACAACCAATCTCTAATTCTTTTCTACTTTCCTTTTTTTATTTCTCTTTTATTATTTTTTTTCTTTCTCAGGCCAAGAATCCCTCTCTTTCTTTGGTTGTTTATGTTTGATTTTGTGGGGATTGTATTTGGTTTGAGGTTTCAGAAGTGGTATTTTAACTTAGGGTTCAATGGATTTTTAATTTGGTGGAGAGAGAGAGGGGTCAACAGTGGCTTTTTGTTTTTATTTTTAATTCTTGAAAGGTGGTGGGGCTAGTATTATTTTAATGTGAGAATTTTAAAATAGAAAATGTGATGTAAAGTTTACCCAAAAAAAAAAAAAGTGATGTATGACGTATTGTAAAACAGTGTGATAAAATAGATAAAGTAAGTTTTGATGTGTTAAAATAACATTTAGTTTGGCACAGCTGATACTAGTACTCTAATAATCTATCCAACTTTTGCTTATAGACTATAGAGAAAGAACAAGAAAAAATATCTACTCAATTTTCGGACATGGAGGAGAATTTCCTAAAACATTTGGGGTAAAAGAAAACATTTGAGGTAAAAGCAAAAACATACACCCTCGTACACATTGGCTGAGAAAATTGGGCCTTCCAATTATAAATTGGTATATTATTTTATTATCTCAAAATACAAGTGGAGTAAGATTAAAGTCCACCACCGTGCACCTTTGGCACAATAGTCATTCTATAAGTATAAGTGCATGTGAAGTGTGGGGTGTGGGGTGCAAGGGTCGGGATTCAAGTCTTCAGAAATAAGCTTCACACACATATATACTTAAATTAGACTAAAGTAAAATTTCTATCTTGTAAAAAAAAAAATTAAAGTCCAAAACACGAAAAAGTACATCATATCACAACAATAAATCCGTCAAATAACACTATTGTGGGTCTTTGTCGGATGCTTTTCATAAATGTAACCCGCTTGCTCATTTTCTTGCTAGAAGACGAGTTCTAACGGTAGATCTTGATGTATAGGTAAAAGATCTTTCTTCTAAGCTAAAGCTTGTATTCCAAGCTGATTATGTGTATTTATAAAATCTTTCTTATCGGTTCCTCAAGAAAAAAGATCATGCACTAACTGTCAGAATGTTGCTTCACACATGCAAAAAAATTACATTAAAGATGTGCATAACAAGGTATGTGAAACAAGTATTTCTCAATCCAAAAAGCAACTTTAATCGGAGAAATTGAGTTATTTTTTAAAAAATTACTATTTAGCTATTCACATAAAACTGACAATCACTATTTTAAGTAATATATCTTTATTTACATGTATCTTTTAAATAAAATTAAATAATTTTTTTGTAGATATGATAGTATTTTAAATTTGTGATGTTTGCTCCATTGTGATTGCTCTTTAGGCCAAGACACCAATTTATTTTTAGTATAAATGAATTAAATCTCAAAGATCTTATTTGAAAGCAAATTTTTTTACTAATTAAGCCAATTAAAAGCCGCAAAGATATAGAATTTTATAAGAAGCTTTTGTTATCAAAGAATAATCAAGTACAATGACTTAATTCAACGTCGACAATTCAAAAATGGCAAACAGGCAAACACTAAAGCATTTCACTAAAGGTAATGAGCAATGAGGGGACAAGGGGTCTTTTATCATAATTTGAAAAGCAATATCGAAAAACTTTCCAAACTCCTGAGTGGGACGTGTAAACGGACAGGTGTAATGCAGCAAAGGACCCTTCAGCAATATATGCCTAAAAATATTACACCGGTAGTCCTTTTGTCCTTTTTTATGCTCTTTTGATAGGTTGTTATAGAATTTGGAATTTAAAAAAATAAAATAAAATAAGCATTGTTATGATTGTATCAATTTTTGTCCCTTCCTTTTCAAGGCTCCTTTGTATATTTGTTATGATTTTATGATTTTTAGTTTTTATACTATATTAGCAATTTTTTATAAATATCTTCTAAAACTCTTTTTCTTTTATATTATTCTAAATCCGAGTTTGAAATTGAACTTGTTTACCTTAATAGATCAAGCTAAGTTAAGTTCAACTTTTATTAACTATATAATGAAGTCAAGTGAAGCTTTATGGTTGGTAACTATACCATTAGTTGTGAATATGGACAATGTGAGATGCGTTCTAATTATTTGATGTTGTTGATCAATGCGTGTAGATGATACTAATAGCAATGATGATGAGATCGAGAAGACTCTTGCAATAATAATTGGACTCATAGCAGCGGTCGCATTGATCATAGTATTCATTTCCTTCTTAAACAAACTGTGCGACGATGGAAAAGGTATTATAATCATTCTCCATCTCTCTTTTCTGCCTTTTGTGCTTTTTCTTTGTTTGAAAATTTGTTCTTTCTATTACATTACATGGAATCTCAATACCCTTTTGTTGTATTTCTTTTGCAGGTGGTAAATAAGTTACAATTTGGGGATAATTCTGAATTGCTACTATCACCACCATCCTTTGTTTCCTCCGGTAAATAATTTGGCTTTCGGTGGCTCTTTTAGAGTCTTTTACCTATTTCAATTCTATATTAGTCATGGTCCCTACCTTTTTGAAGTTTCTCTGGTATTTCCTCTAAAGATTAAAAGAATACCCGAGAGGGTAGATAGAAAGATGTGTATGAGAAAAGGTACCTTGAAACAAGTGAAAAAGAAAAGTTGCAATAAGAAGAAAAAGCTCAAAGATTCGACACTCCCCACCACCACTTATTGTTAGTCGTATAGCTGCGTTAGCTTTTCTGCTAATGTGTATAAAATGATGATTTATGAACACTTTAGCGAAAAGTGCATTTGTTGATGCTGTAGTTAGTGCCTCTGTTGGGTGTTGTTAGAGTGCTTTAGCTTTCATTTCATCCTTAAAGTTAGATTTTGAGTTTTTGACAGATATGTTCATTCTCTTTTCAATTCAATGTTCAGTTTGTTTTATTTTACAGTCTAATGGTATTGTTGGTGTCTATTTGGCTTTCCATTTGTGTGGTTCATATCAACTGAGTATGTTTTTCATTTGAAGCACAAAAGAATTGGATGATATTTTGGTACATGAATGGACCCTGAAGTCTTGGGTTCTTTCCTATCTCCATTCTTCTTGCCCATGTTTTGGTCTCAGATATGATAAATAGGCATGCTCTGCGGCTTACTCTTTTGCATTAATAATACTTCTCTTATTTAGGGAAAAAAAAAGATGAGACTATGAAAAAGAAATTCTAGGAAAGTGGGGAAATATAATTCTCCTCCAATGCATATGGTTTTTTTTTCCCCTTTTTTAATATTGTTTTTTCAAATGTAGCAAAAAAATGGTTTTATTTATTTATTTATTTATCAAGCTATTTTTTCATAAACAAGATCTCATTCTCCTTTGTATGAAATTCTTATGAAAACTATCATGCTGCACTTAAGTCAGATTAGCTAAAGTACTACTTGGTAGCTTGATTATGTTGCTGCATTTTTTTTTACTAGCCTAAATTTTCACTTCTATAAGATTACAATAAGTCTACTTTTTCATTCATAATTGCTAATATGGTTGTTTTAATTAGCGTATAATAAAAGTGGTATCGGTGATAGACATTAAACTCATATAAAAGTGAAGTTATTCTAATTATAGCTTACCTAGCTTACGGCTTACACAAACTTAGAAACGTGATGAAAATTGTTGTGTCTAAGCTCTAAGGCTGGTCATAAGATTATTTTACGGGCAAGCAAAATCAAACTTACTTTCTGGGGATTGTATCTGCCAACTCATGTTTGACCAAAGCCTTCTTTTGTCTAAGAACAACGTTTTTGAATATTCACTAGTATATAGAGACGTCTAATGATGATGGTTCCCACAATAATTAGAACAATACTCTATCTAGTACTATCATTATATGCTTACATTACCAACGACTACTTAGTATTTAAAAGCGACAATTAAGATGGATTTAGTAGTCAATAATTTTTTTTTTGGGATAAAAGATAGAATTCTACTCTAGTATAATCTAAGTGTATATGTGTGTGAAGCTCCCTCTTGGAGACTTGAACCCCGGCCCTTGCCTCCTACACCCCCACAAGCATTTATACTTGTGGAGTAATTATCGCACCAAGAGTGTGCGGTAGTAACAATCAATAATTAAGACAATATGATATTGGTGATTTGGTGTCCCTCATAGAATCTTATCTCTCATCCATTATCCATTGCTTTTGGTTTTGCTTTCTAATTTATCAATTTCTTGTCTGTCCCAATTCAGTGCTTTGTATCACGCACCATTGCTATAATCCTCTATCATCAGCCTGCTGCAAAGAAGAATAATTAAAATATATATATATATTTTTTTTTTCTCAATCATGATTTTGAAGTCTCTAGAATGTGTTTGTGTGTGTTTTTATTAGGACCCCACGCATGATGAAACTATTATATAAGAATTCACGATTGATGTGGCTAATGTACTCAAAAGCCCCATATAGTTTATGATTGACCAAGCAACTAAAGAGTAGAAATTAATTATGATCAACCTTTAACAAATGGGTCATAAAGAAGTGACAACAGGCATGACAAATCGAACGGGGCAGATTGATAATAGAATTTATATATAAACCAGGGGATCTTCCTTGCGTAAAATTTCCTTCTCTTCCCATCTATGTGTGTCAAATTTTTATAGGAGTTGAAGGGTCAATACTTCAATCATTAATGTTTCTAAGTTTCTAACCTTTTTTCACCAAAAAGAAAAAGAAGATCAATCATCAATGTACCCGTTTACCATAATTAATTAATTCAAAGATATAAACTTTTAGACGATTAGGCTTTGAGGAGGAGATTCAAGGATAAGTTCCACAATAGTTCCTTTATTTATTTTTTTTTAAAACAAAATGATGGGACATCGTTCCACTTTTGAAAGTAATATGGTTCTAGAAGTTCACTACTTCACTTGCCTTTGTAATTCTTCCAAATACAATTGGATTAAATAACATTGAAATGATGGCTTAAGCTTTCAAATTTGCTCATGAAATTCAAAATAAGTAATAATTGGATAGTAGGGGCCGCAATTTGTATCTGCAGGTCGGGTTTGTATTGTGTTGAGTCATGAGTATTCAGGTATATGGGTTGACTTGAACCTGATCTGTTGAGTAAACGTATCAAGAATCCTCAATCCTAATACGACCTGTAAATATTTCTAAAAAAAATATTTTTTAAAAAATCATAATTTCATTTCCTACCCATACTAAATGATAGAATTATATATCCAAATGCGATTCTATCCTTCCTTACTCAGAATCTCATTTTAGATGATTCAATTGCATTTCTGATGCTCTTTCATTCTTTCTTAATATTTCATAAAATTGAATGTATGTTTTTCATAAGAAAGGGGTTTTATTTTTTGTTAATTTTTTTCTTTAGTAGTTGGTTAATTGATATTGATGTGCTCACAGGCTTGTATATATCTTCAGCGATTAAACAGGTTATATTATCCACGTAGCAAAATATAGTAAATAGTAATACATTCACAAAAAATAAAAATTGTTTTATTTTTAGTATGTAAAGTTTCTTGATCCATCTAATTGCGAAACACATGGACAGAGCTATATATAGACTGGAGGGCAATGGTCTCCCCTAAACTTTTTTTAAGAAAATATTATTATATTAATGAGTACAAATTTTAGCAATTTTGTTCAATAAAATTACATTTTGCCCCCTTAACAATGTTATCAATTCTTTTAAGAGTAATGTTATAACATTTTTACAAACTATTAAGGTAGCAAATTCTTATTGGTTTGCACATTTGCATCACTTTTTTTTTACCAATAACCACTCACCATATTAGCAATTTGTAAAAATTTTGTAGTTTTAGCATTTTCCACCTTTTAAAGGCCATAAAAAAACTAATAGATTAAATCTTAAACAAAATATACAAGCCCCAAAAAATCAGTTTAAAAACAAAAATTACCAATAATAAAACTAAAAAAAAAAAAAAAGTCCAATCAACCTATTTTACTCAAAACAAACAACATGGTCCTTTAAATAGTTTTAAACAAAAATCCTTAATGGTAAAGTAATAGAGTCAAAGGTCAGAGCCGCTGCACACAACGAGCAGCAAAGCCACCCCCTAACTCTAAGTCTTGAATCCGCCATATGGAACAACTTACACAACCTTTGATAAAATCAAAAATAAAAATAAAAGTATAGGTCAGGTGGAATAATCCAGGGATTTGGATCCTTCAGTTTTTTGTTACATCTCTCGCGTCAAGTCCTAGGAAACTTCTTGACCAATTTCATTGGGCATTATTTATCAAATCGATTTCGTTATTTTTGGGTAAATGTGGCATTGTTTTAACCAAGACTATCATTATCATTGATATCTTCCAAAAATGGTACATATATTACGGCATCATTAGCCAAAAACACAGTTACATCCAGGGTACGTAAAGGTATAATGAATTACAAAATCTTCCTCGTGGAAGATTCCTCACCAATTTCCTCCTGTCTTCTATAAAATTGTTGTGTCTATCCCTAAATCTTAGAATTGATTTGACATTGATTTCATTGAAACATTGTGTATTCTATCACTACTTAACGAGCTTAATAAATAATTATATATAAAACAAGTTAAGTTCAACTTTTATTAACTATATAATGAAGTCAAGTGAAGCTTTCATAAAATAAAATAAAAAAGTTTCTCAATCGCTAAGTGTAGAGAGGGAAAATTCCTGACCTATCACAAGCTGACACATTTTACTACCAAGTTCACAACGTATGGCCAATTACAAAGCGCCACGTATTGCTGTTAGTTTCTACTATCACCATTCAGAAACTAACAGAGATTTGCCAAGTGTCACTAAAATAAAAACATAAAAAGCATGTAAAATTTCAATCACACATCAGCGCGTGTAAGCAATGACATAAGTAGTCCAATCAGGTGTGATGATGCCAAAAATCGTCAGTGAGTCACACAGTTCTCACACGCTTTTGACAGAACCTGCGAAGCAAAAACACATAAGACCTTACAGAGAGTATTGGTGTGGTATCAGCCAAATACCCTCTGAAGGTTAAGTTAGAGAGAATTTCTACAACTCTAGAGTGCCAGAGCTAGGGAAAATTACGCGTACCTTGATTTATAAAGGCTTTGGGGTTTTTATAGTAGTGTAGAGCTGATCTTTTTTTCTTGGTGGATAAGGTATTTTCTTGTAGTGAATATTCTCATTAATACTCATATTTTATGAGATCTTTTCCTTATAGGAATTTCCTTTGATTATGGTTGGGCATAGGATGCAAGATATTTCCATACTAGGATTCTTGGAGACCACTTATGCCATGTAGGTGCTACGTGGCTTCAACAAAACGTCTCCCTTGGACCCGTCCGCTTTGAGGAGCCCATCTGTCGCCTTACCTCTTCGTCCAGGTCATGAGCCCGTCTACTAGTTCTTTAGTTGGAAGAATAACCAGGCCATTGACTCCGTCACTTATGACTGTCTCTGTTAATTGGATCCGTCTACTTTGGGATTTATCCCTATCAGGGTGCTAACATGTGTCACTTTGAAAATTAAGACATTTCGGCCAATCAAACTATGCCATGTGTCTTGGAGGAAGAGTCCTAAAGCTCCTCCAATCAGGCTGTGACATGTGTCACTAATCAAACTCCGCCACATGTCACTCACTCACACCCAAACTCCTATAATTAGAAGTCATCCTAAGGCATTTCTACACACCAAGACATCTGCACTTCAAGCAGCATCAAAGAAGATTCAAAAGTATAGAAGCTCTGCTGGAATTAAGCCTAAAGCCTCCAGGAACTTCAAGAACTTCAACCTCAAATACGAAGAACATTCAAAACAGAATCATTCAAATCAGTGAAGCTGTATGGATTCAAGCCTCCAAAGCCCCAAAAAAATTCCACCACAAACCTTCAAAGATGAAGAACACACAAAGAACATGAAGAATAAAGAATTTCTAACAAGCTCATAGCTAGAGATTTGTTGTAATTCTGTTTCAAGGGTCTTCGATACATCCTTCAGCCAAATTGAAGGATATTTGGTGTTCGAGTCAAAATCACATTACCACAATTCCAATAAGCAACCATCTCAAGAAGATTGAATCAAAGGATCATTCTTTTGTAATTTCAAAGAATTACCACATAATCATCAATACAAATTCATAGTTGTGAAACTATTTTACTTGTTTAATTTATTTCAAATTAGAAATTTAGTCGTTAACAAATTCTTGCACGCCCTGTGGGACCTCTCTGTTTCTTCTCCTTCAAAGAAATAAATCTTCATCATCTTGCTACCAGCTTCAATGGCCTCTAGCAAGAACATTCAAGCTTCAACAATAGCTAGTTCAGTTAAACTTGGTATGGCTACCACCAACAGCTGCATTGATGCAATCAATTGTAGCCAACCTAAAGCTCACAATCAACTTCAATCTCAATCAACAAAGGAAGCCAAGGTCCAGAAAATCATCTCCTTTGACCCTCTTGATAAGGTCATCAACAAGGCCATCTCCACCTTAAAACACCTCAAGTATTGAAATCAATTGTTCTCTTTTCATAATTGTTTTTCTAGATTGATATTTAATTTCTAATTCTTTCATGAGTCTATTCTTGAATCTTCTTATTATTAGAATAGGGCTTTATAATATCTCTAGCAAAACGTGGTAATCTTGTTAGATATTACTTTTTCCATAGTATTGCCTCTAGGGTATGCGATGTTCTTGAGTTTTTCTAACAAAATTATTATTTTCTAGACTAAATTGTTGGAACAATTGATGAATATAATCAACCAAAGAGAGTTTTATTAATAAAGCTTATTTCTAAATCTTTCAATCGGATAGTTTATGTGTTTACTTACCCAACTGTGTACTAAATTAGAATGGTAGTGGATGCTTAACAATATTGGTGGACAAACCCTAACGCCCTAGTAATTTTAATTACTGAATTTTACCAAACTTTATTTTTCCTAAGTTTCAATCATATTTTTCTATATGTTATTAGTGTTTTTGACATGTTCTTGTTTTCCTTTTCTTGGTGGAACGACAACCTTAGCGACACTACGATTTCCGTTACAAAATTGGACGACATCACTTGACGACAAGGCAGTGACGGTGGTTCCATGGGAGCTGTGTGATGCCGTGGGGTCCAGATCTAAAGCCAAGCATAGGAACTGTTGTGGATCTATGCTATGTGTGTGGGAATCTTCTTTGTTGGGTAGAAATATTTTGCTTAATGCCAAGAATGAAGTTTAGCTCTAATACCATGTTAAATATTAGCATTGATATGCATACCATGTTGTATATGCTAAAGTAGATGCATAAGAGGAAGCATAGAATAGGAACACGAGAATACGAGGGTTACGTGATTCAGCCTTGACAGCCTATGTCCATAAGGGAAACCCTTAAAGGCTACATCTTTATTATGTAAGAGTGTAGTACAAAGTTTGCATTACAATGAACCATAACATGAGTATTTATAGAAGACTAAACCCTAAACTACTAGTACAAGTAGGAGACTTCTCTTGCACACATACTAGGTGAGCTTGGACCTATTACATTGGTCTAATATGTCTAATATATCTCTAACAACTAGCATAAGGGAACTTCATATCCTAAAGAGAAACATCCTTGTCATTTTGTTGTAGCACCAACAAATATTTATCAAAATTCTAGGGTTTAGCACCTGGGAGTTGCTTTCCTAAAACGCAATTTTTTGCAATTTCATAAACACAATCTAGTTAAAAACACAATGCCAAATGATTTTAAAATTCCAAACTGAGATTTAATCATGGTTTTTGTCCAAGAAAACGCTAATTCAAACAGGAGAAAACATTTATCCAAACGGATTCTAAGTCATGTCTTTGACTCCATTTATATATATATACACACACATATATATGTACATATATGTACATACACATATACATATATATATATATATATATTCAATTATGTGACAATGTAATAATTCAACTCGAATGACTAATTCAAGAAATTGATTTTAAAATATAAATAAATAGGGTAAAATAAGTTTTAGTTAAGTCAAGTCCAACTTTTTTTTAGTACAATGTCAAGTACAAATTTTATTAACTACATAATGACATCAATTCAATCTTTAATATGTTTTTTTATTATTGTAGGGTTAAGAGCCCAAATTATATATTGGGCCTTGGGCCTTGGCCGGGAGCATAAGTAGTCTGAGGACGAACAAATGGTAATGAATGCTTCAGACCCAAGACATAATGAGCAAAATACGAATGGGAGGGTGATTCGAGGAGGAATATATCCTCGGACAAGATAATACAGCTCAAAACTGTATTCCAACAATCAAGGCGACCTTCTAGGAAGCTCCAGTGATAAGGACATGCATCATACACATATAAGGATGATGGGAACTCAGAAATATCTAAAGAAAAGCTGCTACCACCGCATTGAGTGCACTACAGCTACTTTTCTGGCCGCATTTATGTGGAGAAGACCCTTGAACAGTGCTGCATTGGCTACCACAACTCACAGAAAACCAAAGAGGGTGTCTGATGGGACAGGTACTCAAGTAAGGTCTTAAACGATCAACAAGTGTAGGGTCAAGATGGTCCAAAAGGAGCTATATAATGTAAGAGACCCTCCATGAGAACAGAGAGGAAAAACTAAGAAAGAATACTGTAACAATCAAAATTGTAATTGTACTTTGTTGAAGGTGATTTATATGAGAAATTACCTCCTCAGACAGTGAATTCATTCAGTTTTATTTTCCTTGTTCTTGTTTGACAATCTTTTAAATCCATATTAGCCGTTGTCAAATTCATTAGGGCCTAGTTTTTCGACCCATTCTCTACAAATTTATCGTACTGGGCTCACTGGGCCAAAATCCCATACATCTTAGGCTTGGGCTGAAAAACGTGTCCCTACAATTGGTGTCGTCTGTGGGAAGAACTTGTGTATTAGTGAGTGCAACGGTCGACCATGGTAGGATTAGGTCCGCACCAAGCAGAGCCCGCAAATTCTCAACAACAAGATGATTTTCTTAATCTTGAACATGAAAGAGATCGTGATTATGAACGAGATCGAGAGGGTAGTGTGCACACCACGCATACAAGCAGAAGCCATTCTCGAGTTGGAAGTCGAGTCTCTCAAAGGCAAAACAACACTAAAGCCATGCAGATGAAGATTGATAACTTAAAGAAGAAGCCACGCCATGCACAAAGGAAACGAACTCCTTCCAGTTCTGATATCTCCTCTAATGATGAAGAGGATGCTAGTTATAGGCAAAGGTCAAAAACTCCACCAAGCAAGTCTTTCTCCTACAGTGAGGAGCACCACCACAAACGTAGGTACAAGAGCCCGCCTCGTAAAGGCTTGGGAAATGACGCTATGAGTAAGGTGTTGAACTAGATTTTCAAGTCGCCCTTCACGCACAGGATTGAAGGGGTAAATCTTCCTCGACGGTTCCATCAGCCAACGTTCACCATCTACAATGGACAAATGGACCCGGTGGAGCATGTGAGTCATTTCAGTCAGAGAATGGTAGCCCATTCTAAGGACGAGGCTTTGATGTGCAAGGTGTTCCCATCTAGTCTGGGACCCGTGGCGATGAGATGATTCGATGACCTAAAGGCAGATTCCATAAATTCCTTCAAAGAGCTAACCCGGGCTTTTGGCTCTTGTTTTATTACGTGCACCAGGGTCTCTCGGCCCATAGATTCCCTACTGTCCTTATCCATGCAAGAAGAGGAGACTCTGAAGACGTACTCGGACAGATACTGGAAGATGTTCAATGAGATAGATGGTGACTTTGAAGATGTGGCCATCAGTACTTTCAAGGTCGGCCTCCCAGCCGAGCACGGGTTAAGAAAATCTCTGACTGGCAAACCTGTTACCAATGTGCGACAACTCATGAACCGGATCGATAAGTACAAGAGAGTTGAGGAAGACCAGTATCTGGGGAAAGGAAAGGCTAAGGTTATATCTCAGGAGATGAGGGATTTCAGGTCGGACCGATACAATAATAACCGACCTCGGAGAGACTTTGCTGGGCAGTCAGGGTCCGCCAACACTCAGGTGGTTAATGCTGTGTTCCGAGAGTCAGTGCACCAGGTATTGGAAAAGATTAGGAATGAGCCGTTCTTCAAATGGCCAAATAAGATGGCAGGAAATCCCATGAGGCGTAATCAGAGCCTTTATTACCACTACCACCAGGACCAGGGTCATACCACCGAGGACTGCAGGAATTTGTGAGTTTGGACCAGCTGGTCCGAGAAGGAAAACTCAAGCAGCTCTTGCATCACTCCAGTGGCTATGGGGGCTAGACAAGTTCAGAACCCCGGAGAGATGATTCCTCAAGGCCTCCCTTGGGAACGATAAATGTCATCTTTGCTGCTCCAGGAAGAATCGGCTCCTGTCCCTCCAGAGTGATGTCTGTGGCTCGGCTACCTGCCGAGGATGCTAATTCAGGGCCGAAGAGGGCTAGATTAGATATTCAATCGGTGTTGAGTTTTTCAAATGATGATAAGATTGGAACCATACAGCCCCATGATGATGCTTTGGTGGTCACACTCAGGATTGAGGGGTATGATGTGAAGAGAGTGCTGGTGGACCAGGGCAGTGGTGCCGAGATTATGTACCCCGACCTATACAAGGGGTTGAATTTGAGACCCAAAGACTTTACAGCCTACGATTCTCCTTTGGTGAGTTTTGACGGGAAGATCGTCATTCCAAAGGGTCAGATCAGACTACCCGTACAGACAGGTCCAGAAGTGGTGGAGGTAGATTTTATTGTAGTGGACGCTTATTCCCCGTACATGGCCATAGTGGCCAGACCCTGACTTCATATCCTGGGAGCCGTCTCTTCTACTCTGCACCAGAAGGTGAAATACCCGTCTGAGGGCCAGGTTAAGGAGATCCTTGGAAGTCAGTCCACGGCTAGGCAATGCATGGTGGCTGCCATATTGCATCGGCCCGAGATTGAGTCGTCGGCCTCTGCTGAAAAGGGCTTATAGCAATCAAGAATTCCAGCGTTGCCTATCGACGAACGAGCCGAGGAGGCAAAATGTGAAGATTTAGAAAGGGTTGTTATAGGTGATGATCCGGAAAGGTTCTTTCAAGTCGGAACTCAGCTGCCTCCTCAAGAGAAGGAAGAGCTAGTCGAATTTCTTAGAAGAAACATTGATGTATTTGCATGGGACGCTTATGAAGCCTCGAGGGTGGATCCGAACTTCATCTGCCATCATTTAAATGTTAACCCGTCTATCACTCCCAAAAAACAATCACCTCGGCGCCCATCCAAGGAACATGCAGATGCTGTCAAAGATGAGGTGATGAAGCTCAAGCAAGCAGGGGCTATCAAGGAAGTTTTCTACCTTGAATGGTTGGCCAATATTGTGGTGGTGAAAAAGAAGAACGAGAAGTGGCGAGTGTGTGTGGACTTCACAGATCTGAATAAGGCTTGCCCAAAAGATCCATTCCCTATGCCTCGAATAGATCAGTTGGTGGATGCAACGGTGGGCCACCCTCGAATAGTCAGATACCACTTGCCCTGGACGATTAAGGAAAGACAGCTTTTGTCACTCCCATTGGAAACTACCATTACAAGGTGATGCCCTTTGCCTTAAAAAACGCAAAGTCTACCTATCAAAGGATGATGACGAGAATGTTCGAACCACAGTTGGATAAAAGTATTGAAGTCTATATAGACGACATGGTGGTGAAGAGCAAGGTGGTGTCCGAGCACGTGGGAGACCTCGGAAACATCTTTGAAATTTTGAGGAAACACAAGTTGCGCCTAAATGCTTCCAAGTGCTCATTTGGTGTGGGATCAAGCAAGTTCTTGGGATACATGGTGACTCACAGGGGAATCGAGGTCAACCCCGATCAAATCAAAGCCATTAAAAGTTTACAACCACCTCGAAATCCCAAAGAGGTCCAGAAGCTTACCAGAATGACTGCTGCCTTGAACCGATTTATTTCACGGTCAAGGGAAAGGTGTAGACTCTTCTTCCTCTTAATGAATAAGTGGAAGGGATTTGAGTGGACCGAGAAGTGTGCTTTGGCTTTCCAGCAACTTAAGGAATATCTATCTCGACCACCTATCATGTCCAGTCTTGAAGTAGATGAGGTCCTGTTTGTCTATATCGCTGTGGCCCCTCATGTTGTAAGTTTGGTATTGACACGAGTTGATAGTGGCATACAACGGCCAGTTTACTATGTGAGCAGCTCACTACATGAGGCCGAGGTTCGTTATCTACCATTGGAGAAAGCCATCTTAGCGGTGGTGTATGGTACACGAAAGCTTTCCCATTACTTCCAAGCACACACAGTTGTTGTTCTGACTCAGCTCCCACTCAAGGCTATATTTCGAAGTGTTGATTACACGAGGAGAATTACTAAATGGGGCACAGTTCTAAGGGCTTTTGACATCAAGTACATGCCTCGTACCTCTGTTAAAGGCCAGGTCCTCGAGGACCTAGTGGCCGAGTTCGCTGAACCCTCATTAGAAGAAGTGGCAGCAACACTGAACATGGATGAAAAATCGGTTGGCACAATCTCCCTACAAGAACCTTTATTCTGGAAGGTATATATTGATGGTGTAGCAAATCAAAAGGGCTCTGGAGTGGGGCTAGTTCTGGTTTCTCCTAAACAAATCACCATTGAAAAGTCACTAAAACTGGGCTTCTCGGCCACAAATAATGAGGCTGAATATGAAGCTTTGCTGGAAGGAATGTCCATGGTTCAAAGAATGGGAGGGAAAGCAGTAAAGATGTTCTCGGACTCAAGATTGGTTGTTGGCCAAGTGAAGGGCAAGTTAGAAGCAAGAGATGAGAAAATGCAAGGGTACTTAAGTCAAGTTAGGCATTTGCAGTCCAGATTTGAATATTCAGCCTACTGCATGTCCCTAGAAGTGGAAACACACATGCCGACTCCCTAGCCATGCTTGCAACCTCCTCGGCGTAGAGCTTACCTCAGGTTATCATTATAGAAGACTTGTGCAAACCCACGGAGGTGAAGGGAGGGGCGGTCCATGTTCACCAAGTCAGAATAGGGCCTAGCTGGATAGATCTCATAGTACTATTCTTGAGAGAGGACATCTTGCCGGAGGATAAATCAGAAGCTGACAAAGTACGGAGAAAGGCGTCTCGTTTCTGGCTATCCGAGGACCAAAAATTGTACAAGCACTATTTTTTTGGGCCATACCTACTTTGCATTCACCCTGAGGCGTTAGAGCTACTCCTTGAGGAGTTACATGAAGGGATTTGTGGAAGTCATACAAAAGGCAGATCTTTATCTCACAGAGCCATCACTCAGGGCTATTGGTGGCTAAATATGCAAAAAGAAGCGCAAGATTATGTGAATAAGTGTGATCAATGCCAAAAATTTGCACCAAATATACACCAACCAGGAGGAGTCCTAAACCCCCTATCCAGCCCTTGGCCATTTACTCAATGGGGTTTATATATCGTTGGCCCATTCCCCAAGACAACAGGGACCAAGAGGTATTTGCTGGTCGGCACGGACTACTTTACTAAGTGGGTTGAAGCTGAGCCCTTGGCGAATATCAGAGATGTGGACGCCAAAAAGTTTGTCTGGAAAAACATTGTCACCCGGTTCGGGGTCCCTCGTACCCTCATCTCAGACAATGGCCTTCAGTTTAATAGCAAATCTTTCAGGAGATACTGTTAATGATCTTGGAATTACAAACAAGTATTCCACTCCAGTTTATCCCCAAGGAAATGGACAGGCCGAGGCTGTTAACAAGGTCATAGTGAATGGACTCAAGAAAAGGCTGAATGACGCAAAGGGAAGATGAGTAGAAGAGTTGTCACATGTCCTCTGGACGTATAGAACTACACCTCGTAGGTCAACAGGAGAGACCCCATTTTCAATGATTTATGGAGCCGAGGCTGTCATCCCTTTAGCAACTGGCTTCCCAACATTAAGGACCAGCTCGTTCAATCCGAGCAGTAACAATGAGTTGCTGGAAAAGATCCTAGACTTTATTGAAGAAAGAAGAGAAAGTGCAATAGTTCAATTGGCATACTACCAACACAAACTCAAGCAAGGTTATGATGCCAACGTAAAGCTGAGACCATTAGTGCCTGGTGACTTAGTGTTGAGAAAAGTTCTGGGTGCTGCGAAGAACCCAGCGTGGGGAAAGCTATGGCCCAATTGGGAAGGACCATATCGCATCACCTCGGTGGCTAGTATAGGAGCATATTTTCTGGAAGTCTTAGATGAGCATGTAATACCGCACCCTTAGAATGTAAACAACCTGAAATTGTATTATTATTAATGAAAGTTTCCTTTGTCAATATGTTCATTTGTTGTATAAAGGCATTGTACTTCCTTTTATCCATTCTTTATAAGTGATTAAATAGAATCTTAGTCATGCCTGGGTCCTCGGACCAGATGCTTTGGGGAAATTAACACTCTATGACATCTTTATTGAAGCAGGAATTATATGAGGACAAAATTTATGTACAGTACCTTAGGTATTGTTTCTTAGGTCCCTCTTTTAAGATTCTGCCATGTGGCTAATTAACTTAAAAAATACACTTCCATCCATGAGAAAAAAGCCACATGGCAGAATCTTAAAAGGGGAACCGAAGAAACAGCACATAAGTATTGTACCTAAGTCTTGCTCATTATGGCCATTAGGGGTAGGTATTGATAGTCGCTCTCTAAGGTTCTAGGACGAATCTATTCCTTTAACCCCAGTGGAGCTTTTCTGTCCTTGTCCCCGTACAGGTATCCCGTTTCCCTCTAGTGTCCTGTCACTAGTAGGGCGTCCCAAATCACCATCCAAAACACAATCATTACACACCTCACTACCTGTACAACTTACCAACATGGAATCCCTTAAAGGATTATGGAAAAAACTCTCTCTATTAGACTAAGAAGAAACTGGAATAGCATGCCCAAAGCGGAGCCTGACTCCTTTACTCTTGCTGCAAAATTCTTGACAAAACGAGTCGTCAATGTGGAATCAGTGGCTCGTACATTCAGGCCACTTTGGAGATCGAAAAAGGATGTTCAAATTAAAGATATAGGCAACAACATCCTGTTTTTTAACTTTGAAGATGAATGTGATTTAGACAGGGTACTTGAACATGAGTCTTGGACATACGACAAACACCTTGTGGTCTTTGAGAAAGTGACTGCAAATGTGCCCATATCATCACTCGCCTTCCAGTTTACATCATTCTAGATCCAAATCCATGAACTACCAGTCCAATGTTTAAACCAAGAAACTCGGGATGCCATTGGAAGCTCATTGGGCACACCATTACTCATGATCGATTCAGAAAGCGAAGGAGGTAAGGGAAACTATTTACGAGTTCGAGTTCGAATTGATATTACTAAACCTTTGAACAGGGTACGCAAGGTATGGTTCGAGGGGTCTGTCATTGGGTGCACAATTTTGAAATACGAGCGCCTCCCAAACTTCTGTTACTGGTGCGGATTGGTCTCCCATGATGATAGAAATTGTGAACGCTGGCTGAGAAGCAAAGGTTCACTGAAAAAGTCAGACCAGAATTTTGGGGATTGGATGAGAGCAGAGATAGACCTCACTACCAGAAAAACCTCCATTACTGTACCTGGAACCAGACCGAGACACCCAAATAACAAAAACCTCCACCACAAACACCCACCGTCCCAAACACCCAACCACCAACATCCCAGCCACGTGATCTTCCACCAACCCCGGCGACAATCCCAACAACTGTCACTACCATGACAATAAATGAGGTCATAATTGCTCATCAATCCAGTGCTGATTGGCAAGAGAATCACACATTCAATGCCCCTAACGGCTGCATTTCTGGCACTGAGGAAGCAACCGTTAAAAAATCCAGCATAAATGCCAACATTGATGACAGAGAGAAAGTCTTAAACCCCACACACACTGAATCCGAGACCAATCTGGACTTAAAGCCCAAAGTTCTAACCCAACACACTCCTACCACTATTGGGCCGTGCACCACTCATCAGCCCACCATCACCACACAAAGCCAACCCCAACACACCCCTACCACATTGGGCCGTGCACCACTCATCAGCCCACCAATAACACACAAAGCCAACCCAATCCTTTGCCAACCAAAACAACGTGGGCCAGAATTCCACGTGACAAACAAAGCAGCCCAAGTGACGTGCTCATGATTGAGAGAAAACACAAAAGAAGTGATGAGTCTGAAGAAGGTAGCCATCCCACAAAAAAAATCTCAATGCCCTATAAGGAATCCCCAGAAGCTTACCCAACAGTGGTGGCTGCCAAGCAGCCCCGCCGACACCAATGAACACCATAAGCTGGAACTGCCGTGGTTTGGGATGACCATGTGCAGTTCAGGAACTCACCAAGATGGTGAAAAAATACGCTCCCACAATTGTTTTTCTCATGGAAACAAAATCAAAAGACAACTACGTGAAGAATTTAAAGGTAAAACTGCAGCTAGACAATGTCCACATAGTCTCTAGACTCAATACAGGTGGTGGCCTCGTACTGTTTTTGAGCAGAGACATCAATCTACACGTGATGGATGCAACCCCAACTTACATTGATGCAGTGGTGAACCCAGGAGTGGATGACGCCTGGCAGTTTACGGGATTCTACGAAAACCCTGTAACGGCCAACCGGGAACACTCCTGGGCACTACTAAAACATTTAAGCCTCAAAATGGATCTCCCTTGGTTTTGTGCGGGGGACTTCAATGAGATTGTCAGAGCATAAGAGAAACTGGGTGGTGCAATGTGTCGGGAGAGACAAATGATTGACTTTAGAGAAGCTCTTGACTTCTGTGGATTCCAGGACTTGGGTTTTGTTGGCTCTCCGTTCACATGGTGCAACAACCAGTTTGATGGTACAGTGACTTGGATTAGATTGGACAGAGGAGTAGCAACCAACCCATGGATTCAAATGTTCCCATCAACCAAAGTTCATTACATCTCTGGTTCGCTCTCGGATCATAGCCCATTATGGATTTGTACTGACGATGAAAATGCCCAGTTTTACAGGAAAAGGAAACCTTTTAGGTTTGAAGCGGTCTGGATGAGGGATGAAGGGTGTGAAACGGTGATAAAAAACTCATGGGAGGACCATGCAATTGAAAATCCGATTGGCAGAGTGGCAAAAAATTTAGAGGCATGCCGATTATCCCTTCAGTCTTGGAGTAAACATTCATTCGGCAACATCCGTCGCATGCTGCAACAAAAGAAAAAATTGCTAAAGCAGGCAGAAGCAAACTCCATGAACGGATCCAACCATTTTTAGGTGAGAAGTTTGAGGGCTGAGGTGCATGATTTGATGGTCAAGGAAGAATGTCTATGGCAGCAAAGATCAAGGGTGAATTAGCTGAAAGCGGGGGATCTAAACACAGCCTATTTCCACAGTCGTGCAAACCAGAGAAATCGAAGAAATTTCATCTCCAAACTGACCCTTGACAGTGGGGAAGTTGTTAAGGATGAACAGAAGATCGGGGAGGCCTTTGTGCAATATTTCCAATCTATCTTCCAATCAGTCAACCCAGCCGGGTTTGATCCAATCCTTCAAGGGATTGAACCCAAAGTGACATCACAGATGAATGCCGATCTAACCCGGCCTTTCACAGCCATGGAGGTGGAGCAAGCACTCAAGCAAATGAAACCTATGACAACTCCTGGCCCCGATGGTATGCCCCCAATCTTTTACAAATCTTATTGGAATACTGTTGGGTCTGATGTTACAAAAGCAACCTTATCTGTCTTAAATTCGGGAATAATGCCTCCAAACCTAAACCATACTTTCATTACCCTCATCCCCAAAACAAAATCACCAACAAACCTAAAAGATTACCGTCCCATAAGCCTATGCAATGTCATATACAAAATAATCTCAAAAACCATAGCCAACCGACTCAAAAAAAATCCTCCCTAAACTTGTCTCCGAGACTCAAAGTGCTTTCATGTCAGATCGTCTCATTACTGATAACATTGTTGTTGCCTTTGAAACACTCCACCACCTAAAAAATAAAAGAAAAGGCAAAACGGGGTTCATGGCTCTAAAACTTGACATGAGTAAAGCATATGATAGGGTTGAATGGGATTTCTTGGATAAAATAATGGAGAGATTGGGTTTTGATGGTAAATGGAGGAATCTAGTGGGTTGCTGCTTTCGTTCGGTCTCTTTCTCTATCATGATTAATGGAGAACCTCATAGATTTTTTCACCCAAGTAGGGGTCTCCGTCAAGGAGACCCTCTATCACCTTACTTATTTCTTTTATGTGCAGAAGGTCTACATTCTTTAATACAACAGGCAGCTGACAATGGAGAATTACATGGAGTGTCTCTTTGCAAAGAAGGGCCAAAAATCACCCACTTATTCTTTGCGCATGATAGCTTGCTCTTCTGTAGAGCCAATGATACAGATTGCCAAACGGTGATGAATATCCTCACAATGTATGAAGAAGCGTCAAGTCTAAAAATCAACCGTGGCAAAACACAATTATTCTTCAGCACAAATACACAAGAAGTCATCAAGAATAGGGTGAAGGACTTGGTGGGGGTAGAGGTGGTGACTCAATATGAAAAATATTTGGGTATGCCATCCTTTGTAGGGAGAGCAAAGAAGGAAACCTTCAGCTATATTAGAGAGAGAGTGTGGCACAAAATCCAAGTTTGGAAAGAAAAACTCCTATCACAAGTAGGCCGGGAGATCTTAATCAAAGCAGTCATCCAAGCAATGCCGACCTTCACTATGGGGTGTTTCAAACTCCCCAAAAATTTGTGCAAGGACATTGAAGCATTGACTAGAAAATTTTGGTGGGGGTATTCGGGTGAGGCAAGAAAAATCCATTGGATAGCTTGGAAAAAACTTTGCTTACCAAAATTACATGGTGGTTTGGGATTTAGGGAATTGGAAAATTTTAATCTAGCTCTCCTAGGTAAACAGATTTGGAGATTAATTCATAATACCGATTCCATGTTCTACAAAGTCTTCAAAGCAAGGTTCTTCCCTACGTGCTCGGTTCTTGAGAGTGGGGTAAAATCCAATGGGTCATACGCTTGGCAAAGCATTCTCAAGGCTAGGGAGGTGGTCAAGCAAGGAGCATATTGGTGGATTGGGGATGGTACTTAAGTGTAGATTAGGGGTGATAAGTGGCTGCCTGATATGTCAACAAAACATATCATCTCTCCCCAAAAAAACCTCCCTATGAATGCAAAGGTATGTGCTCTTATTGATGAGGATGGCCCAAGGTGGATTAAAGAACGAGTAACACAAGAATTCTTTCCCCATGAAGCCCAACAAATTCTGGGAATCCCACTAAGCTCAACCCGAGCCCCTGATCTTCTCATTTGGGCTGGCACCAAGTCAGGGAGATACTCGACTAAGGGTGCATACAAAATGTTGACGTCTATGCAGGATTTTTCCACTCCTAGCCCATCTGATGCTTCGGCCCAAACGAGTTGTTGGAGAAGAATTTGGTCCTTGAGTGTTCCAAATAAAATCAAGCACTTCCTATGGAAAGCTTGTCGTGGGACTAAGCACAAAACATAACTAATGGCATTAGAAATGTTCTCAACAGCATTTGCCCGGGGATCCTGCTCTCTTTATTTCATATGAACAAATTTTCAAGAAATAAAATAAGCATCTGTTGATATGAAGATATGAATATGATACAACTCAATTTACCTAGTGAGACAGTCATAAAGAAAACCTTGCCATTAAGTAAGAACTAGCATCAAAAGTAGCAGTCCCTTTTACCCTAGTTGGCCATCCGAAAATGCTATTGACTGATTCAATATGTCAATATAAAATTATAGGATGTTCCAAAAAATTTCGTTATTTTCATCTACAATCTCTTAAAAAAAAAAATTGATAAATCAGAAAATTTTATTAGCACAGACACCAGAAACAACCTGAGACGCTATTCTCAAAACAAGACAAATAGCAAGCAAAAGTACAAAAAACCAAATTCTGTACTAGCCAAAATGCAACACAAAATCTCTCAAACTTTAAAACTAGAAAACACTCAAAATTTGATTCCAAGATGCTGCAACAGCTACAGAATTACAGCTTAGATGTACATCACATAGAAAAGAAATGAAATAGAAACAAAGAATAGCAACTCTATACCCGTGTCCTCCCTAGGACATAAAAGAAAAAAATTATTTCTTTATAAAAACCCTTCCGCCTTGAATACACAGGTGTTGCCTTTTTCCTCTACTAACCAATAAAATAAAAAATAAAATAAAATAAAATTTCAACACCACACTAACAAGAACCCACACCCCCCATTGAGCAGAACACAGAGCCACAACAAGAAGTTTTGGAAAAAACTGAATTCCTTAGAAGCATTTCAACAGATACTTTCTATGCCACTTATAAGAAAGAACAAAATTGGTAACTCACCAGCGCAGAAGTGTGCCAACGTTATAGTGAAATGAAATTTAAGAGCGAAATTCCAAAATTCTTTCAACAATTTAAAAAGAAAAAGGGGAACAAAACAATGACAGAGAAATTAGGGATTTGCTTGATACTTACCTTAAACAAAATCAAAATAAATTGATCCTTTAAGAAACCCTCAGCGGTGAGTAAATGAGGGACGCCAATGGGATGAAGTGAAGAAATTGACGGACATGGGAGAAGAAGCAATCTGAGTTTTTTTAAGGGAAGGAGCACACGAGAGAGAGAGAGAGGATATGAAGTTGAGAGGGACTCACCTGCTTTTCGTTTCTGTTTCTAGCTTTTATATACAGACCTAGCTTACCGGTAACAGGTTTCAAACTAAACTTAAATCAACGGTCACTATTAAAATATCACTAATTAATGGTTTAGATTTGGGTGGATACCGTACCCACTAAAAAATATTAGGGGTACGGTAAAATGACATTTTTTAATGGGTTTGAATTTACACGGTTATTTTTCAATTAAATATATCAAATGTGTCAACCAATTAAATTACAAGATTTTTGAATATTATTTTAAATTTGATGATGCTCTAACGGTGGTTGATATATCTACTTGTGTATAATCCAAAATTAACTTGCAAAGTCCATCAATAAATGTGCTGCATAATTGATTAGGGATCTAAACAAAGTTAATTTAGAATGTAAAAATATGTATTAATAATATTCAAGAAAATTTTTCTTTTTTTTTCCTAGTTCGCATGACCTTATATATTTGTATGTCAATTAAATTATTAGTTAATTAATTTTTAATTCTATATATTAATCAAAATTTTGTGAATTAAATTTTTTTCCAATCTTCTCCCTTTACTAAAATTTAGGCTCTTGAATCTTGCTTACTCTTATTTGTGTTTTGGTTCTATGTAAGGAAGGGTGCCCTTCCTTTACCCATATCCAACAATTTTGGCAAGCATGGGTGGCCCAAGTAAAGGAGGAGAGTGTTGGGGGGAGATAACACCCTATGGACTAAGTTTGCTTGTTCACACTTAGGCTAGGCACACACTAATTTGAAACATGGGCTATGATGATATAGATTATGATGAAGGTTATAGCATGAGAGATATAGACAATAATTGATTAAATTGTAATATGGATTATGATGAAACAGATTCTGACTCACCCTCAGACAGAAACCTTTATTACAAATGTAAACATTAAGTAATTTATGATTAATTAACTCTTCTCCATTGGCCTTAATTAATATTTCTTGTATACTATTCATGTCAGTATCTGAGTCTATTAAAGCAATTTCTGTCAAAGAAAATTCTTTATTGATTACTGTATGCCATTTTTGAAAAATTATTCTGTCAATTAAACTCATGAAATTCTGTCTATTGTGATCATTTTCTAATAAAATGGGGTCTATCTTGGGTTTAGAGAATTCTTTCAAATTTATTATTTCTGTAATATTTTGTTCATTTATATCTGTGAAATTATCTTCTTTAATTTCTTTAATTTCTTGTTTTATCATTTTTGCTTCTGTCATTAAATCCTGTAGAGTTATTGGTTTTATATCTACTCTATCTTGTTTCATTTTTGTCTTTTCTTTCTTGTCTTTAGCTTTCTCTTTCTTTCGACATTCTGTAACATGGTGTCCATATTGTCTACACTTAATACAACTGATAGGTATTTCTATAGAATCCTTTAACTTTATTAAATAATCCGTTTTACTTTTTAGGTGATTAGGTAGATTTTCTATCAGTTTCATTACTATGTCTTTTTGTTTCCTTTTTCTTTTATTGACTTTAAGTGGGTTGGTTGATTTTAGTTCTTTCTTTTTCTTTACTTGATCTATTTCTTTTTGGTTAACGTTAAACATTTCCATCAATTCATTTATTACGTCTTTTTCAAATTCTAATTTACTGATAAGTTTAGCAATTTTATTATGTCTATCACATTGTTTTTTAGTATGACCATTTTCTTTACATTTATGACAAATAGTATTTTTAATATGTCTGTCAATTTTCTCATCTTCTGATAACTCAGTAGTAATTAAAACTGCTATTTGTCTGTCTTTATCTAAAGGTGTATTTAAAATTTCCATCTTTTTAGTTAATTCTGTCAGACCATTATTTTGGGTATCTACCATAGATCTCTCAATTAATTTTAGTCTCTCATCAATTTCTTCTTTTAAACTTTTACACTTTTTGTGTTTTTCTACACTATCACTATTTGCCTTTTCTTTTAAATTATTATGAATTTTCCTTTCATTGTTGACTATTTGTTGTTCTATTTCTTCTTCTACTTCTATCTTCTTACGTAGAGATTCTTTAAAAGTACTATTATCTTTTGGGTTCAGCATGTCTTTAACTTTTCCTACTTCTTCTTTTGGACTATTATTAATTTTCCAACTATTGTTGACTTTTCCTATCTCATCTTTTATATCTAGTTTCCTACGTATGACTTCCTTCTTTTCACTATTTTGTCTTTCAAATTTTTCTAGTGTTTCTTTTACTATACCTTTCCTTATCTTACCTCTTTCTTTGTCTTCATTTATTATATCTCTGACACTTTCTATAATACTTCTGTCTTTTATGAGACCCTTTCTTTTATCTTTTATATGTGTTACTCTTTCCTTAATTGGGCCAATTTCTTCGTCAACTCTTCTGTCGGTTGCTTTTAATGTCTGTAAGTTCTTTTCTTTGTCTATAGATATAGCTCTGTCAGTTGCTTTTGAATTTTTTAAACTATTGCTATCCTTATCTATTAAGCCATCTTTTCTGCTATCTATCATATTTATTGATATGTTGGTACTTGTCGAAATATCCCAATTATCTGTCATAGTTTTTGTTAAAGGTGATCTATGATGGGGTTCAAATGCTTTTTCCTTTTCTACAGGTGAATTTAAAGCTTTCAATCTTTCATAGAGGTCCAAAAAACTATCATTTTTTTCTTTCTACTATTTTAGTATTTATAGTGGATTTTTCTACATTTTCTAAAGATTCTAATTTTTTATTAATCATGTCTAAAAAACTATTATTGTGTCTATTAGTCTGTCGGTTGATTTTATCTCCAGTTAAAGTATTCCAATTATTTGTGTTACTATTATAGTTATAATCATCATTATCATTAACTACCCAGGAGAGAGCACAATAGTAATATAGAAGCATAAACAATGATAAAATAGATGATAAAGAAGAAGATAGCAAAATAGATATATTCAAAATAAGTTAAAACAGAGTATGGAATATGAAAACTGAAACTAATAAAATCTTACTTGAAAATACTTCTGTCTTTGATTAACTGAAAACAACTGTTACAAGCTTTGAAAATAAACACTGTCTGAAGAGTTACAAGATTACAAAGTAAAATCTGTAAAGGGTTACTAGATTATATCTGTCTGGAAGGGAAGGGTTACAAGATTACAAGAGAAAGATTACAATAGTCTTTCTGAGAGAGGGAGAGAGCTATCTTGGACCTAAGCTTTAAACTGGAAATTTGGACCGTAAACTTGAACCTTAGAAATTTTTGAACCTGTCTTCTGTCTTCAGAGTCTGTCTATTTATAGATGGAGCGAACCATGGTAAGTCTTCAAAAGTAACCTGAGTTAAGTAAAGTGAACTCAAGTTAATCTGTCGGTAGAATCTTGAATAGTAAAAGTTTTACTATTTAAGAACAGTAGTCTGTATGGGAATCTGTCAGGGTACACATGCTGGTGAACAGTAGTGACTCGAAAGTCTGTCTGTATCTGTCTGGACTGTATTGGATCTATCTGGAATCTGTCTGTGTCTGTCTGGCGCAAGTGAATAGTGATCTGTTGCAAATATCTGTCCGGGAGAGCAATTTTGTCCTACTTGCATTCTGTTTGGCCTTTCTATCTGTTTCTGTCTTTTAATCTGTATTCGCATAGTTATCATAATCTAGCGGATCTGTATTATCTTCATACTGCTCATGCTCATGGAGCACTCCATAATCATTACATAAAGCGCAGTATGAAATAAGAAGGTAAACAAGAACACGATCTTTTGCTATCATTAGTCTGGGATCCTTAACAATCCTTCTTTTCCCAATAAGCCTTCTTGCTGAAGGTCTTGGACCATACACAACTATCTTGTTGGTGTAGCCATATAAGTGAAAGTCTCTGTCTAATTCTTTCTGTACTTCATAAATCTTATTACTCATGAAATTAGACCATTCTTGAGCCAGAGCACCTGGATCATCAAGTGATAAATAAGTATCTCCTGTATACCAGTTGTATTCAGGGATACAACCCCAATCATGGATAAGGACCAAAATGTGTACTGGCCAAGCTTCCATATAATAACTGGTGTCCCAAGCTGGAAAAGTACTCCAGATTAATATCTTCATATAATTAAGTCCTCCAATCTGTGCAGCTGCTTCTTGGATGACTTTGGGAAATAAACTAATCTGAATTGCAGAAGTTATGGTTAATTTGCTGATAAACCCTGCTTCTAGCATTTCAGATAACCATAAAGGATCAAGAATTACTGGATCTTCTGTCTCTGTGTTGATAAGTAATCCCGGATAGGGATTGTATCTGTCTCCTAGTCCTTCATAAACTCTGTCTGCTTCTCCAAAACTTTCATACCATGTAGCTTTATGAGATAGCCATGTATCATTTGTCATGTCTTCTGTTCTGATAAATGCTGTAGAAACTAATACTTTAAAAAGATGCATCCATTTGTCATAAGAACTTGTTAGGGCTTTATGAGTTAAAATATTCTGTTGGATTTCAGGAAGTAAAGTTCTAATGGCAAGTCTCGTATTTTGCTGAATCTTAGGGTGGAGCTTTGAAAAGCTTGTTCCCATAAGATAGCTTTTTAGAGACTGTGATTCTGTCATTGTGGAGCTTGAATCTCCATCCTCCTTGCCAGGGAGTTGACAACCAAGTGCTTCAATAAATGCCCCGGTGCTAACAAGATGTAATTCCAAAGCCTTAAGGGTCTTTTGGAATAAAGGTTTCTGTCTAAGGGTGAAGTCTGCCTGTAAATTATCAAGAAGTAGTTTAATATGAAGAGGAAGGTCTGTGAACTCTCCGTCCTGAAACATGAGATCAGTGCGGAGTACTTTTTGCAAAATTACACTTTTTTCACCACATGAATACATTGCCTCTGCTAGCAACGTATCCTGAAGGGATATTGTCTCTATCGAGACGCCTTCATGCCTATCCGAAATCCTTACTGAAGGCTTTCGGAATTGTTTGGGTTGCACCGCTGGTGCTTTGCCCTTTCCTTTTATTTCTGCCTGGGAGGTGCTTTTACTCATAGTAGTCTGCAAATGGGTTTTGGGAAAAGGATTATGTCCTAAACCACTATTTTGAAAATAAATATTTTCTTGCAAAGCTTCTTTAAAATTTATTTTTAAAATACTTTTGCCAATGTCTTTTTGTGAAATTTCTTTGAAATGTTTCATAAGAAAATTGTTTTTGAAATTTAAAGCATATATAATAAACCAAACTTTTTTTTGTACACCTTTGTGCTCTTTCTGAGTAGTAGTATAAGAGTAGTCATGATGAAGTCTTTCAATATTAGAGGGGCTGAAATTCAAAAACTTTATAAAATCTGCCATGATTCTGTCCGTTTTGTATGTATTATCATATATCTCATTCTGTGAGAATATGTGAAATAAAGCTTCTCCATAAAGTCTTTCATCAACTACTGTAATAATCTGGGGAATATTTGTCAGGGACTCTGTTAATAAATTAAATCTATCTTTATTCAAGAAATTACTACAATTAATATTTTCTTTAATAATTAATGAAAGAGAATCTGTCAAAGCTTCTTTTATTAAAACATCTGTCATATGAATATCTGAGATTACTATAAAGGGTGCAAGAATGTCATCTATTATAATTTTGCTTGGTACATCTGTCACACTTAGGCTATGATGATATATCTACTTGTGTATAATCCAAAATTAACTTGCAAAGTCCATCAATAAATGTGCTGCATAATTGATTAGGGATCTAAACAAAGTTAATTTAGAATGTAAAATATGTATTAATAATATGCAAGAAAATTTTTTCTTTTTTTTTTCCTAGTTCGCATGACCTTATATTTTTGTATGTCAATTAAATTATTAGTTAATTAATTTTTAATTCTATATATTAATCAAAATTTTGTGAATTAAATTTTTTTCCAATCTTCTCCCTTTACTAAAATTTAGGCTCTTGAATCTTGCTTACTCTTATTTGTGTTTTGGTTCTATGTAAGGAAGGGTGCCCTTCCTTTACCCATATCCAACAATTTTGGCAAGCATGGGTGGCCCAAGTAGAGGAGGAGAGTGTTGGGGGGAGATAACACCCTATGGAGCCTTCCACTTAGAGCATTACTAAAAAAATTTAGCTTTCAACACCTTACTTTTATAATACACCCTATGTCAAATTTTTTTTTATTTTTACATACAACCTATTAAAACAATATAAACAACCTATTAAAATAATATAAACAACTCAACATATTCATTTCTCTATAATCTCTCTCTCTTCATCTCCAACCCATGAAAATAAATGAATTAAATAATAATAGTAATATACTCCAATAGTCTGCCACTAGTAGTAGATCACTGTAGCATATTGCTAATTTTTTTTGGCTTTAGCACTTTCGATATAGCATGTATTTCGGTGTTTGAAGTGCTAGAAATAGTTTTTTTTTTTATATTGATTTTACTATTTTAGAGCATCCACATCAATGAAACTAAAATTTTTAGCATTTAACACCTTAAAAAACTATTTTATCTATTTTAACACACAATTTCACAACATACCATGCATTAATGGTCTTATTTTTACCATAATCCAAACAATATTCATTTTTTTATTAGTTTCCTTCTCACTTCCTCTCTATTCCTCTTTGCCACAAAACCCAACTAAGTGATAAAATAATATTTTTTATGCTTTCTTGCTATTTTACCACCACTAATGGTGATGCTCTTACGACCACCACTATGGTGTTATCTTCCAATAGATTGTGTACGTCATAATTTGGAAATAAATAAATAAACAAAAATTCAATTATATAATGATTAATGTGAGATAAAAAGCTAAAAAATTAGTTTAATTTTAAAAAGTTAAAAATTAGTTCATTTGAAATAAAATTGAAAAAAAAAAAAATGTAGCTTTAGATCCACATTCCACTAACAATATATAAAATAAGAAAAAAAAGGTAATTTGTAGTCATTTGTGAGAGGGAACACAAACTTAGGTAGGAACCAAAAGTATTTATTCCTTAGGATATGAATCATGTTAACAAATGCTCTCAGAGCCTGTTTGGAATGTAATGCAAGTTTTAGTTTATTTTATTTTTTTAGTTTCTTTTTGATACTATTCGTGAGTTTCATTGCACTTTTCGGTATTATTCATGGATCTCATTATACTATCAGCTAACTTTTAACTTTTTTTTTTACACTTACAGCAAAAAATTTTAAGTTTCAATTAAATAAACTATTTTCAAACGAACCCTAGATTAATTGAAAGTAAATTATTTTAAAAAAAAATTGATACCACTTTTACGAAAAATAGAAAAAGTTCTCAAAATATTAATTATTTTTTTTCCCTAAAAACTTTCTTAAACTAGTTAATTATTTCCTCAAAAAAAAAAAAAAAAAAAAAACCTGGTTAATTAAAAAATAGCTTAACTTTTCTCTTAATATATACTAGCCTCAGCGCGTGCTCAGAGACTCTTATATTTTTTGGATAAAGATTAATAATTTGCATTTATTATAATTTGAGATTTTTACTTTTTCCAATCATTAAAAAAAAAGAATAAGTGGGGTGAGTTTTTTAGATTGGAGGAGTTTTAAAACTAACAAAAGAGTGATCCTATTTTGTAGGGAGTTAGTGATTAGAAGTAGGAATTTAAATCAATGTAAAAGTAGGAGTTTATTAAAAGCATGAAAGCATTTCAACGTAAAAGTAGAAATTTATTATTTTTGTCAATTTATTATTTTAACCCCATTTTTAAGTTTTAAGTAGGGGTATTTTTTATAGTAAAAATAATAATAACTAACTTTTTTGCCAATTTACTATTTTAATTCCATTTTTAAGTTGTTGATTAATTTAAAAAAAAAAACAACAACTAACTTTCTGAATCTTCTTAATAAATACAGATAAAAAAGTATTTGTGATGGTTGTGGCTGTGGGACCCGTACATTCCAGCAAGCGTTCTCCTTTTCCCTTGCAGAATGCTTAATATATACGCTAGACGCAATCTTATTCTTATCGGTACTCATGAATTTGAATTTACTCAGTAATCCACATATCAAACTCGAACACAGTTTTTTTTCCATTCATCATGTTCCGCATGAAGAACGATGGCAGTGCCTTGTTGAGGGAAAGCGACACAACTTTCAATAATTTTCCCCTTGGTTTGAGCGTTTTGATTGTGGATCACGATCAGCAAAGTCTGCAAGAAATGGAGGCAAACCTGTGGAGATGCGGATATGAAGGTTACTTCTTATTCCTTTCTTTTTTATTGAGTTTAAACTGCAGGTCTCGGATGGCCGCGAGTTAGCATGTCAAGGGATTGAGTTGAAGCGTTATCGCAAGATCGTCAGCACATCCACGGTAAAGGTTTTTTTTTATTTTTATATTTTAGATTTGGGTATGAAATATGATTTAGTTTTGGGTATGTTGGATTGCTTTGATTTAGGTGTTTGGATTAGATTCGATTTTGTTTTGGGTTTTCTCTTTGAAAATGTTTCTTCTCAATTTTATGTACTTATTTTTTTTATTTTAGTTTTTTTTTTTGTTATGAGAAGACAGAAAACTTATTTTTTTATTTTAGTTTTTTTTTTTTTGTTATGAGAAGACAGAAAGCTTTATGGAGAAGAGCTTTACCTTCTCACCGGTGGAAATTGTTGGAGTAATTGACTTGACTCAGCATCCGGTGGAAATACCTATGTACGAATGTGTGTGTAAAACAGGTTTTACCCTTTTTCTTTAAGGGTGTGCATTTATCATACCAGTGTGTCACTTTATGCAACTAATATTTCCTTTTTTGTAACAATAACTAATGTTAATTTTGGAATCATTAGTTTGTGGTTAGTTCAATGAGGTTGAAAATAATCATTTTATTAGTTGTTTGGGTTATTCTCTTAAAGCAACTTCTGGGAAAAATATTTGTACTAAGGGTTATTATTATTATTTTTTAAATGCAATCTGTTAGGGTTGTTTTGTGTTTCTGTAAGTCCAAGAATAGAAAATTTTGTTTCTTAAGAATGGAATTTTGTTTCTGAAGACAGGTAATTAAACTCAGCCGTTATGATTGTTTGCGCACTCCATCCCATTCTTCACTATTAGCATTTTAGCCTGTATTACAATATCTTATATATGTTGATGCAGATGCGACTCCTAGGAAAATTTTGCAACTCTTGCAAAGTAACTTTAAGGGTTTCGAAGATGTTGATAGGGAAAAGATTGCCAGCCATCTTCAGGTAATTGTTATTCTTATTGTATCCTTAATTGATTTTTCCCCAGCATGTGCATATCTACTTGAACTTAAACAATCATATTAGAATAACGATTATAAAGGTCATATTCAGTTAGGACACATGCTAATTTAACATGATATCAAGTGTTCTTGACCTAAAACTTGGTATGAAATGCTGATTTATCAAGTTACCGAGTCAGATGCCTCTTAAGGAAAAATCACACCTGTTGAGTGATAGTTTATGAAGTCAGATTTTTCTTTCGGTAAAGGATACTCACTATTCACTATTTCATGGTGCAGAAATACCGTGATAGCCTTAAAAAAAAGGCTCAGCTGCATATGCTGGGGTACAGAGACAAAGATGGTACCAGTTCAGAGCATATTTAGTCCAGATATCAAATGGAGGAACATCCACCAATGACTTTGGTCGATCAAGTCTTGAAGACCACGGTTGCAAATGAGCCAGATATAACATTGCCTTTTGAAACCAACTTACCAACCATTGGAGGTAGTACTAGTTGTGGAAACCAAAGCAACGCTTTGATGACCCAGATGGATGAAGCATTTTCAAGTGAACAGATGCGGAATGAATTCACTGGAGGTCAGCCTTTTGTCTATGAAAGCTTTCTCAATGATATCGATGCATCAACAAATGATGTTTCTGGAGAACATGGAGAATATGGTTTCTCCTTGGATGGAATATTTGAAAATTTTACTGGGGGTGTTATTGTTCGTGAACATTTTAACAACCTCTGATGCTGGTACGTAACATGTTCCCATTCATGGTTGCTGGTAAGATATTTTTATAACTTGTATGCATTTTGGCACAAGTTATTAAAAATTCTTCTATCTAAAATAACCGACATTTATTCAGGAAAAAAAAAGGAGATTTATTTATTTATTCATTGTTTCTCTTGCAGTTTGCTGGATTATCTGAGTCTAAAATCTGGTGGCGTCATCCCAAATCCAAGAAAAATGCTTCTCTGTTGGATGTATCTTTGTTCTCTTTGATTCTGCCTGTTTTCCTAAAGTGTGGTTTTATTTTGTTTTCAAATCAGGATTTCAGCTTAAATTCACATATGAATATGGATGTGTATGCAACTTGGTATGCGTAATAGTTCTTAGTTTTACCCTTTCCTAAAGGGCAGACTTTATATCACTTCACTATAGCTATGAAGTTTAAAATTGCTACTTAAGTTGGTTGTCTCAAATGAGGTTTTGAAATTTCAAAGTTAATCGAGTATGATAAAAAAAATGCAGTTTTTATCTGGTAATGTCAAAGACTGATTCTGGTTAGTGACGATAAATATCCACAGATTTCTTGGCCATCGGTCATTCATGAAAAATTCTTAGCTAGTGTGCAAGAACTGGGCCTTTAATGGTTTGAAACTTTAAATCTTTTTCCTAATCTTAATCATTAATTGGTCATTATCACACGACTCACTTTCACTTATCTGCACAGGCTTTTTGCTTCCAAAAAAGAAAAGAAAAAAAAAAAACATGTAAATCACTTCGTCCGTCCGTTGAATTCTACTTCTATGATGTAATTTGGTTAATTCAAACTACTTTTGTTTTGTTTCACTGATGCACACTAGTGTACTCCAAAATAATTCATGGTCCATTAAAAAAAGAGAAAAAAAAGTTAACAATTGTATTATTATTATTTTTTCAAGAATAGTTGGATGTGGAAACATATTTATTAAATTCAGACCGCAACTTGACACGGAATGGGTTTCAAGTCAAATCACAAGTTTAATTAAAATTTCAATTAAATTAAATACATTTATTTTCTTCTAAAAAAAATTAAAAGAGAAATATCTTGGTTCATTTAATATCAACAAATGTTTACAAAACTCACTAACCATTTGAAACACTTCAAAACTGGTTTTTAACCCCAAAAAAATCTCATATTTACACTTCTATCAATCAACCTTTATGACTCGACCAATTGACCTACTATCATGGTAGATATATGGAGCAAACATAAAGGTACTCCGAAGTAAACAACACTCGTCAAGTCTTGATTAATCTTCTATTGAACCTTGCGTATACTAAATTTAATCAACTAATTCTCTCCAGACATGACAGAGTTATTGTCACTTATAATCCAACTAGGAGAGGTATCATAAAAAATAAGGGAAAATTATACTTTACCTTCTAAACTATGATCCTTTTATGCTTCTCCTCATAAACTATAAAAAAAACACTTTTACCATCTTAGGCTATACCCCCTCTACATTTATCCCCCCTAAACTATAAAAATGCATATTTTACCCCCTAAATTATGACTCCTTTTACACTTACCCCACTAAACAATAAGAATGCACACTTACTTTCCTAAACTACTACCCATGGGGTAGGGGTGCAAAGTGTTACACAAGTAATAGAAGGGTATGCATTCTCATAATTTAGATGGGCAACTATTACATTAGTAATAGTTTAGGGAGTAAAGTGTATATTCTTTTAGTTTAGGAGGATAAGTGTAAAATGGGGTATAATTTAGGGATCAAGATCCTTTAGAGTTCTTAGGGTACTCTAATAGATATAGTTCCAGCAATCCTAAAATTCCTTTCAAAATAAAAGGCCAAGATTTTGCCACCTCATCAATCTATTAAAATTAATTATTTTCATAAAAAAAACTCAAACTAACTCACTATTAAACCCAAAACTGCCCCCCTCTCCCCTCTTGCTACCAATTGCTGGAGTTCTATCTAAGGAAGTCAATTTTGTATTGGAGGTCGTTTCAGTTTGACTAGGGGAACGAAATATTTCGATATCAATTGATACCGGTGTATCATTTTGGGATTACTGCTATTTATATATTTCAATACAAGAATATATATTTTTATTATTTAAGTATGAATATATTAAATTTTATGTTTATCAAGATAAAATTTAAAATCCACATATTTTATACATATTAGCTTAAGTACATTAACCAATGTATAAGCTTTGATGCTGCACAGAATCAGTAGGCTGAATGCTTCGGCTTCGGTGGGCTACTGATGGTTGCGAAGGCCTACAAAAATGAACACACTATCAAAAGGAAACCGGTGTGTACCGGCCAAACATCCTCCAATGGCTAAGTTAGTTTCTCACTAGAACAAAATTCCAACTTTTATTGGGAATAAAATTTCAGAATGCACTTGCCTTATCTTGATTCAGATTGGTCCTTTATA
>JARYZH020000448.1:0-47500 GCA_030021035.2 Notholithocarpus densiflorus | reverse complement strand
GCCATTAATAAGAAAGGAACTTGATTTTTTTTTTTTTTTTTTTTTTGGTTGAGAAAATCAAAAAATGAAATATAAACACCACAAGAAAAAATGTTTATTGTAATGAAAAAAATCATTGCAATAACATTAGAGTCATTGCAATAGTTGATACAAGGTGTTGCAATAAAATTTGAGGTAATAGTTTTATGCAACAAAAACTTTTGTTGTAATAAACTCCAAATATTTTAATAACAATTTGATACAATGATATATATATTGTTGCAATAAACAATTTAAAGTTTCGAATATCTTGTAGATATAGGCTATTATTTCACGAATCTTATTGCAATAGATTGTAAATAATTGAACAAAATCAATCAAATTAAATTATTGCAATGATATCTTCATTGTAATAGATAATTACTTCATTTTGTCATTGCAATAGATTATGAAATAACTAATAGATTATTACAATGATATATTCATTGTAGTTTCATGTTTGTCATTGCAATAGATTGTAAAATAATTAATATCAAATTATTGCAATGATAACTTCGTTACAATAATGTATTTGTTCAAAATTTTCATTTGCAATGATATCTTCATTGTAATAGATAATTACTTCATTTTGTCATTGCAATAGATTATGAAATAACTTATACTAGGTTATTACAATGATATATTTGTTGTAGTTTCATGTTTGTCATTGCAATAGATTGTAAAATAATTAATATCAAATTATTGCAATGATAACTTCGTTACAATAATGTATTTGTTCGAAATTTTCATTGCAATAGATTACAAAAATAATTGGTATCAATTTATTGCAACTATTTCTTCATTTTAAGTTATTATAGCAATTTTCCTAATATATTAAAACTTCTATTGCAACAAAAAATTATTATATATTACAACTTATTATTGTTGATGCAATAATTATTTGATCAATCATCAATGATAAGATCATTTATACCTGTCTCATTATCAATTTATTTTGTCAAACGATGTCCAAAGCTGTCAAACCTTCTTCATTTAGATAATTGAAGTTAACTCTCCTATCCCATGTAAGAGAACACATAACATTTGAATGAAAATTAATAGAGGCCAAATGCAAAGCTATGTGTCCATTCTTATCACTTTCATTTAGAAGCTTTTCAAACCTTGGGTTTGACAATATACTTTTCACCAACATGTCTTGCCCATGCTTTGTCGCAACATGCAATATATTTTGACCTAAACTATTCAATAATTTAGATAGATCGCGCCATTGCTATTCAAGAAATATTTCAACAACCTTAATTTATCCCTTCTTGCTTGATATATGGACAGGAAGGTCACCCTTTAGGCTCTAAAAAAGGGCTTGTTGTCTGAATTTTGTTAAAATGAACTGAATTCTCTTGGGTTCTTGCTAAAATCCTCTTCTAATATATCTAAGTTAACAAAAACAAATATATATATATATATATATACATATATATTTTAAAACATGAATGACATTTGGAAGAATTTACTAGAATATATTAATTTAGAACATGCATGACATGCAATATGTTTGTTACAATCAATGTGGAAAATACAAAGTTTTTTTTTTTTTTTAGAATAAAAAAAAAGCCAAGTGGAAAATACAAAGTAAGTGTGATACAAAACATGCAATGCATTATGTTTTATTTTATTGTACAAAACTTATGCAAATTAGGAATAATTTTAGATGGCACCTATTTATTATTGAACCTACTAAATATACATTATGCTCAATTGTTTATAAGATTAAAAAAAATTAAATAACATGACAATAAAAAATTAATAAAATAAAAGTAAGGAATATACCTAATCTTTCCATCCTTATGACAACATAAAATGGAATTCAAGTCGAGATCTTCCAATGAGACCACGATTCCCATATGGCGCTAGTAATAGAAGCCCAACAATTTGCTTATCGGGAGTAGCTAGGCACAATGGAGATTTTCCGTCTTCATTCAAAATATATGCCACGTTGGGATCTCTTCAAAATAAAAGATTGATGGCTTGATAACAAATAGGAAAAAACATAGCTTCATGTAAAGCAGTGTTTCCTATACTATTCCTCATTTGCAACTCTACAGTAGAGCTATTAATGAGGACTTCTAAAACTTTTAGATGTTTATTTTTTGTGGACACGTGAATTGCACTGTCCCTTAGAATATTTTTCTTGGTAAGAAGGAAAGGGAAGTGATCAACAATGAATTTTGTGATCTTAGTACTTCCAAAATTTGTTGCCTTATGGAGTAAGGAATTCCCTGATGGGCTTTTTTGGGAAAAAATGGTTAATAATGGGAGCTAATTGTTAGTTGACATGTGTTCTAACATGTCAACAAAACCAATTACATCATCATTGGCTAAAGGTTGATGAAAGGAAGCAAAATCAAAGGCAAAGTTGGTGGTGTTTGTGGATTGGTGGAGGTTTGGAAACTTTTTTGACTTTAAAGATTTCAACCTTTCATTGAGAATTTCTTGGGCATAAATTTGCACTGGTATGTTGACAGCCATTGGTAAGAAAGGAACTTGAATTTTTCTTTTTCTTTTTGAGAAAATCAAAAGATGAAATGTAAACACTACAAGAAAAAAAAAATTATTGCAATGAAAAAATAATTATTGCAATAACATTAGAGTCATTGCAATAGTTGATACCAAATGTTACAATAAAAATTGAGGTAATAGGTTTGAGCAACAAAAAAAACTTTTGTTGCAATCAACTCTAAATATTTTAATAACAACTTTGATGCAATGATATACATATATATATATATATATATATTTATATTGTTGCAATAAATAATATATTGTTTCAAATATCTTGTAGGTATAGGCTATTAACTGTTGATAATTGTAGTACTAATGATGGCATGATAAGACTTTTCTTGAATAAGCTTGATACTAGTTCTCTTATGTTGGGTGGGTCTATGTTGCATATGAGGTGTGCTGCACATATTTTGAATTTGATTGTTCAAGATAGGTTGTCTCTTATTGGTGATGGTATTGAAAGGATTCGTGATAGTGTGATTTATTGGACTGGATCACCAAAAAGAAGGCAGAAATTTGAAGAAAATGCACGTCAATTGCGTGTTCAATGCACCTAAGAGTTAGTCTTAGATTGTAAAACTCGTTGGAATTCAACTTACTTAATGTTTTCTACTGCATTGATTTATAAAGCTGTTTTCTCGCGTTTGGCTAAACGTGAAACATCTTATACTTGTCTGCCACATGATTATGATTGGGAGGTAGCCAAAGATATTTGTGGGAGGTTGGAGTTGTTTCATAGTGTGACTGAGTTTTTCTCTGGTCGTAAGTACCCCACAATTAATATGTATTTTGCTTTGGTATGTGAGTTGAAAATTGCATTGAATGAATGGAGTTTGTCTTCAAGTGAGATGATAAGTACGATGGCAGAAAGCATGCTTGCTAAATTTAATTCTTATTGGGCTAATGTTAGTGTTGTTATGGCTGTTGCTGCTATCTTAGATCCAAGATATAAGATGAAGTTATTGAAATTTTATTATCCTAACATTTATGGTGATAATTCTGATTTGGAGATTGAAAAAATTAAGAATCTTTGTTATGATTTGTTTGATGAGTATGGAGATTTAGATGAGTCTCTTGTAGATAATGAAGGAAGTTCTCATATGCCTGCAAGTACTTCAAATCAAGTGGCACAAATGAAATTTAGGTTGAGTGGGGCAATGTCATGTTTTGATTTGTTTATGAACAATAGTTCAAGTAGTTCAAAGAAACATGGGAGTGCTAGAATGGAATTTGATCATTTCATTGATGAGGGAGTCTTGAAGAGGAGTGAAGACTTTGATATTTTGGCATGGTGGAAAAGTAATGGTCTCAAGTATCCTACTTTACAAAGGATTGCAAGAGATATTTTAGCCATTCCCGTTACAACTGTTACTTCAGAATCTGCCTTTAGCACTAGTGTGAGACTTTTAAGTCCATGCCGTAGTAGGCTACATCCCAAGACTATAGAGGCAATGATGTGTGCTCAGAATTAGTTATGGAGTGAAATCAACGGTTAGCAATTATCTAATTTTTATTTATAAAATCAAAATTGTGTTTTTATATTTGCTACTTATAGTTTGATGAAGTTTATTCTATTTTTAATTCATTATTGTTGTAGGTTCTTCAACTATATTTGGAGATTGTACATTTCAATCAATTCTTGATGATGGGGAACCAAATGAAGATGATGGGAGTTGTGTCACAATTGTGGAAGATTAAACATTTTGTATTAATTTAGTAGCTTTTTTAATTTCTTAGCCTTGTTGGATTAATTTGTTGGTTTGTAATTATTCTAAACTTGTGGGATTTATTTTGTAGCTTTTTAATTTCTTGGACTCGTTGGACTTTTGATACTTATTTCTTGGACTTGTTGGATTTATTTTATTTTTATGTTTAGCTGGTGATTTTAGTTATGATTTTGTTGATTAATGATTAAATGGTTATCTTAGCTAGGTGATTTATTGATTTAAAATCTTAGTTATGATTTATTGAATTATGATTATGATATTAGTTATGGTTTATTGATTTATAGATTTATAAGTAACAGATGATTTATTAATTTATGATTAGTAGCTTATGATTTGGACTGATTTGGCATTTGGGCCACGTTATTTAGACTTGAATTAGAATATGCAGGCTTGAATGTAGGCAAAAATAAATTTGGGCTTCAAATTTTTTTTTTTTTTAGTTGGGCTTGGCATTTGGGCCACGTTATCTAGGCTTGAATTAGAATATGCAGGCTTGAATGTAGGCAAAAATAAATTTGGGCTTCAATTCTTTTTTTTTTTTTGGTTGGGCCACGAATTGGGCCCAATCCCTTGACGGGGCCAAGCGGGGGCAGGTCCGGGCCCCGGGAAAAAAACCCACTTAGTAAACGGGCCGGGTCCGGGCCACGGGTCTTGGCCCGCGGGTCGGGTCCGAGTATGGAAAAACCCGGCCCGAACCCGACCTGTTGCCATTCCTATCTATGAGTACAGTTCATGATGTAGCAAGATTTAGGTATTGAACTGATTTCAAGAAGTAATAAGATTTGGATTTTAAGCTTATTTTCTATAGTAACACGATTCGGGCTTAAAAGAGTATGTTGTGTGTAATATAACTTGCCATACCCTCTCTTAAAAGTTACCATGGCTTTTGAGTAGAGTTGTGGTGTGCCTTTGTATTAGAACCCTTTTCCCTCTCCCTTTTGTGTGTGTGTGTTTGTTTCTTAAAAAAAAAAAAAAACTCGACTCGGGCTTTGAGCCCATCCATCCAGTGAGGAAAAGTAGTAGGCCTTGAGTCCAATTTATGATGTAGAGAAAATAGAAACCATAGGCCCAATCCTTGAAGTCGAAAAATAATGTTTCCTTTAAGTCCATTACGCGATGTAGAGAAAATGTTGGATGCCATGAGTTCGTCCCGTGAAGTGACTATTTTTATGGGCCATGAACCCAATCCAAAAATATTTGGATTCTTGGCAAGGAACACAAACCCGAGTAGTTGGATAAAATTTGGGCCTCTTTGGACTTTAGAGAAAGTTAATCAAAGACCCATTACTTTGTGCTTGTGAAATAATAACGTTGACTTGAAATAATAAGACCTAGTACTTGGCGAATGTCCAAATGCTATACAATGGTGAAAATATTCTTACACACTTTTTTTTTTTTTTTGCTAAACAAATATTCTTACACACTTGTTAGTGTAGACTTTGTACATAAAATATCCATAATTTCACAAGTGTTATTTGCATCATATCATATAGTATATTATATAAAAAAAAGTTTGGCTTAAAAGCAGTAGCATCTCCAATATAATTTTTTAGAGGGGTCAATAAGAAACATAAGTTATACAAAATTTAAAACAAAAGAGAACTTAAATATATCGACATCACAAATTAAAAAAAATAATAATAAAAAAAAAACTAAAAACTAAAACTAAAACTAAAATATATAAAGTTTTACAATTGTTTTCTGAGATGTTTCATATTTTAAAATCATTGCATAATATCTTCATTATCAATCCTACGAGTTGTATCTCTTTCAATGTACCAGCCAAGCAATTATTCATCCATTGATCTCTCATTTAATTGATTTATTTCAAATTTATTAAGATCTAAATGAGTTTTTTCTAAAGTTTAAGATTAAGAAATTTCTACTTTTGTTGTTGGGCTTATTATTATTATTTTTCTAGATTTTAGATCAAATTGGTTTGTTATTGAGCTTTTTTTTTGTATTTAAAAGCCCAAAATATTGTTAAGGGAATCATATTCAAATTTATTTTAGCTAGGCTTAAAAAATATCTAAGGTCAGCGTGTTTAAAATTTTATTTTAGAGGGTCAAAACAAAAACAAAAAGTAAAACATATAATATATAATTTTTTTGGGTTAGTTCAGGGGGTTCATTTGAACCTCCTAGGCTCCAAATGGGGTCGCTCTTCCTTAGAAGCTGTGATTGCATCAAGTGGTTACACCAAATTGCAGAAATTTATAAATAAAAAAAATTAAATATTACACCTTATGTATATCACTATATCCTATAACTACTAATACTTACTGAAATCTAATGAGTTCGGATAGCAATAAAAACTAAATTAACGTAATTCACTACTAATTTATCATTTTTTTTTCAACATATACAAAAGTTTAATAGCTAATATCAAAAATATTTTTCCCAAACTTTTTTTTTCCCACTCTATCGTAACCTATATAAGTAGCTTTTTTTTTTTTTTCGTAATCTATAACTCTTTCAACCCTTATTTGGTATTGTTCGAAAATATCTCTATAAGCACCATTTAAATCCGTAATGTTTATCCATTTAACCTTTTGAAACAAGTGAAATATCGTGGTTTCTAAATCAAAACCCATATATTTTGTTGCAAGTTTCTTCTAGGCTCTCAAGTATATTCCAAGTTGGCTAAGAATTTATTCCTCAGTATATAATGTATTTAAAGCAGCAATTTTCGTCAAACTTCTTAGTTTTATTCATTTGCTAGACTCATTACCAATGAGTATTCTTCTACAAAATAAAATGACAAAAAGAAATCTAACAAGTTTCATATTTCATATTCTAGTTTCTAACAGTTGTCATAATTCACATTAGTAGAACTCCGATGGAGATTAACAACGTTGAACCAGAGTTTAGTTAATTAAGAGTAGCGAAGACAGACAAGTGCACATAATGACGTAGAGAAAATGAAGAAGTCTCTACATTTTTAATTTATTTAACATTCTTGAGCCATAGTACCGAGAACTTTTTATTGCAAATCAAACACGCACTCCCTCCAAACATGTATATATAAAAGATCGCCATGTCCACCGCATCAAGTTCCAGTACAAATTGCAGTTCCATCGGCATGGTAAATGGTGCAGCCCTTCGGCGCAAAGCAGCAATTGCAGGGCGGATTAAGTTGCTTATTTCCTGAAGATGGGCAGGTCATGTATCCTGCATATTGTGTGCAAAATTGTGGGCATACTTTTGCGCTCGCAATTTCTGGATTGAAGACCAGTAGGATTGCACCTACTCAATGATAAAGAAAGCAACATATGAGATTGAGAAATTATTTATTCATTAAATGTGTTAAATTACCGATTGTCCTAAAAGTTTAAGAGTAATGTTATAAATATAAACTATTTTATTACATATTGATGTGGCAAATTCTTACTAGTTCTAATATAGGTCCACCACTAACATCATATTTAACACTTTAGCTCATAGTCTGACTAGATATGCCATTGGCATTCCAGATTTTCTAGTATGAATGGAGGATGTTTCATCTCAGTTTCAAGATGTACTTCAAGCCGATTTATTAGGCATATTTTAATAAAGAAGTTTCAATGTTTTCCCCCTCAAAAAAAAAAAAAAAAACAATTATTAGGAAAATGCTAAAGTCACATCATGTAGTTTGTAAAAATGTTGTAAAATAGTTTATGTCTATAGCATTACTCAAAGTTTAAGCTATTAAGAAACGGTGGATTTAATTTTTTAACTATATAATTTGGACAAAATGAATTCAAATGTGCTGTTCATTTTAGTTATGGCCATATTGATTTTTTTAAAGCATATTTTTGTTACCACCATTGAACTTTTGCCGGGTCAAAGTTCCCTAGTTAGTGTTACACAAATTTTTTTTTTTTTTTTTTTTTTTTTTTGCATGTAAGAATTTGCACCTATATATAGGAGAGTATATGGACATTAGATTTTCAAATATAGAAATATAATAATATGGGGAAAAAAAAAAAAGCACAAGCTAAACAAACAGAAAGAGAGTATAAATGAAGATGACAGCAATTTTTGAGGAGTAGGAGCTTACTACTCAAAAGGAGAAGATATATTACACCAACTTTGTTGCTAGCCATATTTCCTCCTATACCAATTTTGAGGTGTTAAAGTTGCATATTTATAGTAAAGAGCAATGTTGTCCCTAAAACAAAAATTTAGAGGAAAAGAAAATGTAGATTTTCAACACCCATCCGTTCTCACATCAGCTATGAGATCATTATATTGTAACCAACAAAGTCAACATATATAGCAAGAGGCTAGGGACTTCAAAACTAATAAATTGTGGCTTCATCGACAAGCACAAATTAAGAGAAGATATGAATACGGCTCTGGCGTAGAATAGGCAGGTCTTACTGGAGGAAAAAATATATAGTCAAGATTCCTAAATGGACCTTAGAAGTCAATAATGGCGGAATTATTTTACAATGTATTCATAACTTCCTCATATGATAATTTCAATCTTAAGCATATCTCCCTCTTAATTGAGATTGGATTGAGCTAGGATTATTTTTTTTTTTTTTTTTTTGGCTTGCAAACTGAGGTAAAGGGATTAGAATATATCCAGCTTTTCTAATTAATAAGCAAAGGGTCATACTCCTACCACTAAGTCACAAGTTTTTTGACAAATTGCATTGAGCTAATTGATAATACCTGTAATTTAGACTATTTAAATGAATAACCATAATTTTCAAACACCTGACTTATATATATTGGAATACTAATCCTATCTCTTTTTTATGTTTGTCATTGCAATAAATTGTAAAATGATTAATATTAAATTACTGTAATAAGGTATTGGTTCAAAATTTCCATTGCAATAGATTACAAAAATAATTGGTATCAATTTATTGCAACAATTTCTTCATTTTAAGTTATTACAACAATTTTTCCTAAATAATCATGTTAATATTATAAAAGATGAAACTCATAAAATTGGGAAATAAAATTTACTTTATCATTAATAGTGATACCAAACATATGAATCAAAAGCATAATACAAATTCTAAGAGATATCTCTAGATGTTCATGCTTTTCAAGCATTTTAACTTTTCAAAATGCATGACAAATGCCAATGATAAATACACTATTGTATTTGAAGACTTGGCTATCAAGACAATAACATAACTTACTAGGAGTTATAACTTGAAATAGAATAGCATAAATTTTTCAAGAGAGGTTCATGATAATAAAGCATACCAAACATAAGTAATTTCCTCTTTGATTATGACCAGAGTTGTGGGTGCAACTATTACGACTTATAATATGTAATATGTTAATCATTTTACTATACCTATTTAAAATTAAAGCAATCGAGTAAGTCATAATCTCCTTAAAAAAAAAGTTAGTCATAAGATTCTATTTAATTCATAACTGTGTACAGAAGCTTATAATAACTTTTATACATGTTCATTCAACATATTATTCATCCAAAATTTCATATAGCCATAAGCAATTCATCTCCTCTTCTTTTTTTCTTTTTCTTTTTTTATATATACCATTCATAGGGAGATAAAAACAAAATCAAAAGTCACAAAAGGGCTGGACTAAACCAACATTGGTTCATTGGCACACGGGTTGCCAATTTAGCTACAGACCAGACCTCCTTTACAACCAAATGGGGAACTAAGATCATATTATAGGAAAGACCATGTTGAGTTAGGAAAATTAGATCAGCCATTCTAGAACTATCAAGCCAATCTGGAGCCTTTTTCTTCTTAAAGGATTGAAAAAGTTCCCTGCTATAACTTAGAAACAAAATTTGCTGAAAACCATGATTTCTTGCTGTGATTCCAGCTTCCACCATAGCTTCTAGCAATGCCTCACCTTGTGGTTCTGGCTTTGCTACTAACTACACCACAAAAGATTCTATCTCCTTAGATATTGATAGCTTCATAAGCAATGCCATTCCTATGAGATTTTCTACCCCCAGCACCTACAACTTTAATGATCAATTACCATTGCCCTACTGATTGGTGCTTTGGCCTTGGGCTTCTGTTGAGTCTGTTGTTGTGTGGGTGTTCTATGAAGGTTTCCTTATACTTACAAGATAAAGATTGGGCAGTTAGAATCACATCCATAGGGTTGGGGTTAGTTCCTTCTGTTGAGGTCCAAAATATTACAAGTATTTAAATCCAAAACTAATGAGCCCTCAAGGATAGAAAAGGCCCATTTCGTGAGCCAAGGCCCATTTAAAATGGGTAAAAGGAAGCCCAAGCTCATGAATGGGTAAGCCTTGGGCCTTAGAGAATGAAGAAAAAAGCAGAAGAAGCTTGGCCTAGGCTCTGTGAGAGAAACCCCCAAGGAGCCCAGAAAGAGACTGGACCAGGATACTGAGAAGCTGCCAGAACTAGGGAGGGGATCCTCGGGAAGTGCAGGAAAGAATCAGTTAGGAGTTAGACAGCTCAGGGAAGCATGCTTAGGGGCACAAGAAACGAGGAAAGACATGTCCCATCAATCGCCTGCAACTCGGAAAAAAAAGGCTTTGGAAACAGATAATAACTTAGGAACCAGCACTTATGAAGGGAAGCTTGGTACCTAGGGAAGAGTAGCAAGGTGAACCATGAAGGAAGGTGGCTGGGGATCTTTTAACTTGACGGGGGGAATCTGCCTATTTAGAGAAAAAAAGACAAAGGATGAGGCAACCAAAATGGGGGTTCTGAGAAGCCTCTCTAGAAACCTTGGAAAAAGAGATTAAAAGTCAGCCTCTAGGACCTCTTCCACCCCTCCCCCCCCCCAAAAGAGAAAATTCAGTTGGGGACTTTTTGGAGGGAAACCTCAAAAGAAGAATATAGTGAGAAAATAAAGAAAGGACCAACCACTAATGTTGCTGACACAACATTGGTTCTAGTACTCAGGGCAGCAATGGTACACCAAAAACTCTATGAAGGTACTATAAAGGGGGATCAAGCTATCAGTAAAAACCATTCAGCAATAAGGAATTAGAGCACAAAGACCCTCTGAAAAACTCCTTTAAATCTTAGGAAAATAGAAAAATGGAAAAACACTGTAAGGGATCTTGAGACAGGTACTAGAGGATACACTTAGATTCAAGGGGATTTAAACCACACAAGTCTTGGAAGTCTATAGAAAGCTATCCAAGTTTGTGACTTTTGAACTTATTTGAACCTTGAGTAGCTAGGGAAATATTTAGCCTTGAAAGTTCTAGCCAACAAAGAGTGAGGATTATGGCTGATTCTCCAATAATTTATTATCCAAAATTTGTACCTCAAGATGTGATCAGATTATTTGGGAAAAAAAACGCTATCCAAAACTCGACCACAAACTCATCATCAATCATGGCCCACAAATGCTCTCCTAGAGTTCATAATTGCTTCTAAAGAGATTTGAAGAACCTAATTTCCATAATCATTTAAGTCTGATTGCCTTTTCTTACATCATATTTAATCTATTATGGAACAAAAGAGCCCAACTATTTAGCTCCATATCTAGTTAGCTATCCCATAATTATATATAATATTATATCATATCAAAAAGCAATTTGATATGATATAATATTATACATAATTTTTAATAGTAACGCCAAAAAGGTACAATGAAATTGGTCGGAATCGAAATGTTCCTTTCTGATGGAAAAGCCAAAACTAGGTCCAAAATAGTATTTTGAACATTTTTAGTCTTAAAAAATTGTTCTCTTTTAAACCAAAAAAGAAAAAGAAAAAGAAAGGTGGGCTAAGGTTGTGTATATACACACATACATAAGGCGAAATCTGATTGGGCTTTGGAGAGAGAGAGAGAGAGAGGTATATGTATATATCTGATTGGGCTTTGGTGAGATATTTGGGCTTCAAGGAAATAATGCGAGATGGGTTCAGATTTTGGGCTAGATGGGTTAAGCCGGACATGCTCGGTTATACATTAAATTAAAGAAATAAGACCCAAAGAGACAAATTAGTTGAAGGCTTGAAGCAGTTGGGAAGCTATGGAGGTTGAAGGAGAAGACGATTCCAAAATTGTGTTACAAAATGCGGGGGACAAGGTCGTGTTTGGACGAGGCTTTGGTTTTAACACGAAAGACAAGACAGTGTCACGTCGCCACGTTGTGTTTGAACTAGCGAAATGTGGTGAGAGCCAAACGGGGTCCAAGTACTCCAAGGTTTTGTTTGAGGTTGTAGGGAAGAATCCCATGTGGGTGAGGGAACATGGGAGTGGGGAAATCCGGGTTTTCAAGAAGGGTGAGAAGGGTGACGTGGCGGAAGGTGATTGGCTCTGCTTTTTGTCTGGGAAGAGACCCGTTTGGTTTGCTGTGAGGGAAAGTGGGTCTGGGGAGAGAGAGAAGAGGGTTTTGGAGAGTGAGATTGGTTTGTGTGAGAGTTTGGGAGGTGGGTTTGAGTTTGATAATGGGGTTGATGTTGAGGCTTTGGATATTGACCCTGTTAAAGGTATGTGTTTTTTGTGTTTCTTACTTGCTTTGCTTTGATTTTGCTTTGTTTGGTTGCTGAGAAAATGTAGGAAAGGAAAGTGAAAATTCTAAATCTCTTTGTTTTCTAGTTTGGCGTTGACTCTTTTTTGGTATAACTTACATGGAATATTTATTTCTTGCGGTGAACGTTTTTGGGACAATCTTGGTTTTTACATTTTGTCAAAGTATATTGGATTAGAGATATGTCATTCTGCGTAGCTGAATTGTAAAATTTATGCTGTGGAAAATTTTAAGTCTTAGGGTCCATGTAAATTAGGACTATTTGATTTAATGCTTAATACTGATGCTAATTATTGACTAATAAGCTTGACATATTTGTTTGAACTTTGAATGGTCCTCTGATTCTCTTTCAACTTAGATTTCTCTCATATGATTATGTTCTATTTTCAGCTATTAATAAGTAATATCATAGAATGAGATTGGTTTGTGTATCACAGAATTTATTCCCAACCTTAATCTTCTGTACTTAATCCATGGATTAACATGCTCTGGCAGTTCTGTCTCTTAGGAGTTATAGATCAGAGTGAGATAGTGAGAATGGTTGGTGATAAATATAGGACCATACCTCTTAAATTTTTTGTTTCTCATAGATTTAAGGTCCTTTTTTGTTTTTGGTATGCATTCTAGGCTTCTAGCTTTGCACTAGTGCCCTTAGAAATGTCATTTACCCCATGTTTGCTTCACACCTTGACCCCTAGAAAAATAAAAGGACAGAAAAATTTTAAATTCCCTTCTGTGCTGTTGTTTGGTTTGTCAAGTGAGAGAGAAAAGAAAAGAATGTGTACGGAAGATATTGACACATTTTCCTTCTGGCTCACCAAAGTTTTACACTCAAACTAGATGAGATTTGAAAAGAAAGTTAACTACAATTAGTAAGAGATACCAAAGATAGATCTCCTCATTTCTCTCTAATTTCTCTTTATAACCAAAAAATGGAAAATAATGTAATTCCAGTGCTTCTCCTTTCTTCCGTTTATTTTCCCTTCTAAATTGTAAAGCAAACAGTGTTAGTGGCATGTCTCATCACTTCATATGCTATATACTAAGGAATTTTCTTTAAAATATTGATTGTAACTGCTGCATCAGAGAAATATTTTACATAGTAAGCTGATTGTGGCATTGATAATTTTGCACTTTTTGTGTGTAACTGTTCACACGCATGCATGCACATGTTAGCACAGAGTCTGAGACTGGGTTCCTACAGTTTATCTACTTTTAGAATCATGGTTTTGTTCTATTTATGTACATAATATACATAATAGAAGTTTTGTAAATAGATACAGTTGTCTTAGATAACTAGTTCAGGTGTCTGTAATGCAGTTTACTGTTTGAATCTTTGTCTTAGTTTCATCTTGGACGTCATGATGTTTTGGTTAATTAAAATTTGGGAAATGCAGAGTTTGGTTTTCTTGTGATGGGGCATGAGTTTGATCACTATCCTAAGCAAATGCTCCGTGATATAAGAAATTGGGACTGGTTTCTTGAGGAACCTAAAAGAGATAGCGATAATGAAGATGAGTATCTTGAGAAGAGTGGAAAGAGAGGTGTGATGAAAAGGAGAAGGAAAGCTGCAGGCAATGATGATGATGACGACTTTACAGGTGAGAGTGATGATGACAAGGAGCTTGTCAAAAAACTAAGAAAGGTTGTGAGACCTAAATATTCTACAAGATCAAAAGACCGTGACAAGCCTCACATGGAGGCCAAAGACAGTAAGAGCTCTTTGCAAAAGAAAACTATAGGTGCAAATAAAGATGATGATGATGATGAAACACTTGGAGGCTTTATTGTTGAGGAGGATGATGTGGAACAAGAAGAAGAAACTAATGAAGATGAAGAAGAGTTTGTTGAAGATGATGATGAGGAGGAGGTAGATGCTTAACGCCAATTCAAGGAGCAGATACAGATTTTTGTAAATGATGCTCAAGATGAATAGTTTTGTATGTGTAATTTCTTATACGTGTTTTTTCTGTTACACTTTGTACCATATGTTTCTTTTATCTCTCTGTAGCTTGTTTGGATAGAATTTCGTTGTGTTGTAAATATGGAACTTTCTTTTAGATTTTAGACATTGGAAATTGAGAGTAGCTAACATTGTGTTTTACTGAAGCAATCTTTCGGTTACTTGTAGTTGCTATATCTGATTTCCCATATATGATTTCAATTTATTTTACAAGAAATTAGTTGTTGAGTGGTTGAGACATATATCACCCCAGCTACTTACCTGAATTGACAAAACATAGATCTGGGTCAATCTATTCATAAGCTTTGGGGGGTTTGGTGAACTTCCAAATAGCCAGGTATTGCAAAATTAAGGAATGGTTAAGCTGGTAGGAAGATTCTTGTTTGCTTTACAATGCTCAGCAAGATAAGAAGAGATTAGAATCAGAGTGGTGTTTAACTGCTAAGGCATGAGTGTCCAAGATTTAAGTGTAGCCTTTTTTGAGGAACCAAAGAAGACTCCAATTGGAAATTTTGAAACGCATGAAAGACCCACTTGAAGTTAATGGGTGATGGAGTATGATTTATTTTCAAATTGAAACTAGTAATGCTGATAATTGGTGAGTACTGGATGAGGTTGAGAACCAATTCGCCAACACCTCTACTAACACATAATTCAAGAACCACTCCATCGTCATGTTCAACCTCTGACTTATAAGGCTGGAGGTTGCTGAGATTCTCAGTGGATTTTATAGAGTTTGTATGTGCTACAAAATCGGAGATAGCCATCTTTCATAATTTAGTGTACATTGGATTCAAGCCCATGTCTGTTATTTAATGAGGAAAACTTTATTAATTGATTCAACACCCACCAAATTTCTAATTCAATTCGACACCTTAGAGATATCTACTATACAAAAGATCAAAGTATACCCTTTTTTTTTCTGTTTGTATAATTCGATAATTGAGGAAAAGAAATTTAAACCTTGGACCTCTTTGTTGGAAACATTAGAAAGTTCCAATTGGGTTACAAGGATCTTAGCCAAATCATACTTGTTGATGCTCTAACAATAGATAATTTCAATGTCGTGATTTTGTTAGTTTCAGCTTTAAAGATCAACTCAAATTTGTCCTTAATAAAGAGAACTTTTAATAATAAAATTGACTTGATTTGAAAATTAAGGGACAAAATTAATTCAATTAATAATTGAGTAGCCTTGCCAAGAGTCTTGAAGCTCAATGGCATAACTCGTTCTCCTTTATTGGGAGAATTAGAGTTTAAATATCTCCTCCCCCACTATTGTAACTGTCAAATTATAAAAATAAAAAATAAAAAATGAATAGGCTTAATCCGAAAGTTGAATGATGAAATTAACATAATCAAATGTATATGGAAGAATTGAAAGCGTAACAAAGGTTAAAGAACCAAAAATTATAGTTTGGCATTCCCAAAATAAAATTCGAGAAAGACGGTAGGTTTGAATCCCCTTACCTGTTGTTGTAACTATTGAGAGAGAGAGAGAGAGAGCATTATTATGTCTAATGATATATTAGGGTTATGGCTATTCGTTAGTTGTGTGATGAGAATGAGATAAAGGGGATTAGTGGCGTTCATGTAGATGTTGAATTTGAAGGTAAATTAGGGAACACTGGCTTATTTTTTAATGTTTGCCTACAAGTCATTAGCTATGAAATTGTTTATGTGGGAGCAAGTGATCTGAGGACATTCTAAAGCCATGGGCCCTATTTGAGGATGATCAAAGCCCATTCATGTGTCAACCCAAGTCTGACACATGGGCTAAGACTAAGGAGGGAAGACGGTAAGACCACTCAAAACCGGACTAAAACTTAGAATAAGAGGTCCGAGGAAAGGAGGCTAGTAGACCCATTGTCCGAAGAGCCCGAGGAGCAAATGCACCTCGAGAGTACCTTATTTAGCTCCCTGCACCAGAAAGTAAAGCATTATGGAAGACACCAGAGTCGTGCATGCAACGGAAAAGGGAAATCTTTGGGAAGGTGGCCATCACCTCCATATTCAATGATCTGCACCAACTGTGCTGACCACATTTATGAGAAAAAGACACCTGAACAGTGACTCCATAGCTCAGAACTCTCTCTACCACCTCCAGAATGGTCCTGATGGGACAAACATCCAAATTATTCCCCTAAGACGTACAAATGGAGGGCTGAGATGCAATGGAAATGACTATATAAGGAAAGGAACCCCTCTAGAAAAGGGGATGGACATTTTGCAAACTGAGAGAGAGAGAGCTAAAGATCCTATTGTAAAAGAATCATCTTCGACTATTAATGAACAATCCATCCTTAGACCTGCCCAAGGAAGAATTTATATTGAATCTGTGCTTATTTCGTTCATGTTAATTGCTTTAGTCCTGTTATCCTCAAGTTTGTAATCTACTTAGCATTGCAATTGACTCAGAAATCCCACTCTCTTACAAATTTATTGTATTGGGCTTGAAGAATTGGGACTCACTATTCTAAGTGGGCTTGGGCTGTTTTTTAGGTCCTTACAGTTTATATGAATTAACTTTCTTGTTTAGGTTAATTTTGCATTATCCCGGTCTACGTGGTTGCTTGTTGTTTAGGTTGTAATTTAAGTTTTTTTTTTTTGATGAACAGGTTATAATTTAAGTTAATCTGTTTATTGGCTTATTTTTAGAAGATAAGATTAGTGGGGGTAGTGGAAGGATATTATATATTAGTCTTCACTGTTTCTGAATTTGTGGATCATATTAAATAAGTCTGAATTTTTGTTCTATGGAGGTAGGCCAAGGATATATGGGCATTGGGATGTAAGAAAAACATATAAAAGAAATATGTCATTTTATTGAATCATCGAACTTTACATTATAGAGAAAGAACTTTACTCCTAGATTCCCCCTCAAAAAAAAAAAAAAAAAAAAACTTTACTCCTAGATATAGTTTAAGAATTACATGACTTTAGTCCTAGAAAAATGTAAAATTACATTGTAAAAAATTTAGTCTATAAACCTTTGATCTAAGTTCAACAGCTAAGTTATGAGATAGAAAAGTATTTGACACCTACTTCTCCTAGTGAACCGGTCTTTTAAACATGGTGACCAACATCATGTCATTTAAGCAATCAACATGTATAGAAAAACATAAGAGCATATCACTCCCAAAGAAATATGAACCAAACATTTAGAGTTATTTGAAAAACACTTTTTTTTTTGGAGGTTTTTATTGAAAAACACTTGAACATGTGATTATGCACGACATGACATGTTAATTGCAGGAATGAAAGATTTAATATTTAATTTGAACACATGAACATTTCAAGAACATCATACAATCATTCAAGTATTTTTCTAAGAAAACTATGGAATAACATGCTATTTGAAAGAATGAAAGATCTAGCATTTAACTTGAGCATGTGAATATTTCAAGAACATCATATGATCATTTACACAGGACAAGAATTCAAGCATGCCTTCATCTGAAATTATCCCACATCAGAGCGATAAAGCATGTTCTTTTAACTAGTAAGCAAACAAAAGTGATTCAATCAAAAGAACAAGAACCCCATAAAATGAGGAAATTTTTAAAGGGGTTTTGAATTAACTAGAAGTTTAGAGGGGAAGCAACAAAAAACTTGGGTACAAACCAAATAAAAGATCACCGGCTGCATAATGTTCGTTCTCATAAGCTTCTTTTAGAGCTCTAGAGGAAACGGGGTGGCTTAAAATGTGAACCACCCCCGCCCCCCCAAATTTAAAGAAAACTTAAGGCCTTGTATGAGTTTTGGATATGCATGGAACCTCCCAAAATGATTGGATTGATTGAAAGCTCTTTTTTTTTTTTTTCCTTTTTTTTATAGAGTTTCAAAATCTATGACATCTGCTTCTAAAGATTGTGCTCTTTATCATCAGACTAAAACACTAATCAATCATATAACTTGATTTTTGGCCCAAAATCTAGCCATTTAAGAGTCATATAATGTTATGAGATATTTAATATTTGTAAATATCAATTAATTATCTTCTACATAAGATAATTTCATTATCTATAAATATTAGTACTACCTTTAACTTTGATTTTATCAAACTAATCTTGTTCATGATCTTCACAATTATCCTTATTAGCTCAATCAAATATAATAACAACATTTCATTAATAAAATTAATTCCTTAAAGAACCAATCATAATTAATTATTCATGATTATATGTGATCCACTATAATAGTGTGAATGCACACTAGCCGTTGAAACCTAATCTGGCTTTAAATTTCAATCTAGTGGTTCAATTAAAGTGCATGACCTATTGTTTTGATTGTTAAGACTTTTAGATTTGTTTTACTCGAAGAGTTTGGAAATCCAACGATTAGAATTATGATTTTTCTCTCAATTCATAAAATGACATTTGTTGCTCCTTGGTAAGATAAAATGAAGGTTACAAAATAGAGTGTTTACATTCTTATACAATTTAGGTCTAGATCACTTGTTAAACTCAAGAGAGTCAATTTTGTACCATCCTGGCCGATATGGTTTGCCATACGAGTAGCTAGGCCAGTACACAGACACTTTAATTTCGTGTTGATTTCAATACCGACCATATAAAGATCATTTCGGGTGTGCTAGAAATGCCTAATTTCAGACTAATAATGGATACTTGACTAGAACTAAACTTACCACTATTAATCACAAAAAGCTATCAATCAAATGTCTTTTTTTTTTTTTTTTTACAAGATAGAAATTCTATTTTAACTTAATATAAGTGTATATGTGTGTAAAGCTTCTTTCTGGAGAATTAAACCCCCATCCTTGCCCCCACACTCCATAAATATAAGTATTTGTGAAATAACTATTGCATCAAAGATGTATAGTGATAAAAAATAATATATATTGTCTATTTCCTCCTCACACCAAACTTTCTAGGCCTAACATTGATGACAACGATGCTGATTAGCAGTGAATAGCAACATTAATGTTCATTGAATTTGAGAGAGAGAGAGAGAGTAAAAACGCGTAAAGTTGGGAGAGTTCAGTCAATCAATAATTTTTGTGGACTGTGGAGTAGAAAAGCAGAAAAGACATTGGAAGACATGAAATATATTTTTTTTTTTGATGGGAGAAGACATGAAAATTTGAAAGACACATGTTATAGGTTTTAAATTTTGATTCTTTGTTTTACCAAAAAAATATAGATATATATTTTTTTCTTTGGTTTTACTTTTTTTTTTTTTTTGATTCTTTGATTCTTTGGTTTTACTTCCTACCACTTTTTCTAACTGATTAATCTTTTCTCTTCTTTTTTTTTTTTTTTTTTGATAATCAATTGATTAATCTTTTCTTACCAACCACTTTTTCCCACGTCAATGTCTCATTTAGTTCTTCTCTTTGATTTTATTATTATTATTATTATCATGTCTGTTTTTCTTTTTTTTTAAATTCTTGCAAGCCTAATTAGTATAAGTATATAAACATTTTAGAGAAATGTTATACCCACAATATTTTCACAACAAATTTTATATAGCAGCTTATTATAGGTTGTTATTGGTTGGGTAGAAAAATAATTTCAATAGTAGGTTTAAATTAGAACCAATAACTAACCACTTATAATTTGTTGTGAAAATTTTATAGAGGTAATATCTTTGAGCATACTGGGTTAGTTGTGAACTAATTTGCAACGTGCATTTGTAAAGATCTATAACAAACTATATGGACTTAGCAAATAATTAAATTTATAAACATGTAAATAATATATAAATTTATTTGAAGTAAAGTTAATCTTGAAAGGGTACGATAGTATCTACGTACTAATATCGAAAAAATTTATTTTTCATCCCAAACTAAAAAAAAAATTATTGAATAATCCGAGAGTATACTTTTCTTCAAAATGACTACCACTATTCCCATAAATAGTTCTTACACATCATATGCAGATTCACAATCCCAAGCATTTTATTCAATGTAAATTTAGGATAAAACCTGGGTGAACCAAGATCTAGTACATTTTCTTTGCCAACGACTCTTTCTAGCCTGTTGTAGAGCATGAACTTGTAGTATCACTTCCTGAAAAGTATACACAAGGGCCTGCAATAATCAATAATACTATAATAGTGCTATGGGTGTTTAAGTGGGACTTTAAACCTTAAAGTGAGTATGAGCAACATGACTAAAATTAGGCGTCAAGTTTAACTTCAATTCCAATTTTTCCCTACTGAAATTCTGAGAATTCATATTAAGCTCTGCATCTCTGATTAGTGAATTGCAGCATGTGAGATGGAAAATCATCTTAAGCACTATAATAAAAGAATTTTTTTTTTTATAAAAAAAACTATACTACTCTTTTTTTTTTAAAGAGAAGATAGAAATAGTACTCATATTTGATGATGTATGTACATGACAAAAAGAAAAATTATGCTTATCATAACATAAAGTCTAAACTGAGAGAAAGTATATAGTGTTTCTGAAACTCCAACTCAGCACACATGTGGAGTTTCTAAGACCAATGAAAAATTGACAAATGGATTAAAAATTACAACTCACCAACTCAGGTTATTTAAAAAAAAAAAAAACACACACACACACATACTCTCTAAATTTTCAAAGCCCGCCATCAAAACGACACTTCCCCTTCTTTTGAAAATCAAAATTTTCTCTCTATCTCTGCTCTCTCACCGCTCTCTCTTCCAAACGTCCATAGCCACTGCCCACTGCCTAGCATCGTCGCTGGAGCTACACTGCCGGACATAAACAGTTTCAAAAATACCAAATTTCACTATCCCTCCACTCTTCCATTTCCCATTCTCCAAAATAGCAAATCTCATCTCTCTCTGTTTCTCTCGCACCACCATACCACACCGGCACCTCCATCTTCCCTCTCTCAACTCCAAACCTTGACAGCCGTTGCCTAGCATCGCCGATCATTACCAGTTCCGACGAGACTGACCTTTGTCTCGTCGGGAAACGCCTAAAATTGTCTCTCCATTGTCTCCAACCACAAAGTTTTCTTCACTGCTTTCAACTTCTGACTTTGCAAGAAGGTTTTCTCCTCGCTTTTTTTCATTTTATTTTATGAATTTTTTGTTTACATGTGTCTTGATTTTTTTTTCCCAAAAAAATTGACATATATGTTCTTATGTAGTCTTATGTAGAAAGGAAACCTGTATTGTTTGATAAAATGCTTCAATGAGTATAGATGCACTAATATACAGTAAAAGGGTTTTTTTTTTTTTTTTTCTTTTCAAAAAATTGTTCTTTTAGATTAGATTAAAATTGTTATTTTTTCTTCTTCCAATATTGAAGTTGTACGTACAATCTTGTTTTGGGGTTGTACATATTTCTCATCTTTATATTTATATTGTAGTAATAAAGAAAGGGACAAAATAAGATTGGGCTACCTTGATTAACATTGATGGTTCCTTCCAGGTAATATATGATGCTACTGTAGTCAAACTTTGTGTCGGTCACTAAGATGAAGTCAGTTCATATATTGCTTGCATTGTACTTTGTTACTTGCATATAGTCTAAGTCTATATTGCCTTAGATTTAAATAAAGAGGAATTTGGTACATTTTGTTAGATACCTTTGGATTATATCAACATCAATCATGTTTATTATTGGCTTTATATACCCTGCTTTTTTTGTTTTGCATCATGGCACCATGTGGCGCCAGTTGTTGTTATGGAACCTTGCTAATTGTTTTTGGTATGTTGCTTATTTCTGTTACTAAATCAAATTGTGTATGAGTTTGGAATTGATCGCTAAGAAAGTTTGAGAAAATAAGGGGAATGTGTTTCAAATTCTTTGCTTGAGGAATTGCTAAGATGTGCTTTGTATTTGGTTTTGATGGTAATAGGTAATGGTAGATTATATTGAGTGAATTTGAAGGATGGATTCCTACTTTAATTATACTATGCTCACTTTGGAATATTTCCATTGGGATATATTCTTGCTAACTATGCAACTTGGAGATTTTGTTAGATTTGCATATGCTAGAATTAATCATATTAAATGTGCTCAGTTATGTCAAAGGCAAGAAATGCATCACCAGCTGCTACATCAGTGTAGCTTAGCTTGCCACACAGTGTAGCAGCTAGTGCACCAGGTGATGCAGCATCAGCTGCCACACTAGTGCAGCCCAGCATGCCACACAGTGCAGTAGCTCGTGCATCAGAGCTGCCCAGACAAGCACTTGACCAAGCAAGACAAGTAAATCAGTTACTAGCTGATGTAGGAACAGATGAAACTCAGATTAAAGCTTCAAGTAGAAATCCAGAGATCTTACCTTGTGTTCCAGAGTTGAAGAAATTGAAGAAATGTGCAATTTCATCTAAACAACAATGTAGCTTATCTGATATATGTACAAAAATGGTGTGTAGTTTTGTTTTTTGTTTTCTTACAGGTGGTGAGGAAGGGGATTTGATTTTTATTATTCCAGGGGAGAATTGTACAAGTGTGTTTACAAGAAATATATTGATGATGAAAAATGAGGATAATTCAGATGGTGGAGAGATATGGGCATGTTGAACATTTTTGTGGTGAAAATTTAAATGTTCATTATTTATTTGGGATTGTTTTGTATATAAAAATGAGAGTTTGGCATTATGAAATGTTCAAATGCAGGAAAATAGTTTTGATTTGGATAAGGCATGGACAATTTTTTTTATTTTGTTTTAAGAATTGCAGTTTTCAATAGATGTATTGTTAATATAATTTTGTACTCTATAAACAAATAGAACTTTGTTAAAATAAAACCATATACGTAATAACTGTTTTCATAAAAGCAATGACCAACATCTATTGTTACACCCTCAAAGTATGAAATGACCAATACATTTTGGGAATACCTATTTTGTCGAACTTGAAAATATGTCTTTGCAAATTGAAATACTTATTCTATCAAAGCTTGAGCAAGATTTTTTCCCTGGACACAATTCTGAAATTTAGATTATATATAATGTGTTGTTTGCCGTAATACCTATAATTTAGATTATATAAAATGCAACTGCCTTAATCAATAGTGTTGTTTGTCTTTGGTACCCAATGATTATCAAAGTTAACATAAACGTAAATTTTCATTGAACCAAAAGCTAACATAAAGATAAATTTTCATTGAACCAAAAGCTAACATAAAGATAAATTTTATGATACATCACTATTATTGGCATCAATATTCAAAAAGTTACATCAAGGTAACAACATTTAGGCTGCTTTTGCTTTGCCAGCATACATAAACACACCAAAACAAACTACAAAAAATAGCCAAGACCCTATTGATGCTTACTTCAGCTGCTTCACAATTATTTTGTAATTATCCATCATTGATTGATACTTCAGAGCTTCAATTTATCCCACTGCTTCATATTTGACATCTTCATCGCTTTAATGAAAAATTTTACATAGTTGACAACCCCCTACAATAATCCAACAAGAAACAAAAATTTAATAATTAGTATAGCCAACAACAATACCAGATTTTTTTTTTTTTTTTTTTTTTTTTTTTTTTTTTTTGTGGATAAGTAAATAAAACTCCACTACAATTATGATGAAAAAGTACAAAGAAAAAGACAAGGCAGGCAATGTGCAAATAACCAGAAAAATAGCAAACTAATAAATAAGAAAGTATAATTATTTAGCAAATCTGGTAAGGAATTAAAAGTAAAAAAAAAACTGAAGTATGGTCAGGTCACTCTTTGTGCTTACTGCCTCACACTTTGTTCTACATTGTATCTTCCTTTCAAATAGATATAGAAGTTGGTCATGCATATGAGTGAAACTTTAGCTACCCACAAGGTTATATAGTGTAAAACATCCAAAGACTGCATATTCGAATTTACTTGTTCTGTGGGTTTGGGATCCTCAGCCTGTTGTGACTACCTTAATCATGTATACCCTCCTTTATGTGGCTATGTTTCTGAAACTGTTTCAGTTTTCCTAATCAATATTAATTTTTTTAAGAGTATAATTAGCAGCTATCACCGTAGTTTGCAAAAGGTCACATAGGATCAAAACATAATTATCTTTCTTCTGTTGCATTCTTAAACATGGATGAATCGCAAAAGCATGCTCACAAACAAATTGTTGGTTTCCCTACCACCTCCATTTGAACTTAAAATTCCAATCCTCTTGTTATAGCTAACCAATGAAAGACTTGAGGTGTTATTAGTTTGTGAAAGAGACTTGATCAAGGAAAATTATGCATTTAGGCTTGTGGATGATATATGAAACATTGTGATTCTATAAGCAAACCATATATAGCTACCCCATTCTCCAATAAGAGATACTGCTTTCTTTCACCCACCTTTTGGAATGCACTTTTCCCTAATTTCAAAGCAGCCTCACCAAATAAGTTACAACTTCAAGACATAACTCATTCGTGTGGACTGTGGATGATGAAGAAAATTTATCAACACTGGTTAAGACAAGGGACATGATCGGTGAAGTTGAACCTGATTGGGGGAAAAAGGTACTTACTATTGTATTCAACAATTCCATCAGATTAGCACTTATCCTATCATCCAATTGAGGAAGCAATAAACATAGATAACCAGAGTTTTAAAAAAACTTTTGGACAATGTAGAACAGGTTATAGCTAATTCTCATCAATAATCTTAACAAAAGCCAGATAGATATCCAAATAAAAGCTAAACGTATCACAAGTTGGGCCACATTTTATGTCTACACATGCTCTTTAACTGGACTCAAACTCAAAAGACATGCATCTCTTACAACATGTACCTAAAGTTCATATCTTCTCTAATTCAGGAATTTGCTAACAAAAATTGTATAACTGACTATGGAATACAAGTGTTTCTTGATATCCAAATCATTAGCTACAATGTACCCGAACAAACATAGTGACCTTAACACATATCATTCTAATTAACCTCAAATTTGTAGAAATAAATCTCAAACCCATTATAAGTAGCATAATATTATGCAAGAATTATTCTTAAAATTCACAAAAAATTTAGTAAAATTATGGACTATGCGAAAAAAGACATTTTGGCCAAATATAAAGTTACCCACAAAGGGAAAATGGTAAATTTGACATGTATGGGAAAATTATACAAGAGAAAGAGAGTGACCTGGGATGTGAAAACACCGGTTTTGTCATTGATGTTTGGTTTCTCTGTTTCTTCATCTCTTTGAGGGTCGAGAGCTTGGATGGGAATCGTGCTTTTGACCCTTGTCCTTGAGAAGTGAACTGGGTTCTCGAAGAAGAACTTGATTGTACTGGTTCTCTTTGCAAATTCAGGTGTTAGAAGCGGCGAAAAAACTTCTGGCATCGGTGGTTGGAAACAACGAGAAAGAGAGACAGTTTTGGAGTTGAGAGAGAAGATGGAGTCATGGAGGTTCTAGTGTGCTCTGGTGGTGCCGAGAGAAACGGAGAGAGAGAGAGATGAAATTTTTTTGATTTTGCGGAAAGGGGAAAAGCAAGAGAGGGCGAGTCTTTGAAAAATTTTCCGGCGGCGAGCTAGGCAGTGGCTGTGGAGCTTTAGAGTTGAGAGAAAGAGAGAGTGAATATGGTGGTGCGGTGAGAGAAAGTAGAAATGGAGAGAGAGTTTTGATTATGCTGAAGAAGGGGAAAAGGGTGTTAAAGGCGGGGGTTTGAAAATTTTCAGGGTATATTTGTCTTTTCAAGCGTATAAGGTGCAGTATGCTGATCTGTTTCTTTTAGACAAATGTCCCTTTTTTATTGGGCTTAGAAACACCATCTAAGTGTTGACGTGGAGTTCCTGAAACATCATATACTTTCTCCTAAACTGATCAGTTTTTATTCTTGGTATTCGCATGGCTTCCCCCCACCCTCAAAAACTTTCTATACGAACATGAAGAAGTCTAAACTTATAATGAAATCTATTTTAAAGCCAATGGGCTATCAGCAAATCTGGGCTGAGGTGAAAGATATGCTATATTTGAAAAATCTAAAGAATAACGCTAGAGATATAAACTATTTTACAAAAAAATTTACAAAGTGCTTATGTGGTGACTATAACATTTAGTTGTGCATTAAATAATGTATTAGATGTAGGTGACTAACGTGTAACGTCTACGACATTAACATGAATGAACTTATGAACCAATATTACGGCAAAATGTTTGAAGTAATACCTCTCTTTGCTAGATAGTGACGCCTTTCCCTCATTAAGGTGGCAGCTTCTTAACAATTCCCACGAACCAATTCATCTTTGGAACTATATTCACATAAACCCAAACATTTATGTTCTCAAGAAATCTGAAATAAGCATGCCTCCAAGCCCTGTTGAAGAAGAGAACTCCACAAATTGTCCAAAATCCAACCATGAATCCTACTCCCATACCCATATAGAAGCTGGAATTTTCAGAGTCATCTTTAGCTTTTCCAATTGATCTGTTAAAGGATTCTTCCTCTATTTTGTAACATTGTGGAAGTGGATCACCACAGAGTTGAGGATTGCCAATGTAATTGAGTGCATCAAAAGACTGAAGTTGGGTACTTGAAGGAATTCTACCTAAGAGGTTGTTATATGACAAATCCAAGCGACTAAGAGATGTCAAATTAGACATGCTTGAAGGAATCTCACCTGATAGATGATTTCGTGAGAGATCAATTGACTCTAACTCTTTCATGCTCCCAATTTTTTCTAGTATCTTTCCCGTCAAATTATTTCGAGACAAATTCAAAAATTTCAACTGGGTTAGAGCTGGAATTTCGATAGGAATTGATCCAGACAAGTTGTTACTTGAAAGGTCTATCATCCTAACATACTTAAGGTTCTTTTCATAATCTAATTCATTTCCTTTGGGAACGAGCTTAAGATTCTCAAAATAGTAGCCGTACTCATAATGATACCCTAAAGAGTCAAATTAAGGAAGCGTTCCATTATTGGGTATTGTCATGGTACTGATATTATTCAAGCACTTTGGTATGAGTCCTGATAGGCTATTATTGGCGAGATCCAATACTCCAAGAGAAGAAAGTTGGCATATTTGTAGAGGTATATGGCCCCTGAATCCATTGGATCATAGACTGAGAATTTTAAGACTTGTCATTTCACCAATCCAGAGTGGTATGTCTATTGGCAAATGATTCTCAGCTAAATCAATAAGCTCCAAATTTGAGCACTTCTTCAATGAAGGAGGAATATCCCCAAGGATGTTATTGTTACGTAAACACAATGATTGGAGTGCAACTAAAGAACCCACACAATAAGGAATTCTACCTGATAATCTATTGCTCCCTAAGTTCAAATGCATCAAAGATTGCCAATATTTCAAGCATTGAGAAAGTTCTCCTGATAAAAGATTGTTTGATGCATCTAAAACCATTAATTTATTCTTCCTATTCATCTTTTGACATAAGAACATGGAAATGGGTCCAGAAAATGAGTTATTAGCTATATTGAGCACTTTGACATTTGCAGATAATTGTGGCAATCGACCTTTGAATTGATTAGATCTTAAATTTAAAAAAGTGAATTCAACAAAATATCAGGTATATTCCCTTCTATGTGGTTGAAAGATAGATCGATCGTATCAATTTTTAAAGTCCAATTCCAAAACCAATCCGGAACCTTGGCTGAAATTCCTGACATGGACATTCGTAAAACCATGAGAGATCTTTGCATTTGCAGCCATACAGGAAAGTTGGGACCTATCTTGCAGGAGTTCATGGAGACATATTTAAGTTGAAAAGGAGGTACCCAATTGGAATTCACGTTAAAGAACAAAGGTGTACGAGACATTGTCAGAATCTTTAATTTTGAGAGTTTGGTGAAATGTGCTTCATCTATATTGCCGGTTAAGGAATTATGTGTGATATCTAACACCACTAAATTTGAAAGAAGCCCAAGACTCTTCGGAACAGTGCCATTCAACTGATTATTATCAAGGAATAATTGTCTCAAATAAGATAAATTCCCAATGGATGAAGGAATAGGACCACTAAAAGAATTAGCTTGGAGATTGAGATATGGTAGATTCTTAGCTTGGCCTATCGACTCCGGAATTTCTCCAATTAGCTGATTGTTCTCCAATGATAGATATTCTAATTTTTGAATATTCAAAATGCAAGGTGGTATCTCACCTTTCAGGGAATTATCCCCCAAGTCAAGCTCTAAGAAGCCTGTACTAAGATTAGAGAACCAATAAGGTATCTCATGATTGAAAAGATTTTGAGAAAGATGAAGGACTCGAAGAGACGTGAAGTTGACAAATCCAAGAGATGGATTCATGCTACCAAGTCTACCAATCAACTTCTTGATGAAGGTTGGCTAAGCTCAGGTCAAGGTAATGCATGACAGAGAGATGAGATATCCAAAGAAGGTTATCAGCATAAAGGCCAGAATTAAGTCCAAGATCCAGAGAGTGAAGGCGTGAAAGGTTTCCAAGCTGATGAGGAATGAGTCCACAAAAGTTAGCATCACGAAGGTGAAGATGTCTCAAACTGCCCATTGAACCAAGGAAACTTGGAATATGAATGCAATTAAAGTCGTGCCCACTCAAGTCCAAGTAATTTAAAAACTCTAATTCGAGCAAGGAAGGACTAAACTCACCGCTTAACTTGGTATTTGTTAGGTCGAGCTTTGTGACTTGACCAGTTTCATTGTCGCAGAGAACCCCTGTCCACCTACAACAATCTTCTTGGTCACTCCAGGATGACAATTGGTTCCTAGGATCAGTGAGGCCTCGTTTGAAGTTCAGAAGTGCTTGTTTCTCTTTCCCATTGCAAGAGACATTTGAGTCTGCTTTGCAAAGGCTTGAACTGGAGGTTGCTACAAAGAACCATAATAAGAAAAGCGTATGAGTTGCAAAAGAGGCACCCATGACAAAACAATAACAGAGGAAGAGAAGGGTTCAAAGAGAAGTTTGAATGCAAAATGGAGACTACTAGCTCTTGATAATATAGGCCTAACGCCAGAGATCAAGCTCACTTACAAAAGTTTGAAGGTTGTTGTACAGACTTTGACTTGCTGACTTTTCTTTTTTAATGGAAAACGGCAGATATTTTATGCAAAAGGAAAAATCAGAAGATATACATTGGGTGAGCCAATGTGGAGGACTATCCAAGTTCCAACCAAGTCTAAGGACTGTGGGAAATACAAGAATAATTTGCGAGAGACAACAACATCATTACAGCTTCTTGGAACATAGCGGGATTCACAATGTCTAAATGCAAAATCTGTGTCATGAATTTCAAACGAAGTGTGAACAAATGTGGCAGCAACTTTTCCTTGGATAGCAGCAACCTTTTCTTGTCTTTTGTTCGATGACTTGTTGACTTATAAGGAATGAAATTGCATCATCATTGGACCACTAATGCATTTTTTTTTCCTTGGTGGTGTCATTTCAATGTAATTTCCTAATCTAGGTATGAGATATGACATTCTGTACAGACTTTGACTTGCTGACTTTTCTTTTTTAATGGAAAACGGTAGATATTTTATTCAAAAGGAAAAGCAGAAGATATACATTGGGTGAGCCAATGTGGAGGACTATCCAAGTTCCGATCAAGTCTAAGGACTGTTGGAAATACAAGAATAATTTGCGAGAGACAGCAACCTGATTACAGCTTCTTGGAACATAGTAGGATTCACAATGTCTAAATGCAGAAGCTGTGTCACAAAAAAACAAAGTGTGAACAAATGTGGCAGCAACTTTTCCTTGGATAGCAGCAACATTTTTTGGAAAATTCTTAGGCACTCCGAGTATGAAGAAATGATGTTCCTCCTTCTCACATTCATGATAGACCCCACTATTAATTTAATAGGTAAACCCCACTATTAATGCAATTTTTTTCCCTTGGTAGTGTCATTTCAATGTAATTGCCTAATTCTAGGTATGAGATATGACAGTCTGTGGGGGTAATTATTTTCAGGAACAAAATTTAGGTATAATAACTTAAGTGTTGTTCCTTATGTTCTTCTTTTAAGATTCAGTCATGTGGCTATTTAATTAAAAAAATACATTTTCATCTCATGAGGAAAAATTCACTTGGCAAAATCTTAAAAGGGGAACTTAAGGAACAATGTCTAAATACTGTACCTAAGTCTTACCTAATTATTGAGTACTCCCAGATTACTATAAATGCGTACTCCCCCCTCTCACGTAACTGTGAGTCCCACTAATTAAATTTATAATAAGACTCACAATTCATGCGAGAGAGGAAAAGACTCATTTATGGTACTCCTCAAGTATTCAATAATTTTCCGCATTCTGTGCAAATGAATTGTAGAAATGTATGCTGTGGAAAATTCCTAGGGTCCTTTTAAATTTGTTTTCCCCATCTCTCTTAAATTTGTTTTCTCATGTTTGTGTTTGGACTGAAGGTCCTTTTTTGTTTTTCTTTTTGATTCCACGGACATTGAAGCACTTATTGTTAAAACTTTTGCTATGCATTCTAGCTTTGCACTAGTGCCCTTAGAAATGTCACTTACCCCATGTTTGCTTCACGCTTATCACCGCTAGAAAAAAGAAAAGAACAGAAATTTTTTTAAATTCCCTCCTTAATTTGCTGATGTTTGGTTTGTCAAGGGAGAGAGAAAAGAAAAGAAAGTATGTGGAAGATATTGACATATATTAATTCCTTCTGCCTCACCAAAGTTTTACACTCAAACTAGGAGAGATTTGAAGAGAAAGTTAACTGCAATGGATAAAAGATACCAAAGATATATCTTCTTATTTCTTTCTATTTTCTCTTTACAACAGCCAAAAAAATGGAAAATTATTATTACCTATCATAAAAATAAAAAATAAAAATGGAAAATAATGTAATTAATTCCAGTTCCTCTCTTTTCTTCAGTTTATTTTCCCTTCTAAATTGTGAAGCAAACAGAGTGTGGCACGTCTCTTTTACATGGTATGCTGGTTGTAGTATTGATACTATGCCTTTTTGTGTGTAAGTGTGCACACACATGTACAAGCATGCACGTCCTTACTAGGACAGAGTCTGAGGCTGGTTTCCTACAATTTATCTACCTTTTAGAATCGTGATTTTGTTCTGTTATGCGCATAAGATACATTATAGAATATATACCGTTGTTGTAGATGACTAGTTCAGGTGTCTGTAGTGCAGTTTACTGTATGAATATTCAAAAGACCGTGACAAGCCTTGTAAGGAGGCCACAGGTAGTAAGAACTCCTTGTAAAAGAAAACTAGAGGTGCAAATGAAGATGATGATGATGAAACACTTGGAGGCTTTATTGTTGAGAAGGATGAAGATGAAGAAGAGTTTGTTGAAGATGACAATGAGTAAGAAGCAGATGATTAACGCCAATTCAATGAGTAGATACATATTTTTGTAAATGATGCCCAAGATGATTAACGCCAATTCATGGTTTCTTAGTGTACGTTCGATTTCAATCCCAGGTCTGTTACTCAATAAGGAAAAACTTCATTAATTGATCCAACACCCACCGAAGTTCTAATTCAATTTGACACCTAAGAGACTTTATTATCTAACCCTCTATTAGGAACGAAGGGAGATGGGCCATAAGATACCTTTATTTATGTAATTGTGTCAATTTTAAATATTAACTAGTAACTATCCGTAGGTTGCACAGCATAGTTATATATAAATATATATATATATATATCATTTTAAAATAATGACGTTAAATCAAATGAGTACCTACTCTAAAGATTACATTTATATATTCATAGATTTTATGTTTAGAAAGACTTTTACTCAAACTTAGTTCGATTGAAATAGATCGAAATACTACGTTAACGTGGCTCAACATGAATGTAATAATAATAGATGACCATAAATTCATCATAAACTAGAAGTACAATAAATTTGCCATAATGGCAATTGGATCAATGTGATAGATCGAGCTCAAAGTCAATTATAATGGTTGACCACCGCAGCACCAAAACGTGGCCGTGACTTACCTACTCCTACGACAATGGGGTCCCGTTGTAAGGCTCCTAGTCTATATATCGATTTAATTGTGGTCATTTCAATTGGCTGAAAGATTAGTTAAGTTTAAGGGTGTGTTAGATAGTTGAGGATGGACTTGTCTCCTGTAATAGGTTTTTCAGTCACCATCGGTTGGACATTGAACCAATAAAGCAAGCTATCAGCTAATCTAACTTTAAAAAGAAAGAAAGAGAAGGAAAAAAAAAAAAAAAAAGGTAACCCACCTCTCTCTCTCTCTCTCCGCTTTATGTACAGTGTTACAATAGATCATAGCTTTATAATTGATATTTTGAAAATTCAACCACTAAATTATATACTTTCGTTACTATGTATGCCAAATTTTAACCAAAGTGGACAAAATGAACCAAATAGAATCAATGTGGACCAAATAGACTAAAATAAACTGACTAAATTGAAATGTTAGGCTGATATAGCTCAACAAGAGCTTAGCAAATGAAAAGGAATATTGAAATTCGATTGTGTGTGTATATATATATATATATATTAAATAATAATGGGCTGGATTGAGCCCCATAAGGGCCATAACCAAATTAAACGATCCGAGAAAACAGTTTAGTACAAAAAGCCCATACATCCACTATGTGCTATGCTAACGATAAAAAAACGACATCGTTTCCAAAAACGATTCCACATCTAGTATTAAATAATAATAAAAACCCAATCGAAAATTTCAAAAAATAAATTTCACCTCCTGAAAATCTCTCTCAATACGCGCCGTTTCGAGCTAGGGTTTCTGCAACACCAAGAAAACCCAAAGAACCAAACAAACAAGCTCAACCAAACCTAGCTAAGTCCTAGACGAAGCTCAAAACCCCAAAATTGGGAGCCTCAAATGGAGGATTACGCAGAACAATCTCATTTCGAAGACGACCAATTCGCTTACAATGGCGAAGAATATCGCGAAGATTTTGAAACCCTAGACCACCGCCACCGCCACCATCAGCGGCGAGAGCAATTCGATTCAGAGCGCGGTTTTGAACCGGAAGATAATATAAATAGCTCAGGCAATGAGATAAAGCACTCGTCGATTGTGGGTCATCGTGACTCTGCCTCTCTAGGGTTAGTTTGAGAAATTTCAGTTTTTTTTTTTTTTTTTTTTTTTTTATGTTTGTTGAAAATTTTCGCATTCTTGGTGATATTGATGGAAATGAAAATTTGGGTTTTTGGTTTTGGGGTTTCTGTGGTGTGTAGAAAGCTTTTTGTTGGAGGCATTTCGTGGGAGACCTCTGAAGGTACTTTCTAAAGTTTAAACCTTTTTTATTTATTTTTTGTTAATTTTAAGTTATTGTTTTTAGTAAATTCTTCATTATGTGTGTTTTGGAGTTGAATCATTTTGTTAACTTTAACATTATTGTGTGTGTAATGAAGCATTATTGGGTCTAATGATATATTAGAGTAATGGGTATTTGGATAGTTATGCAATGATATAAACGGGATTAGTGGTGTTTGTGTAGATGTTGCATGTGAAGGTGAATTAGGGGAATGATGGTTTTTTTTTTTTTTTTTGGTCTGCCTTCTAGTCATTTAGCTATGGAGAGTATATGGATTGACTTTCTTTCTTTCTTTTTTTTGATAAATAATGGAATTGTATTAGTCAAAAGTCCAGGTACACTGGGGGTGTACATGGATAACAGTACATCAAACACATAAATTACAAAGATCAAGCATTTCTAAAAAATTAGAACAAGGAAAAAGATTAAAGGAAGAACTCCACTCTAGCAAGGTGTGAAGGAGAAGAGATTTAAATTCTTAAATAGACTGTTCCTTCCCTTCGAAACATCTTGAGTTCTGTTCTTGCCAAATACACCATAGGACACAATATGGGACAGCCCTCCATAAATCAATGCTCGATGCCACCGAAGGAACCTTGCCAACTCGAAAATAAATCAGAGACACCATGCAGCATAACCCATTGAAGACCAAATAGAGTCCACACCATAGGACACAATGGATTGACTTTCTTGTAATGGTTGATTATGCATTATCCCGGTTTACGTGGTTGCTTGTCTCATTGCATGCACTCCGCGTGTGCATGAGGCTTTTTTTTGGGTTTAGTGTAATAATTTTATATTTATTCCAATTTGAGATTTAAGTGTATATTCGATCATATTATGCATTTGAGAACTATTGATATAGCCGGAAGTGTCATGAAGCTAACCACAAAAAATGAACATTGAGACTTTTTTAACTAGAGTTAGTGGGGTAGTGGAAGCTAAATTAGATTGGTCTTTACCTTTTCTGCATTTGTGGATCAAATGGGATAAGAGAAGTCTGTGAATTTTGGTCCTATAGAGGTGGGCCGAGGCAGCAATATATGGCCATTGGGATATAAGTTGTTGTGAATCTTGTGACATCTTGAGTTGGATGGAACTTTTCTGTTTTCATCATAGTCTGTTTCTCATTTTCCTCCTCCCCCCCCCCCCCCCCCCCCCCCCCCTTTTTATCTCATACATATTTAGGTCATTTTGTCTCCTTTTTGTCAATATTTCTTTTTGTTGATTAAATGCTTTTTTTTGGATAAGTTATTGTTGATTTAATGCTTGAGAAAGGATGTTGATATAATGGTATTTTACATTATGTGGGCAATTTATATTGGATTTAGAATATGTTTTTGTAAGTGGTGACATATATAGTTTTATATCTGCTCCATCTCATGTCATTTTAAAACTTCTTGGTTTGTGTACTTGAATGAGGATCTATATCTCCCTTTTCTGGTTGGGGTGACATTATGAGAAAATAAGGATAAATATGGGTCATAAGTTGAATTGTGTCGTGGGTTGAGACAAGTGATGGTGTAGCAATTTTTTGTTCTATGTTATTTATTTATTTTTGATAGGTAAGTAAGAATTTTATTTTATTTATTTATTTATTTTTGATAGGTATTGCAATTTATTAAAAATCGAAAAGTGTATACAGGGAATATACAAATCAAAGAAAAAACAGAAAAACAAAACATGACTAGATTACAAAATAGTGGATAAATATATAAGTTCAATATTATAAGGCAAGAAATACACAAAGCAAGATTCTTAGGAGTTGCCAGTTTAAATTCCCTTGTCTGTGTGAAAACATCATTTTTCTACAAATAATAGGTGATCCTTTTTGTAGAGCATCATGCAACTTATAACTTTATTTAGAATAGGAGAGAAATCAGATTTAAGTATAACAATTCTGCATCCATGTTTCATACTTTTTTTTTCTGCAATACTGTGAATTAATTAGGCTATATTATTTGGCTTTTCAACTAATCTATTTTCAATGTGGTGTCACTTAGGTTATTCCTCTTTCACTAAGTCTGAAATTTTCAAGAATGTCTCTGCATGTTATTAGTGTATTCTGTTTTTCCTTGTTTTTTCTTTATTTCTTTTGAAATTGATGCCACATATCACTACTTTCTATGGATTTGTTTCTTTATTATATGAATTGTCTTGCTCAGCTCTAATGTGGTCTTAACCTATAAAAAAAAAAGCTCTAATGTGGTTTTAATTATGCATTTATATTCATGATGAACTTAATAAAAATCGATCAAGTTGATATGATTTAACACTGTCCAAATCTATTTCTTCTTACCTGACCAGTTACTGCAATGGGAAAGAAGCCGGAGGGGACTGGTGCTAAGGCTAGTGGCAAAGACACTTCAAAAGATGTGAAGAAAGGGAAGCTTTCGGTCTCAGCGATGCTTGCTAACATGGATGAGAAACTTGAGAAACCTAAAAAGGGTTCTTCTTCAAATGCTTCTAGTAAACCTAAGACAAAAGCTCCAAAAGTGTCATCTTACACTGATAACATAGATCTTCCTCCATCTGATGATGAGGATGATGCCTCTGAAGAAGACCTGTCTGATGCCAAGAAGCGGCAAATGAGGAATGATTCAAATTCACTTGACATAGCCATAAGTGAGAGAGTTGAAAAAAAGAGAGAAGGACATACTTGCTGTCCATGCAGCAGAGCAGGCAAAACGGGAGGCCCTTAGGGATGACCATGATGCTTTTACTGTTGTTATTGGTAGCCGGGCTTCAGTTCTTGAAGGGGATGATGAAGCTGATGCCAATGTCAAAGACATAACTGTTGATAATTTCTCTGTATCTGCTCGGGGAAAAGAACTCTTAAAGAACACGTCGGTTAAGATATCTCATGGGAAAAGGTATGACTTGGTTGGACCCAATGGAATGGGCAAGTCTACATTATTAAGCTCTTTGCTTGGAGGAAGATTCCAGTACCTAAGAATATTGATGTGCTTTTGGTTGAACAAGAGGTGGTTGGTGATGATAAAACTGCCCTTGAGGCAGTTGTTACAGCTAATGAAGAGCTGGTAAATCTCCGAAAAGAGGTTGAATCTTTGCAGAATTCATCTTCTGCTGCTGAGGGTGAGAATGGAGATGATGAGAATGGGGATGATGCGGGAGATAAGCTTGCTGAGTTGTATGAACAGTTGCATATCTTGGGATCAGATGCAGCAAAGGCTCAGGCATCAAAGATTCTTGCTGGGTTGGGTTTCAGCAAGGATATGCAGGGTCGCCCAACCCGATCATTTAGTTGTGGCTGGAGGATGAGAATATCATTGGCTAGGGCGCTCTTTGTGCAACCAACTCTTCTCTTATTGGATGAACCCACAAACCATCTTGATCTTGACCTTAGGGCTGTTCTCTGGCTGGAGGAGTACTTGTGTCGGTGGAAGAAAACTCTTGTAGTTGTGTCACATGACCGGGATTTCCTCAACACTGTCTGCACTGAGATCATTCATCTCCATGATTTTAAGTTTCATTTCTACCGTGGGAATTTTGATGATTTTGAAAGTGGGTATGAGCAGCGTCGCAAAGAGATGAACAAGAAGTTTGAAACTTATGAGAAGCAAATTAAAGCAGCGAAGAGGTCAGGGAGTCGGGCTCAGCAGGAAAAGGTGAAAGACCGGGCTAAGTTTAATGCTGCAAAGGAAGCATCTAAGAGCAAGGCTAAGGGAAAGGTTGATGAGGATGAGCCTCTGCCTGAGGCTCCAAAGAAGTGGAGAGATTATAGTGTGGAGTTCCACTTCCCTGAACCTACTGAGCTCACACCGCCACTTTTGCAGCTAATTGAAGTCAGCTTTAGTTACCCAAATCGAGCGGATTTTAGGCTCTCGAATGTCGATGTAGGTATTGATATGGGAACACGTGTTGCTATTGTTGGGCCCAATGGAGCTGGAAAATCTACCCTACTGAATCTTCTTGCAGGTGATTTGGTTCCAACAGAAGGTGAAGTACGAAGGAGTCAAAAGTTAAGGATTGGGAGGTATTCGCAGCACTTTGTGGACCTACTAACAATGGATGAAACACCAGTTCAGTATCTTCTTCGTCTTCATCCAGATCAAGAGGGACTTAGCAAGCAGGAGGCTGTACATGCAAAGCTTGGAAAATTTGGACTCCCTAGTCATAATCACCTCACCCCAATTGCAAAATTATCTGGAGGGCAAAAGTCACGGGTTTGTCTTCACTTCAATTTTCATGTCGAAGCCACACATATTGCTATTGGATGAGCCCACAAATCATCTGGACATGCAGAGTATTGATGCGCTGGCTGATGCACTGGATGAGTTTACTGGTGGAGTCGTCCTTGTCAGTCATGACTCTAGGCTTATATCTCGTGTTTGTGAGGATGAAGAGAAGAGTGAAATTTGGGTTGTGGAAAATGGAACTGTGAGAAATTTCCCTGGAACCTTTGAGGAGTACAAGGAGGAGTTACAAAGAGAGATCAAATCAGAGGTTGATGAATGATTTTACAGCCATCACATTAGGTATTCTTATTTCAAATCACATAATGCTATTTCCATTGCCCCTGTTGTGTTTGTATTCAATATATTATAAGTGCAATAAACCAGATGCGTCTTTGTGTTGTAAACTCTTGAGAGTAATTTCTTGTATTGCGGATGTGTAGAACTTACAAATCTTATTATTTGGTAGATGTTCACCTTACCTCTGCAGTTTTGATCTCATGCGAGGTAGTCAACTTCGATTGTGGTAATTTTACTGTGATCTTCATATCTGGATATTATAATACCATTTTCCCCTTTTCCATTTTGCTTATAACTTACCACACATTTGCTGCAATGGCCAACCCACTTATGCATTGCATTCCATGTAACAGTTCAGTAGGCACTACGATGAAGACTGAATTGTGAGCTCCTTGGTTTCCTGCCATTCTATGTGGAAGGCTTATAATAGTTTAATCAACTTTCTGTATTGAATCTGTTTATATGTTCTAAGAGTTAGATCCCAAAATTGGAGGATGCATACAATGATCACGTGTCCCTTTATCCAAACATACAACGACACATGTTAAGACTACTTTATCAAATTCTTCACATTGTTTAATTTGCTCTCACCTCAATACTCTTTCATTAAATGCCACATCATCAGCTACCCTCTCCACATCTCTATCCTTTATAGTGTTGTTTAACTTACCTGGACGAAACTTTCAATTGCAGCCCTTTTACTCTTTTGCTATGTAACTGCTGTTTTAAATTTTATTATTTTAATGCATCATCCTTTCTTATCAGTTTGTTGGTATAAAGATAGAGAGAATGTTGCTTGCTAAGACTAAAATTGGAGGGTCAGTGAATTTAGAATGCTTCTTACATGTGACAAACTTAATGGCTCCTCTGAAGACGTTTTCAACCTAGCAGAAATAGATGTTTCATTTGAGGCATGAGATTTAAACCACACACTATGTTTGAAGTACCCTTTATTCTTTTGCTATGTAATTGTTGTTTTAAATTTTAATGCATCGCCCTTTCTTATCAGTTTTTTGGTATAAAGATAGTGAGAATGTTGCTTGCTTAGACTAAAGTGGAAGGTCAGTGAATTTGGAATGCTTCTTACACGTGACAAACTTTACCAATTATCTTCGACAGCCATGGCCATGTGCTCAAGCTTTTGCCCTCAGATTCCAAACCAGTTAAGAGCAAGACCCATTTGCCCTTTCCCCACAAAACCACTATTTACTCTATCTGTCAAAGCTTTCTCTTCTGAGACATCCAATGCTTTATCTAAAGGTATTTTCTTTATCTATCTTTATGCTTCTTTGATGGGTATTCTCATTTTTCTCTTAAATTTTTGTCTCTCCCTGGAGCTAATAGAACAATATGTTTGGATTTCGGATAAAATAGAATGGTGAAAGAGAATACATGTGGCCAATACTGATTAATTTGATGAGGAGACATAGCTGGTTATTGTTGTTGTTTTGAGTTGTAACAACCAAAATGCCTAAATGTTGCTATGATTGTGATATGGAGAAGCTGTTTTTACTTTAGTGGTTAAAAATGAATGACATGAATAAGGTGGTTGGAGAGGAAGCGAGATAAGAATTTCAGTGTCTAATTTGGTTCTGTTTTGTCTTTGATGAAGTCTAGAAAAATCTTTGCAAGTTACTAAATTAAGGAGACGGTTGAATTATCTATGCACAAAATACTATGAAGAAATGAACGATTACAATTGAGTACAGTTGTAATGCATTATGCTCAGCAATAGTGGATGTAGTGTGATGATCTTGTAGATAGTTGTCGGCATAGTGGTGAGGCAATGGTAATTATGAGTTGGTGAGGTGGCAGTTACATTGCTATTGTTGATGAAATATATGGAAAATCTTTCCCTTTTTTGTTCATTTTATTTGAAAAAAGAAGCTTATCAAATGCTATGCTCTTTGTCATTCATGCTTTCTTTGTAGCATAGTGCTTTGATCTAGACCCCTTTTAGTTTAATTAGATTTCATCTTCCTTGTTCATGGTTTGTAATGGCCACTACATCTGGTGCTATCTCACTTATCCAATTATGATCATCAATTTGCAGCAGATGGATTGTCAGCCCGGATTGGCTTTCTAGGTCTGGGAATAATGGGTTCTCCAATGGCACAAAACCTTATAAAAGCTGGGTATGATTAAAAAATTTCCTAATTAGTAGAGAGAAGCAGCACATGAGACTATTTTTATTTTATTTTATTTTATTTCTTATGATTGAATTCATTGAAATATTTATTATGTTAAAAAAATAGGGACAAAACCTTGTTGAATTGAATTATATCCTAATAATTTTCTAGGAAAATTTTTGTGACTATAATATTCATAGGGTGAAATGGTTATCCATTATTATGAGATATGTTGATCTCAATATTTATTCTCTGGATTTTAATCCACTTATTGGCATGTTACAGGTGTGATGTGACTGTTTGGAATAGGACCAAGATCAAATGTGATCCCCTTATCAGCTTAGGTGCAAAGTAAGTAGGTGTTAGGCTTCCAAATTAATTTTTCCTTGCACTTCCACATTATTTTGCAATACCCTCAGCATTGATGATCCAAATGTTGACATAATTTGGATTATATTCTTAAGGCTTTCAGCTTTCACCACGACACACTATTGGTCTGCCTAAGGACTGGGTTATACCCATTACGTGAATTGTTGGCAGGTCCAATGGCTCAGTCCTCCAAAGTCTGTATTTGCCAATGGGAATATTGGCTTTCACCTAATGGGGCTGGAACATTGTTGTTTATTCATGAACCTGGGGGCTTTGTGTACTTTAGTAATTACCTTTATATGCTAAAGTCAAAGAAACAGACAAATCTACAACGGGTAGAAAGTTCATCCATGTTATAGTTTGTACACGTGTAAATCTTGGCATGCTCAATATTTGAACACTATATATGAAAAGGAGCTTTTGAGGGTGTATCATATGCATCATATGTATTCTATAGTAGTAAATTTGATTCATGAACATGCTTGTCTGGCTTGTCACTTTATCTACTGGGAACTAGTTTCTCATTGAATTTTTGCTGGTGCTTTCATCTGGAGCTTTATTAAGCCCATATTGAGAGGCTCCAATATGGGAAATATTTGTTATCATGGTAGTTGTTCTTCTATGCAGATATAAATCCTCCCCTCAGGAAGTAGCTGCTTCTTGTGATGTCACATTTGCCATGCTAGCTAATCCTGAAAGTGCAGTGCGTATGTTTCATTTAGATTTTACCTTGTTTGCACAGCTATCCTAGTATAGCAACTTATTGCTTCTGTTTTTCAGTTGGAGGTTGCTTGTGGGGAGCACGGGGCTGCAAGTGGAATGAGCTCAGGCAAAGGGTACTACTACTACTACCTCTTTGTGTTCCCTACTACTACTACTACTACTACCACTTTGTGTTCCCTCATGGTAATATGTTTTCAAACCATGATATATCAGTCATTGCTTTTTTAAAACTGTACTAGAAGGCATAGGTAAACTAGAATGCTGTCAAATGCTCTTGTGTTTGACTTGCTATTGGCATCCATGTTATTTAGTTTACATTTAAGAATCTATGTTATACACACAAGTTTCTACACCATTGACCTTTGGTTTTCCCTAACTGTATGCTTGTTCTTCCCAAGCTGATCAACAGCATGTATGATACCATTGATTGGCATTGACAGGTATGTGGATGTTTCAACAGTTGATGGTGCCACTTCTAAATTGATTGGTGGACGCATTAATGCTACTGGGGCATCATTTTTGGAGGCGAGTTTTTTTCTGGTTTCATTTTAAATATGAAGTATAAACACTGTGTCCTTGCTCCATGCTCTTCAAGGACATGGCGATAGTGTTTAATGAAATTTTATTGAGCTTTGGTACATTTTCTACAGGCTCCAGTTTCAGGATCCAAAAAGCCTGCAGAAGATGGGCAACTGATATTTCTTACAGCAGGTAGGTCAGTATTTATTTATTTATTGAATTCACTGTTGGATACCAGACTTAAGGCTGTTACCCTATCTAATACATATGTCACACCTAATTACCAAATTCCAAAATTATGGAACTTTTATTTTATATCTGCAAATTGAATTTTTTATATGATCATATAATATGCCTGCTTCAAATTTCTGTACCATCCTTGTTTTATCCATTGTTTAGAATATAACCTTTTGTACACTTTCAAAATCTATGTCATGTGACATATTGTAGGAGGCCTAACAGAAATAATCCATTAGATGCTTTTGTTTTCAGGTGACAAATCGCTGTATGAATTGGTTGCTCCACTTTTAGACATCATGGGGAAGGTATTATCCCTTTTTTGATATATGCTGTTAACCTAGTATTCTTATTACCATTTTTTATTCTGTCTGAGAATTTATGCATTTTCCAGTCAAGGTTTTACCTTGGGGATGTTGGGAATGGAGCAGCAATGAAACTAGTTGTGAACATGATCATGGGAAGGTTCTGCAGAATTTTAATTCCACTTATAATTCCTTTTATCATGTGCTTGTTTTGTTTATGATAGTGAAATGTTTCTTTTTACATGTTCGAACAATGTGTAGTATGATGGCATCATTTTCTGAAGGATTGCTTCTCAGTGAGAAAGTAGGACTGGATCCAAGTGTACTAGTAGAGGTACAATTCAAACCATCTCATACCTTGCTGAATTATTCACTATATGCCACCTTCAATAAAACTCCACATAAATTGATTGGATTTCGGCTTTTTATTATTATTTTATTTTATTGCAATTGTAATAATTTAAGCATATGTAGATTTAGGTTGCAGAATAGTTGAACACAGGCTGCCAGGTAGTTCTTGCTAGTTGAGTGTGGTTTGAAGGATAACACATTGGATCATGATATGATCTCACATGCAGGACTTTTTTATTGTGTTTCAGTCATTTGTTTAACCCATTTCAGTGTCTCCACCCACCACTTTGGGCACTGAAGTAAATTCTCCTAATCAAAACATTAACCTGATATGCACGGTGGAAATTTTTAAGAAGTCCAATCATTTTGATGCCTTTTGTCAGAAAAGTAAATAAACAAATAAATGTAATTGAGTTTCCCTTTATGTCTTGCTATATGGTCCAAAAAGAAGATAAATCTACATGATTTCAATGATGGAAAGCCTGATGTCTTGTTGAAAAAGAATTAAATTTGGTTGCACAATGTTTTATTTATCATACCAAGAATCTACCCATATCAATAGTCCAAGAGTCTCTCCTATTTGCTGGCCAATTTTTCCTTCTGGGTGTGGACAAAGGGTGCCAGGGTTTTGTAGGCAAACAAGTTAGGACTTTTTGCATTATTTAATCGGGGATTAATTGAAGTTAATATCTCAATGAGTCTTTGGCATTGGATGATAGTCTATAAATGAAAACCAAAAACTTTTTCCAAATTCCAATTTTCTTTGACTTAGTGATGTATTCTTTTATTTTCTTACATGAACTGCTTTTCCAAAAAAAAAAAAAAAACTTGTTTCCTTTACAAAAGAAAGTAGTCATGAAGTTTCTTTAATATCTTTTCATCTCCATGGTATGCAGGTTGTCTCACAGGGTGCCATTAGCTCACCAATGTACTCAACCAAAGGTCCATCAATGATCCAATCCATGTATCCAACTGCATTTCCTTTAAAGCATCAACAAAAGGTTTGTAATTTTGCTACTGTCAGTATCACATTGACACCTTCCCTGATCTAATCACGACGTTAAATGGTGGCAGGACCTGAGGCTTGCTCTGGGACTAGCAGAATCTGTTTCCCAGCCTACTCCAATTGCAGCAGCTGCAAATGAATTATATAAGGTTGCAAAATCTCATGGGCTTAGTGACCAAGACTTCTCAGCAGTTATTGAAGCATTGAAAACTAAATTGCAAAACCCACCAAAATAGAAGAATTCATCTTATAGGAGAATAAATATGAGCATGGCCACTGATATTGTAATTGGGTTGGGCTCTCTAATTACCATCAGTTTGAGGTTTTTGTCCATTTTGTTTTATAGCAGGTTATAAAACAGGCTCACTTTACAAGAGAACCCACCTCCTTTTAGATCCTAAAAATCAGACTGAGTTTTAAAGTTTTCTTTACTTTCAGTCACTGGCTCTAAATAACAATGCAATTCAATTCCTTGCACGAAATATGTTCCTCACCAAATTAATAATTATGCATATGGAATACAATTCCAGCTCACAAAATCAAACCCACTTCCTAAGTTTGGTCAATTAATTGGGGAAATGAATCCTATTTCACAGCCACTTAAAAAGTACCAAGAATTCTCTGCTTGTTTGTACACGTTTTCTCTTTGTTTTTAAAGCTTTAAGTTACAGACACGTTTCCTCTTTAATACTTGGTCATACATGATTGTATTGAATCCTTTTCTAGAGACTAGTTTAATAATCTCTTTCTAGTGGCTGTAGAACAATTAAAGAGATTCTATAAAAGAAACAAGGGTAATGCTTCGAGTGGTAACATGCTAATATGCTATGGGACCATGTACCCACTTACATAGGGTCAAATCACTATGTTAGAAATATTTGAACAACAAACTCTTCAATCTCATAAATATTAATATCAAATCCCATCAATTAAATCGTACTCTTGAAAAATACAATATATTAGAAATTAGATTTTACATAAATTAAATTCTATTTAATACTCTACTGTCTGCACATAAATATCAATAAAAGCCTACACTTCTATGATTCTATCTAAAATTTATAGTTTGGATACAATGAATCAAGTTTATTTTTCTTTTAAATTTGCATTACAACTCTTTCTTAATTTGTAATTTTTATAAATAATTGATGTCTTCACTTCCCAAATAACTGTATTTATGATCTTTTTGACTTGGTATCTATATTCTCTAGATGAGAACATGAAGAAGTTAATTGAAAGTAAGAGATGGAAAAGAATTGTCTGGAGTTGTCATAATAAAACAAATTAACAGCCCACCTTTACCTTAGGCAAAAGTCCAATCCAAGTGTAGGCTAAGAATGGTGACACTACCTCAACCACCACTGGCACCTCGACCACCACCACCACCGGCGTATATACCTTGACCACCACCACCACCACATCCTTGAGGAAACCCAAGCCACACTCCACTCCCCTAGTAATCAAATGCCAATGTCAGAATAGTATATGCATTTGATATTTTGGTTCACTTGGAAGATTACAACCACACCTCTAGGGAATGTGAGGTATTACCAATATGGGAATGCAAAGATTATAAGGACACATTTGGTACATTGAATCCTGATTATGATAGGAATGATAATTTTTCTTAGTGAGAATATAAAATGTTGTAATGGAATAATTATTTATATTTATAAGTGTGGTTGTAAAATATGAATAAAACCCAGCATTTGTATTTACAAAATATCATTTGTTACAACTTACAATAGAAGGACAAGGAAAATAAGGACGAGGAATTAAATTCTTAATTCTTCTCATAAATGAGGTTAAATAATATCAATAAATTATAAAGCTCTTGACATTTAGTGAGCATTTGACAACCAATTAAAAGCTGTTAACTATTAACTTTTTGTCTCACATTAGTATTATGCCAATAAGTTACCAAAATTAAACAATTTTCAAGCAGACATGTTATGTCATTATACTCGTTATAAAGATCCATATACTTACTACATACATCCACTTTTATCTCATTTTAAAATTTATTTACTTAACCCAATATTGGCATGAAAGAAATTTTAAAATTCTTACTATTTAGTTTCAAAACAACAGGAATAAACTATAAATATACCAAAATGTTTTTGCTAATTATAAAATGATAGCAAAATCTCGAATTTTTGAATGTTTTTTTCCAAAAAAAATTTGTATAAACACAGTTAAGTGAGGCCCAAGTGCCCAACTCAACCCCAACTGGCACTTTCACGAAATGACCACTTAATTGGCCCGTGCATTCCACGCTCTCCTAAAGCACGTGAACCACACACCCTCCACCTGATCATCATCAAAATCAAATACTAAATAAAAATCCAAAAAATCGCCGAACCTTTAAAAACGTAAGGGAAACAAACTCTCTGTCTCTCTCTATTTCATTTTCCCTCCTTTTCTCTCACTTTCTTTCTCTAGGGTTCATCTTATTTTCTCGCCTCCCAAACAGAGAAATCAATACGAAAACGAAATGAGTAACAACAAGGACAACTTCGACTTGGCCGATCTCGGGTCCTCTCTCCCCGCCGCCGCCGCCGGTATCTCCAAACCCCTCTCTCTCAAGCAAGAATTTTGAATTCTTTCGTGATTTTAGTTTTTTTTTTTTCCTTAAATTTTTATGTTGTATTAGCTTGAGTACTTGTTGTTGTATCGTTGAGTTTTTTTGTTTTCTGTGTTGTATTTTTGAATTTTGATGTTAGTTTTAGAATCATGTGATATAAGCAAACACACACATATTTGTATTTATATGTTAGAAATTTTGATATTATTAGCAGTTTTTATGCTTTTGGAAATGAATGAGTTATAAACTGAGTGTGTTTGTTGTTGTTGTAGCTCTTAGTGCAGAGGATCGTGCCGGTCTTGTTAATGCGTTAAAGGCAAGTTTTTCTTTGTGCTAGTGAGAAATGGTTTCGGTTTTGGTAGAGTTTAGTTAGTAATCAGTTCATTAAGGGCAATAATGTTTTTTGTGAATGGGTAATGAGAATAATGTGAAAAATATGCTTTGGTGGCTGGTAAAAGCTCGGTTTGGGGATATGTTTTTGAAAAGGATGGATTTTAGCTGAGATAAAAATTAAAAAAAAGAAAAAAGTGGGTTTGTGCATTATCAATGAGGTGAGCTAAAATGACTGAAATAATGGGTGCTTTGAGATTCATTTTCATGATTAAATAGAGTTGTAGGAGTTGAAAGCGGTATTTAATTTCATTGCCAAAGATGTTTTGATTCGCGGTTCTTATTTTGCTGATGTTGCATTATTGGATATGTTCTGATGTTTGTGCAGGATAAGCTTCAGACTTTGGCAGCTGGGCACTCAGATATCCTAGAAACTCTGTCACCCAAAGTCAGGAAGCGCGTTGAGGTTCTGAGAGAGATTCAGGTTAGCTTGCCTCTAAATGCTATCAGTTATGAGTGTTGTTTTGCTTTGGTTTACCTTTCTTCGATCCCTTGGTTATTAGTCTATATATATATATATATATCACCTTGAAGATGGGGTTCAAGTGATAGCC
>JARYZH020000447.1:0-193043 GCA_030021035.2 Notholithocarpus densiflorus | reverse complement strand
TCACCCATGTATATGCAGTGGCATGTCATGGATAAGCAAACAGCTCCAGACAGTCCAAAATGGTGGAAAATCTCTAAAAAGGTGAATTTGACAGTTGGCTCCATACATGCAGAGAATTCCGGAGCCCATGTAATGCAGGTCAAATCATGAGGTACCAGGGCCGTTTCGTTTATGAGTCAATCTTGTACTTTTTCTTGTAGCACCTTCCAATGTAAATGAAATTATATCCCTAGCCAGCACAATCCCATCTCAAATGATTCTCATCTTACATTTTACAGTTTGCTGCTATCTTCAGCTACTCACAAATGCATCAGATGTCATTCAAACCATTGTAGTGTTATCAATCATCCATCTACACATTCACAAACTCATTTCATGGATATAATTGCCTAGCATTTGGTACTGTCAACTAAAATAAGTTTCTATCCCTAAATTTGAATAGTATGCACATAGTTGTCAAAACGTGAATCGTATTGTGAATCGATTTTTGATTTTTCCGTATCGTGTATCGTATCGTATCGTGTATCGTAAGATACACAAACACTTAATAAAATTTATAAAAAATTATAGATATACATATTTAAATAGTATATTCATTATAAATTTTAAATATATTCAACTAATGACTAATTTATTCATCAATTATGTAATAATATTTAACAAGCTAACTAAATAAATCAACGTAGCATGTGTTTATAATATACACATTCAAATGGTTTAAATTTAAAAGTGATAATATATTACAAATGATCAAATAATAATAATTTATTTTCATCACATTGCCTAATAAACCCCATCTAAGTCAATGTTGTCATATGTTTATCATTTTGCAAACTTATTTCTTCATTAACATTTTCTTCATCGTCATTAACATTTACTATCTATCCTTGTTCTTTTTATTTTAATAATTAAAAAAAAAAATCTTTTTGGCATTCTAGTTTCTTGGACTTATAACAATAATGACAAAAAAAAAAAAAAAAATTATATTGTCAATTATTATCTTATTCATAGTATAGAAAATAAATTTGCAAATATTAAAATGAAGTGTAAGTGGGTATTGTGTAGTCTAAATTTTATAGGAAAAAGAGGGGAAAAAAACTTATGAATATGTTATTTTATTAGGCCAAATTAAGTAAACTAATAATTTTGTGTTAAAAACAAGTCTAACAACTTGTTAGATTCAAATAAAAGTACAAATTTTAACAAAAAATCTCATTTTAAAACATTTTTCTATGTATCGTACGATACGTATGATTTTACGATACGATACGATTCATACAATACGCACACTGTATCGTACGATTCATGAGCACTTATGATACGCTGATACGATACGGGACTTTTTACACACGATACGAATCGTACAATACGTATCGCGTATCGTACGATACTGACAACTATGAGTATGCAGTTGAGCACATAACATCCCAGATGCACCTCTCTATTTCTGCTATCCATAACAGCTAATCCATGTCTCTTTCAATCTTTCCACAGTGAAAGTGATCACTATTGAGCATCACATAACTATCAATTTCCATTGCTGCCTCTGTTATAATCTTACTTTTCTTGGGCTTCATTCAGTTTATTCCATGTCAATCCTGTTTGTCCTAAAGTTTGATTTTTCAAATCTCTTGAAGTTCCATTATGAAGTTATTTCACATTTAGCAGGACAGAATGAAAGAAAGAAAATGAATCCAAATGCAATCGATGTAACACTGACCTCTGTTACAAAGAAGGCATGAAACCCAAATGGAACTCTGCGGGGCATCTCAACAACTGCAACAGGATCCAGTGACATTGTTTTTGCATCAATTACATTCACTGATGATTTTCTGCATAATTATGAATGAAAATTGAGATCATCATGATTAATATTCAAGCTTAAAATCTGAGTCAAGAAAATTAGTTAAATAACTATGGCCAAAGCTTCTGAAAAAAATCTATGACTGCGTAGAATACATTGGTAAGTTTACACAAGGGATGATGCTGAGATAAGGGTTTTATCATGCATAAAAGTTGGATGATGACCAGGAACAAGCTTTAGTAAAAGAGAAAATAGCAACATATTAATATTTCCTCCTCTGATTAATCTAAAGAACCAGATTTTGCTAAAGAACCTAATAAAGCAAAAAATTTGAAAATCAAAACAATTAAGCAGTAGATTAAAAGAGAGAATATAAATTTGTCAATAGTGTGAGGAAGGAAAGTATTACCCAGTATTCTCATCGTGGGCAAAAAATATTAAGTAGCCATCATCTTCTTCAGAAGTAATGCCAGGCACACGAGGGACAAAAACAGCCTCAGAACCAAATCTGCCAGGTCCCAAGTCATAGATGCCTAGAACATTTCCTCCAACTTCAAGCTTTGTTTTTCCAGTGTCTGGTTCAGCATGCAGATCAAATTTGATTATCCCAGTCACTTTTGCAATGCTGTCAAGTATGGTTCCATATACAAATCGTTGTCGCCTGATAATGCACCAAAAAAATTAGATGGAAAACATAAGAAGGATATAACACCCAAGAGAACAAAATAAACTAAGCATGGAAACTAGCAAAATGATAAAAATAGTCTACAAAATAAAAGCGGGTTTAAGAACACATTCAAAAAAGAAAAAAGATCATATAAATATAACCATTCATTATCTAGCTCCTCTCTTCCACTGCCAGAATGAACAATTTTGCAATCTCGAATGGATCTAGTAACAATAAACAACCCAAAATCTCCCATTACAAACAGTTGATGAATACCTGCCAGTGTAGCTCTCATTCACCCTAGGAAAATCTACAGCAGATACAGATAATTTCTTCTGTGAAGCTAGACCAGTTTTCATGTTGAATCTCATCTCATACCTGAAAAGAAAAGTAACTATCAGAACAACCTATGTGTACATAGAGCTTTGCCTTATCATAAAATGGGTGAAGGTGTCCTACAGCTCATTTGTGAAGTTTTCAAGCTTTTCTTTGACAAGCCCATTGACCATGTCCAGATCTGGATTCTGAAGTCGACAAGTGATCAGAACAACTTCATCCTCCTCCTCCCAAGCATTAGCTAATGAAGGAAGTCATCAAAAAGGTTAGTATGGATATGTGAAAACAGAATAAATATTAATTTTAGCTTAATCATGAACCACACCATTATGGAATATGAAGCAATTTGGAAGCTCAAACCATCTGATTTGCAGCTCATCCTTTGCATACCGAGGAAGTACACCAAAGCGAGCCTTTTTTGTTGCATCAAATGTGAATATCAGCTTGTTCCCCTTCACCATTTCCTGAAATAAAATGTAAACAATTATTACAATTTCCATGTGATGTGATTGATATGATGCTCAACAATGCTATCAGAAAATTTCCAGTATAGGTCACTTTTCCAACTTTCACCTTGCACCCAACCCACCCCCTAAAAAGAGAACCAGCAAAGATTATAAGATTTCATCTTGGGATCAACTGTGCATGCTGAGGAGTTGTTCCAGAATTATGGAATGTTTGAAAGAAATTATAAAGGTTTAAATTCCAAGTACCACACCTGAGACACAGAATGATCTGAACATCTATTTCCATTAAAATTGTTTACTCAAGAAGGATATATAAATTTCACATACTGATGCTCATGACATCTACAGATATTAAGATAAATCAATGGCAAAATCCTGATGCAAGACCTTTTCAAGCCCATTTTAGTTAAGGCACTTCAATTTTAGATTTTACATCATGTAGTTCAGCAGTACCAAGTTTGTGCCTGAATTTTGAGAAACTTCAAAGACAATAGAATTACTTCAACAGTACCAAAGAGCGGGAAAGACAAGCAAGCTTCTTTTTTTTATTCTTTACAATAATCAAGATACCCTAATGGGATGATGCAGACAGCTGTACCATACTTCTGTGTCAAAATACACTCCATGAGCATTGTATAAGCAAATGATTTCAAGCTTATTGAGAGGTAAAAAGACGAAGACTAAGATGGATGACCCTAATGGATGATGCAGCCAGCTGAACCATACCTGTATTTTAAAAAACACTCCACGAACATTGTCAAAGCAAATGCTTTCAAGCTTACTTATGTTCAAATTGTTATGTTGCAGGCCACATTAAAGTGTAGGTACAGCTCTCTCTTATAATCATAATGTCAAATATAGCTGGTTACACATTAGTGGGTGAAAAGGCGAATTAAATGATAAATTTAACTTTCACCCCCCTGCAGCGGTCTCTTTGGGCAGGGCTCCTCCTTTAGCCTAGGGTTGTTCAGAGAGGCTTTTCATCACTACGCATGCCAACTTTATTTATTTAATATCATGGTATTTTGTAACAGGAACAACTTACAAGTAACATACCTTTGGTCTGAAATACAATGGAAGATCCATGAAAATCGCATAGTTCTCAGTAATGGCAAAGTCATGCATCATGATGGGGTCCGATATTGTTATTGGTACTGGGTCATGCATGAAACCATCTTTGGAAATTACTCTGTAGGTGATATATGGTGGTGTATGTGAATAGCCAAATGTAAACATTTCGCCTGCATGGAAGGTTCTGTAAGTTAAAAGAACTTCTTTCATTACCATGGTCACTAAATTGCTTTTACAAGGATGTCTTACCAGTGAATGGGTCAACCTTAGGATGAGCAGTAAAAGAATGTGATAATCTCTTGTCATAGTCCAGCATACCAAGTGTTTGGAGATCTCCATCCTCCAAAACTTTAACAGCATCTGAATAAAGCAATGAAGACAATTTCAATCCCACATCAGAAGCAAGGACATACCACCAAGTTACTTGATGGAGTCCATATATGACAAAGAAATCAGCATTTCTCAGTATTTCTTTTCGCCCACCATGAAAGAATAGAGTGGCTACTTAATATGAATGGCGATCCAGAGGAAGACCAACCCTTGTCATTTTAATTTTTCAGAATGAAAAACACAAAAAGAAGACAAGCTTACAAGGTTTATCTGCCTCAGAAAGTGCTAGAAGTTTCCCATGATGATACACCATAGCTGTATTAGCTGTACACAGGAGGCAAATACTTAGTGTCTAGCACTTCACACCAGGATTATCTAAACACGAAAAAAAATATGTAGAGATACCCAATACACACATTTAAAGACAGACTTTGGCACAGTGCATGTATCAGAGATATTCAACAAATACATATGTGTCTACTAAAGGAAGAGAGCATATTCATTAAGCCATACACACTTCTGGCTCAGCTGGTAAAAGGCTAGGGACAAATTGGTAGGTTTTAAGTTCAAATCTTACCAGCCATTTTTTTTTTTTTTTTGGGTATTGCCGGGGTGGGGGGGTTGATAGATGAAATAAAGGAAGTAAATATGTGCAAGTGTGCAACACAATATTCAGCAAATAAAAATAAAAAATAAAAAATAAAAATGAAAAAAAGTTGAGCAACGTAATCTTAGGTAAACATATTTGCCAGGCTAGGTCTGAAAGAAGTATGTATCTGGACACTTCATTCTTTGAAACCTAGCCCTGTACCTGCATGCTAATATATGGGGACTTGATGGATAGAAGAACTATACACACACTATTAACCAACAAAGAAGAACCTGAGCAACCAGAACATTAAGCAAAATTATACATGGGATAATGTTTTTTGAACTCTACTAAAAATTATGTACACAATTTCACCAGATTTATTTTCATTTGAGCAAAAGTTGCATACTAGACTAACTAACCTGTTCCATTTCCGTATGTGACATCTAATACTTTCAACTTTGTTCTCAGAATTTGCATGTTCACCATGAGTAATCCAAACAGCCCTTTAAGATCTCCAATCTGTAATGACATTTAAAAAGGTAAAAAAAAAACATGTATACCACAGGACCAACAAATCAAACATATGCAACTGATGATTATCTATTCAAGATTTTTAATTATGCACAGGCAAAACATGTGACTAAAAAAAGGGGGCATATACTAATGGCGTGAACCATGCCAATGAACATACCAGAAATAAAAATAAGAAAAAAGAAACCCACAGCTTACTGGTATACCTTCATAAATTTAGCACCTCCAAAATACTCTTCTTGTTTGATCCGAGATGTCCTTACATAGCGGGAGACATAGGTTGCCTTCCCATCTTTGATGCGCAAACCATGAATCATACTGAAAAGTTAAAGATATCACCTAATCCCCTCTTGCTTTAACAGACTAGTATTGGATAAACTAACATTCATGAACCTCTAAAATTAAAGAAAAAGTGGAAATAATGCAAAACACGGTGGAACATGACCAATTTCAATATATTCAAGAGCAGCAATCTAGCAAGGATGGCTAGATTACTGCTCTTGGATATATTGAAATTCCTTGCTAGATTGCTGCTCTTGGATATATTGAAATTGGTCATGTTCCACTGAACAAACAGACACATGCCTCACCAAAACCAAACAGAATTACAAGACTAAAATAGTGTAACAAACATCACGAAAATTAAAAAAAAATGCTTATCAAAAAAAAAAAATCATGAAAATAGAAAATAACACGGGTAAAGTACAGTCAAGTTTCCTTTCCCCCTTCACTAATAGAGTGACACCTAAGCTTGCCAAGGGATCATAAAGAAGGAGAACAAGCTAAATATCTTCTTTTGAATCCTGATGATTGAACATATCTCCAGCATGTCCAAAGTTGTTTTGATCACATCATGATTATTTTTCACTCTTTAAGACCAGGTATTCTTAGAAATCATAAACACTTGTAACTCACTAATTAGCATGGCAGTTGCATTCAATAAGATATTCTGGCTGGCACACACCCACATAGAGAAATATCATAGGGAAAATTTTCATTCTTAAGAAGCTCAATTTGGTGATTCTAGTTTGTTTTTTGATTGATAAGTCACACACACACACACACACACACACACCCAGTGGGTCTTGAACCCACAACCTAACCTTCCACCTTACTCTTACAAGGGGAGGAGGTGCCATTTGAGCTAGAGCTCATTGGCAGGCTTGATTTGGCAATTCATTGTAGTTAAACTAGTAAAACTTCAGCATTTAATGTCAAGATAGTATATGTATCAACTGGAAGGAACCTCAAGCAACTGTGGAAGGGGGAAAAGAACAAATGTATCATTTTACCTCTGAGAGGACTTCAATTATGTAAATTCAGTCACTAAAAAAATTATTCATTTGGCTCCACCGCCAAACTGCAGTTGTGTCAGAACAATCATGATATTTTCAGTGAAATTTCTCAGAACTAAGCACCATATATAAAATCCAAATGATCTTGGCCAACTAAAGAATGAACTACAAGGGTTTATTGCTCATATAACCACCATATATGATGACTCAAGAAAATTGACACTTCAATATATAGAGCAGCCAATTGGCATTTTTTTTCTTTGTTACATGGAGCTTTTCCTTCAGAGTATATGACAAAAAAAACTTTTATAATGTAGAGAATTGGGTGCTGAGTAGCCACTAAAAAGCAACCATAAATTAAACACACAAAGCAGAGAAACATTAATGATATTCTGGAGTGGGAAAAGTGGTACTGAAGTTATATCTTCAAACTCTTTCTTCATAAAAACTTAAAAGAAATACTCTTTTGAATAAGGGAACAGAAAATCACGCACCCATCTCCATCAAACCTGCAAAGAGAGAAACAAAGGAAATAAGCACAATGGTCATCTGATCAATATCTGAATTTCATTCACAAGAACTAAAAAAAAAAACCCCTTCACATATAGTAGTTAAATGAATATTCTTCTTCACTTAGAATTAAGTAGAGTAATTACAGTAAATAGTTCCACAGACAGCCTTATATATATTAATTAATTAATTAATTAATTAAAAAAAGACATACCAGTGATATCCAGCAACAGGAGAAAACTTTGGGTTAGGACCCACCCTAACAAACTCTCCGTTTAAGCAATCCTGTAAGACATATTCTACATTCCATGTCATGGGCAACAGAGGCAATAAGATGCAGCTTGATGCATTGGAGGAATAAATGAATAATTGGTCAAACCGTTGGCTACATTTACTCGAAATGAAATATATATATACATTTATAGTAACAAGATAGCACATATCAAACTCAAGGTGAGAGGAATTCTTCAAATTGACAGGTTATTACATGACAAGGACCGCTATTACCCAGCAACAAGGCTGTAGTAATACAAAAGAAAAACCTAGAATGGTAACAGGAATGCCAAAAATAGCTTAGTTCAAGGACGTGAGGCTAAACAAACAACAATAACAAAGCCTCAGCCCCAAAAATTTGGAAGTGACTGGCCAAATTTATTCTTCTCCACCATTCTATGTCTTCTTATCTAATATATTTCTCTTTTGCTGGCTTGCTTGTCAGTTTACCATGAACACATCTAAACCACATGGATATGATTGTTTAGTACATATGTCTAAACTTCTTGTCCTCACTCCATGCATAAAATCTTAACTTTTCCCATATCTTATATACAGTCTTAAAAATTCCAACACCAGATTTTTGCAACCAACTTATTCACTAAAAGCAATATCGCTGCTTTCCCAATTATACTAAAGCAATATCACCAGAAAACAATAATGAATACTTTAGCTTTGTACTGCAAAGCATAGCCTCCAAGCACAAGTTGCGCAACATTCACAGCTCCTAATCATGAGGCTTTCACATCAAACATTTTCCCCACAAGCTTTGAAAATCAGCTAATGTCTACAACATGTGCCTCAAACACTAGCTAACTATAATTGATTATTAAGTGATAAGTTAAATAATAGTTCCTTCATAGATGTGCAAAAAGTTAATGCATTTTTAAACTCCAAATCATCTAAAACATTTTTTTTATTCAAATAAAGGATCCACATATCAAATTTGTATCACTCACTCAAGTATGAAAAAACACAGTACAAAGACCATATTCGCATAGAAAATTATGCATTATCAAGATTACTGCAACATCATACAGCAAAATAACCCAAAATGTGCTATAAACACCAAATGGAACTCCCAAAAAATTTTAGAAAGAAATGTTGAAAATTCAAATATAGCACTTTGCTTGGTTGATTAAGTAGACCTTCCATTTTATAAAATACCAAACAGACCCTCAACTCACATACATAAATACATACATATGCGTCATAATCCTCTAAAGTCATAACTGCCCTCTGCACTTCTAAACAAGTAAGTTAAATTTTGTCACCTCATCAACATTTAAACAAAAATTTACTAACATTACTGTTGATGTGACAAAATCTTGATTAAAATCCTTTACCATGGAGTTTCTAAAATCACATCCATTCATTTTAAAATGAGTGTATTAGATTTTTCCACGTCATCAACATTTAAAAAAAATGTGAACTATCATAATTTTGGTATCTGTGTTTAAATTATAGACGATATGACATAATCCAATCCACTCTTTTCAAAATGGATGAATAATAAGACTTTACTCCAGAGGGTCCAAATCCAGCGAAATCTAAACCATCCATTCATTACTTACTTCATTGTAAAATCCTTAAGATCCTAACAATTTATTACTAAACTACTAGTAGCTAAATATTCATAATCAAAGAGTGGTTTAACATTTGCCACGTCATCAACATTTTAGCAAACATTTACTACTATTATTCGGCATGAGTGATGCTAACTATATAGTCTTTACAAACTGGCATGTCACCGATTACAAAAACATAATCTAACATTCAATGCCATATTGCCACGTCAGTTTGTAAACCTTAGGCAGTAAAATTTGTAATCTTTATCATTTTCCATCACTCGTCACTAATTACTGCACACTCATTAATGTACATAGTCCATACACATCACCCATTTCACATGTTATAAAATACTATCGTATCTATCCAAAAAAAAAAAAATTATAAACAACCCATTTCACCAATTTCACCATGTCATGCAATTTCAACTATCAATGAGGTGGCAAAATCCAAACCACTAAGGTCACGTTTGACATTGACTTAAAAAGCCAATTTTTTTTACTACTTAACTTATTTTTGCTACTATTCATAAGTATCATTGCATTTTTTGGGAGAATTCTTGGACCCTTATTTCTGCTAGTTTTATTTACAGTATTTTCAACAAAAAATTTTTAATTTAAGCTAAATAAACTATTACACATGCTATAAATTTCCCAATAAACGAATGGTTAGGATTTGAAGAGAATTATACAGTACAGAAAAAACAAAAAAAATGGATAATTGTACGCACCGGAAGGTGGCCTTTGACGAGAAGATCAGTGGTGGGTGGGGTCTCTTCACGAACCGGAGCGAAGTTACCGGAGAGATAGTGGTGAGGCAAAGAAGAGTCGTACATGAGCTTCACAATCATTTTTTCAACAAAGTCGATAACTTTTGATGTCAGGCCATTGTTGGGTTTTGGATCCACCGCCACAATTCCTCCTCCTGCTCCGCCGCCGCCGCTGTACATCTGCTTCTCCTCCGCCATGTTTAGAGAGAGAGAGAGAGAGAGAGAGAGAGAGATGGTTTTTTTGGTTAATGGTGTGAGACTGTCTGTGTGAGTGAGTGGGGTGGGGGTTATATTGGAGGTAGTGTAGTGTGGATTATGTTTATGTTTTGTCTGTCTGTTTGCATGTCAGGTTTTGTTTGGCGAAAGGTGGTGAGCGGTGACACGTTTCGTTTTTGTGATAGGATTAATATCTCAAGATTCTATTGGGGGAAAATTTAGGCACCTTTGGACCCTTCACGTCACATCAGTACTTTATAAATAAGTTACGTTGGTCTACGTGTGATTGTGTAAATTATATTGCTCATCAAACACCATTTTTTTTTTTTTTGGCTGAATGCTCATCAAACACGATTGTGTAAATTATATTTACACTATTTATTTTACATTTATTAGTTGTTTATTATAACTTTTATGTATTTCGAGAATGAAAAAAGAAAGTAAATAGTAATTGTTAGTGTGAAGAAAGATAAATAATTAAAAAAAAATTAATTTTTTTTTTAATAATATATAATGTAAAATAGAGAAAATGATGTTGGGTGTTTTGAAAAGCGAATATGTAAAATAGAAAAAGTGAGTTTATAAACAAAAATTTTTGTATGAGCTAATGTGAATGCTTTTAAGTAAGTTTATTCAATTGGGTTAAGCTTGAGTCCAGTTTAGATCCAATACGATACAAACACGCGTTTAAAATTTGACTCATATTTGTATCTAATGGGTCCATTGCATTGAACCTAAGTGATATCCTATCAGACTAAACTTGGGCACATTGTTACTTTTGCCAATACACTATGAACATTGTTATGTCACTATCTATATGGATAGTTATTCATTAAAAAAAATTAAAAAATTAAAAAAAAAAAAACTCTAAGAATGGTTAAATTTTATTCATGCACATTGTTAAATTAGTCAATACACTATGAACATTATTATCTCACTATCTATATGGATAGTTATTCATTAAAAAAAAAAAAAAAAAATCTATATGAATAGTCAAATTTTATTCAGGCAGAAGTTTATTAGTCAATGCACTTGTAGTAGTTTAATTGATAAAGTTTTATTGAACATTATAAATCTTGTCCATACATAAAAAATCATAATTGGTATCTTAACATGTTTTTTATTTATTTATAATCATAATTTGTTAATAAAAACAAAGTTTTTGTTAAAGGGTGCCAAAGTGTCATTGCTAAAAAGGAATTTAGTAGGTCTACCAAGCGCTTTATAGTTCAATTGAATTGACACTTCTAAGAGTTTTTAAGAAATTCAAAGTTCAAATCTCTTCACCGTCGTTATAACCATTAAATTATAAATAAATAAACACTTAAAATGAGGAATCTAGTGGATCCCACTTCATTGTGAAGTAGTAAGAGCTAATAAAAAAATATTCTTTTAACTAAGAGTTGCTCAACTCTCTAATATAATAGGTAAGTGGAATATTTTTAGAATGAAAGTAGACACTAATCGGTGTCTGGTTGTAGTTATTGGAGAGCATGAGTTGTTCCTCTCTTAAACAAGAGGGAACTCATTCAGAGACTAGAAAAAGGTTGGCATGTGAGACTTTCTCACATTTTGGGTAAGAGTAGATAAGTGACTTGACCTTTGCCCAAAAATGGAGTTCCCATGTTCCTTAAATACTTTTGATTTTGGTGTTAAAATGATGATTCTTAGCCGAACTGAGGATTTTGACCTCAAATGGGCCTTTATGGCTGATCCATTAGTTAAGGGATCATTAGCCTTCATGAAACAATGGTAAAGTTTGGTATAAAGGATTCTTCTGATCACTTGTCTGTGATAAGGCACAAGAGCTTTGAAGGGTCTATTTATGGGGTTGGAGTTGGAATTAAGTTCAAGTACAACTTTGGCATCTAGCTCTATCTCTATTGCTTGGATACTGAGTTAGCTAATTTGAATTAGACCATCCTTGAAGGCTTGAAGCCCATAATTCTGCCATAACATTCATTGCAAACCCAATGGCTCTTGACTGTCCTCTAATCCTGTTTCCATCAAAGTCATGAATTAAACCCCCTCCCTCTGCCTTCGGGGGTTACCTAATGATGATACATCTGTGTTTAACTTGAACCATCTAGTGCTTTGAAAATAGTATTACTACAAGAAGTTACCATATTACAGGTCCATTAACTATGTGGCACAATGATTCAGACAAAAAGATAGAACTGTAACATGGTTTAAATATGTTCATTGACTATGATTAGCTTCAGCAGAATAAGCACTACTAGTCTGTGAGACCATGATAGGACTGTTTGACAGCCAGCGTGTTTTTGGCATTTGAGTAAGTTGTGTAAGATGTAACTGACCTGTTTCTTAGGTAGCAGCAAGCTTATTTAATACATTTTCATTTGCAGTGTTGTAAACAACATCAATTACTATTGCTCTTTCATCACTAAGAAAACATTATATACCACAAAAATTTGCTGTGGATGTAAAGCACGAAGAACATAAAACGATAACATTCACTTCTGCACATGGGCTTTGAAATGAGACCTTTAGCTGCAGATCTTTTTGATAATCTAACAAGTAATGGCACTGAACTATAAGGCTCTTGACTAATGGGGTATCCTTTGAGAAACCACAAAAGTGGTCAGCCGGGATTGGCATAAAAATTAAGTACAAAATACTTTCCTGAAAAGCTAAAATTATGTTCTTATGCGGTTTACACCAATCAAATATTCAAATATAATCATCAACTATTCATAAAGAGGTTCTAGGACTAGTTAAGAAGTATATTAATCCAATTTTGTGGTTTGTAAAACACAATAATCTGGAGGGATCAAGCTATTGAAAGGCATTCTTGCATGTTTGACAAAATGCTTTTTCAGCTTAGTAGAACCAGATAGTATATAACCTTCTACTTCCCTTTTATAAAGTATAAAGTACTAAGCAGCTAGCAAATCCTAATGTTTGGTGTAAATCAATTCATAATCCAGTTAAATCTACAATGACATTTTTAAAAACTAATGTTTCCAGGTCTTTTCAATGCGCATCAGCCAGTATGTTTGAACAAACCCCAACAAGAACTCATTTTGTAACCTGGAAACCCGTTGGAGCATTAGGCATTAAGTGCTTCTTCTGAAATCAATGCCAGAGAATGTTTAGCCAGATTTGTGTGATGCAATAGAATTTGAAGGGCTATAATGCATTTCAACTTATATAATAATTTTCTAGTTATAAATAAAAAAATAAAAAATAAAAACTCCTCTGGATTCATAATCAGCTTTTGAGATTCACGAAATTCATCTTTAAGTTTTTGCAGAAAAACTTAGTGCTCAGGCAATTTGTATACCATTTCTTGTCCTCTTTTTTTTTGGATGAATGAGGAAATTTTATTAACACAGAAAAATTATTACATGAAGTTCAAAAGACAGAAATCTACACTTCAGCAGAAAAAACAGCCAGCCCCTGCTACAAAAAGACAAGCTACCAAGCTAAGCTCAAACAGACAGAGAGACCAAAATAACTAAACAGCACCCTATCCTTTATTGACATTTTAAAACCCGCTCTAGTTCTAACTCTCATATCATTTTAAATCAACTACATGACTATTCTCACTGTGAATAGGATCATTATGGACTCTTGCATTTCTTTAAATCCAAGGTAGAGCCTTTTCCCATTGAAGAATGAATCCACTATTTCTATTGGGAAAAATTGCCAATTGATACCATAACACACAAAGGATTTTTTTTCTTTTATTTTTTCTCTTTGTGCAAATTCAATAGGAATTTCAAAAAAATCTGGCAAGCACTATCAACACAAACAAAAATATCCAGCAACAAACCACAATTAAGACACCGATTTTTTACATGGAAAACCCTCCAATGAGAAGGAAAAAACCATGGGACCTAGTCCAGTAAAAAATTTCCACTATTGAATAAAGAGTTTACAACAATTTTCTCTAAAACAAATGCTAAAAACTACCAAAACATTGAAGAACACAATTTTTAGATTACAAAAAATTTACATCACACTAAAGTCAATTTCAACAATAACAAGAACACCAAGTGGGCCTTAGCATCTAAACATACGGAGAGGAATTTCAAAAGACAAGCTTCAGATTAACCAAGTACTCTTCCAACACTTGCTGCCATAATCTTCTTGTAAAAGAGTAATCATAAAAGAGATGATCCCTACAACACTCCAAATGCTCCCTGTAACACAAGATATCAGCATTGTAATCCCAATTTACCAATCTATGATGAGTTATTATAAAAGGTCACAAGCGCTACCCTTTTAGGTTCAGATCATTTTTTCAAATGCATATTGCTAGAGGCCAATCAAGAATGACTGCAATGATGATGCATGTTGCATCCTCAAGTTAGGCAAAGCTTAACAGTGACAGGAATTGTAAAAAATTGCCATGAATTAGTTATTCAAGTAAGACAAAATGGCCAAAAAAATTATTTTCCCCAAGTTTGTAACAGTAAGCAATGGGAACATAACCCAAAATGTACAAAGAGATTCCACAAAAATTGTGTATACTTCCAATCACATGAAAAAAAATTGATTTTAAGCTCTAGAGTCTATCTAGACCATTAAACTATGGTAGACAAAATGTTCTTTATAAAAGGTTCTAAATAGGCTCAGATATTTTTGCCTGGTTTTGTTTTGTGCTTCCAATTTGTTCCTCATCTACGATCAAAAGGAAAGGAATTACCATTTGAATAACCCTCTCCCAGCTATTCAAAGTTTATTGGAAAAATTAAGGACTTGAGGCTTGGGCAAGGCACTTTTCATGTAAAGACTTTGAAACAAATTGGAAATAAGATGTGAGACAAAATGGCCAAAAAAAAATATTTTTCCCAAGTTTGTAACAGCAAGCAATGGGAACATAACACAATGTACAAAGAAATTCCACTAAAATTGTGTATGCTTCCAACCACAGGAAAAAAAATTGATGTTAAGCTGTAGACCATTAAACTATGGTAGAAAATAAGATCATAATAGAGACAAAATGTTCTTCATAAAGGTTTTGAATAGGCTCAGATATTTACGCCTAGTTTTGTTTTGTGCTTCCAATTTGTTCTGCACCTAGGATCAAACCAAGTGAGAAATCATCATAATACAAGTAAAACAAAGAAGAGGGGGAAAGGAATTCACATTTGAATAACCCTCTTCCAGCTATTCAAAGTTTATTGAAGGAAATAGGGATATATGCATCTTTCATTGCAATTACTTTTTCCTTTTGGGTCCTTCTTAAAGTGTGAATCAAATATATGGAATGAAATTTTATTCAAAATATTCAATAACCTTTGATTATAGAGAGTGTAACCAAGTACCTTGCGTACTCCACCACCCAAAATCCTAAAAGTATCCAAGCGAGGCATATTGCCACCATATTTCACAGATGATTCATCCAATATCAACTGTTGACAGAACACAAGTCATCGAATTAAATAATGTTAATAATAATAGAACTTTGAAACAATTCAACAGTTTGGTTGCTTTGAAATCAATCAAATTGGCCAAGATTCTATACATCTCAGAAATTTTTTTATTATTAGAATACTTTAGAAAACCAAAAGCTTTGCTAAAGTGAGCCCCATTCAATTATATACATTGGTTCCTATATTTTTTAAATCCAAAAGAAAAAATTCTTTTTTTTTTTTCAAAAAATTGTATTGAAATCAATAAATGATAGAGAATAGAATTCTAAAAAGTTCACTTTCTTTCATTTTCAACTGTTTTCTCAGCTAGCAAACAAAAATTCAAAAAAATTCAAAAAAAAAAAAAAGGGTATATAGAATGCGTACCGTCAGTGATATGTGCGATCTTGTCCCAATCCTGACCGGTTTCCTTTTCGCATCTTCTCTGTAACTCGGGACAATCGTGAATCGCCAGGTATTGTAAAGACGAGAGATTGCGCATCTCGTCAGGCAGTGATTTCAGATTGAGACAGTTGTAAATTCTAAAACATTTAAGTGAGATAAGATTCCCAATCCACCGAGGCAGAGTTTTCAGATTCTCACAATTTCCAATATAGAGACTTTCCAGGGTTGTAACGTGTTGAAGACCTACAGGTAAGGAATTCAGTTTTGGAAGGCTGGAGAAGGTCAGATAAATGAGGCGATTGAGATGTCGCCATTCCATTCCGTCCAGGTCACTTCCTACATTTAACTCCTTGCAAGAGGAAATTTGTAAACGCTCGAGAGAAATTAGATTGGATGTCCACCCATCTGGCAGAGCTGGCAGATTTAAAAAATATGCATTTTTTAATTTGGAGAGATGAGAGGACGAAGAAGAGGAGGAAGAGGGAAGTATTGTCTCTTGTAAAAGCTTTGAGCTAATTTCAATTAGAAGTAGCTTTTCTTCGAGATAAGGAAACAAGGGAATGGAAGTCATATTAGGACAATTAAAAATAGAAAAAGAAGAAAGACAAGGAAATGAAGGCAGTGACCGGTTATGCTGATGTTGTTGATGATCTGTCGTTGATGCACACCTCCACCATCCCTTTAAGTTAGGGCAATTCCCAATATAAAGAGACTTTAACGATGGGAAGAAGGATAAAGCAGAAACTTCCTCACTTATATCACGATCTGATATGCATTCCAATTCTTTCATTTCATTAAGCCATAATCTTTCTAGAAATGGGAGTTCAGACAATGGTGGCAGGTGGTTGCATCTATCACAATTCCGTAAAGTGATTTCAACAAGATTTTCGATGGAAGAAAGCCAACTTGAAAATGTCACACCAGAGTAATCCCACACTTCCAAAATTTTGAGATTTGGATGTGGCTGGAGGCTATCTAATAACATCTCATCATGTCCTTCTTGGTGAGCCCATGATAATCTCAGTTCCTTAAGATGTTGCTTTTCCCTTAAATTTTTGACCTCGCAATCTGAGATAGCATCTTCTAATTGTTCTGAAATTTCGATCTCAAGTGTTCCTCTGAGGTTGTTTAGCCCATTCAATTCGCCTAGTCCACCATTATTCCTCAAAATGAATAATGGTAATGACTGAAGACCAGTCAGTTTCCGTAATCCTTGAGGCAATCTCAACTCAAAACAACCCCTATCATCAAGGTGCCTGAGGCTAACCAATTTTGTGATGTCCCTAGGCAATTGTTCAAGATTACGACATTCTTGAAGTTTTAGTGTATGCAAATTCAACAATGTAGTAATACAATCAGGAAGAGTTTCAATAGGATTAAAAGAAAAATCTAAGTACCTCAAATGTATTAACTTCCCTATGGAATTTGGCATTATTTTAATATTCAATGCATGTAAATCTAATGCACGCAACCTTGGGAAACTCTCAATTAGTGTAATCAATGTTGACTCATCCATGGCACCAAATCCATACTTACCATGTGTGAAAAGAATTGTACGTAGCTGGTTGCTTGCTTTAACCAAACTTAAAGTTTTAGTAAAAGATAAGGCACTAGAAAATGATACATGATGAGTTTTTTCATCCAAATAGTCAAGTCTACAGTCAGACCCTGCAATTGATAGTGCAAGATCATGATATAAATCATGCATCTTGTATGTTAAGTCTTGTCCATAAGAATTAGCCTGATAAAAAAATGACCTGCAAAGTAGATTCTTGATGCACTCATCTGCAACATCTTCTAATTGCTCTATATTATTTGGCAATTGGATTAACCCATGTGCCATCCATAGTTGAATCAATGTCATCTTATCAATCAAGTAAGATTTAGGAAACAAAGAACAAAAGGCAAAACAACCTTTAATATATGATGGAAGATGATCATAACTCAATCTTAGAATTGAAAAGGTATTACCACCCCCTTGTTCAATTACATTTTCTTGTACATTATCTTTGATCTTTAACCACCCGTCTTTTTTCTCAAAGTATAATGCATTTCCAATGGACTCTATTGCAAGGGGTACTCCTTGACATTTGCCTACAACCTCCCTTCCAATTTCTACTAGTTTAGTGTTGTTGGTCTCTTGCCTGTTTCTAAATGCTATTTTCTCAAATAAAGACCAAGAATGGTCTTCAGAAAGACCTTTAAGACCATATATTGAAACAGGACGTGTAATCTTTGCAACCAAATTGACTCGTGTAGTTATTACAATCTTACTTCCCTTTGCACAACCGATTAAAAGGCTTTTAAAGTCATTCCAATTTTTATCATTTTCGTTCCACATATCATCCAACACAAGTAAAAATTTCTTTTGATAAATTTTGTTAACAAGTTCCCTCAATGGATCCATGTTGTGGACTTGACCCATGAGGACTTCAGGATTAAACTTACGACGTTTCTTTCGCATTAGTTCCATGCTATCATCTTTATCAATACCATTTATTAGTTTTTCAGCAATTGTTGTCACCTTGAAGACATCTGAGACCCACACCCATATTTTTAACTCAAAATGTGTATTGACTTTTTCATGATTGTATACATTTTGAGCAAGTGTGGTCTTGCCTAATCCCCCAATTCCCACAATAGCAATGACTGATACATTCTCATCATTATTAGGCTCCAATAAAAGTTTTATGATGGCATTTTTATCGTCATCTCTCCCAATAACTTCTTTATTAGGTAAACATGGGATAGTCTCCCTGTTCAGACTCACTTGATGCTTCACATGGCCTTCATTAAAATGAAAGTTATTCCTATCTTGCGCCATTGCAATTAGATTTTGCCTCAATTCGATTATTCTAAGACTCATCTTACGATTTCTAAAAACAAGTGGGATACTTCTAAAGAAATTGCGTACCTTTTCTGCTGTATTCCCACTCGTCTCTTCTTGCTGCAAAGCTAATTCAACGTGGAACTTATACTCATCCAACAAGTCATCTGCATCATAAAAAGCGTCCTTGAGCTTTTCAAGCCAGTCACTGGCTTGATGGTTGCGGTTCGGCTGCTCCATTGCATCCAGAAGGACAGCTTGTATTCTGGACACTGTGTTCTTGATGCTTTCAATGTCATCTTTAACATTCCACAGTGGTCCAAACTTTTCAAAAGCCGCAGAGCCCAAATTTTCAATTATGGTCTGTGCAACTCCGCAGAGGATTGCTTCAGCCATTTTTCCGTAGTGAGAGAAAGGAAGGCTTAAAGAGCGAGAGGGAAGCAAGAGAGGGCGGTCTTCAAGTGGTTCAGTGCTAGAGTCTAGAGAGTAAAAGAAAAACTTTCTATTGAGTGAAAGGAAGGCTAGAAGAACGAGAGGAAAGCTAGAGAGTGAGCTTGAAGTGCTTCAGTATTTTAGAGAGTGAAAAGGATTGCTTCAGCCATTTGTTCGTAGTGACTAGTGAGACAAAGGAAGGCTAAAAGAGTGAAAGGGAAGCTGGAGAGGGTGGGCTTCAAGTGCTTCAATGCTAGAGTGAATGAAAAACTTTCTAGTGAGTGAAAGATAGGCTAGAGAAACGAGAGGAAAGATGGAGAGTGAGCTTCAAGTGCTTTAGTATGCTAGAGAAAAGAAGACTTAAAGAGCGAGAGGGAAGCAAGAGAGGGTGGGATTCCAAGTGGTTCAGTGCTAGAGAGTGAAAGAAAAGCTTTCTAAAAAAGTGAGATCGAAGCTAAAGAGTGAGAGCTTGAAGTGCTTCAATATGTTAGAGAGTGAAAAAAGAAGGCTAAAATAGCGAGAAGAAAGCTAGAGAGTAATGTTGCTGTGAAGAAGGAGATGAGGAGGACCGAATATTTAAAGTGGAAGAAAGTTACCGTTACCAGTTTTCCTTTATGAATTTTCTTAGAAAGTTACATCAATCATGCATAGCTTTATGTTTTTTCAAAGAAATTCACCGTTACTAGTCTTCCTTTAAGAATTTTCTAAGAAAGCTACCGTTATATCATGCACAACTTTATGAATTTTCTTGGAATGTTACCGTTATCATGCATAGGAAAATGAGGAGGCACCATGTGATGGTGTTGACTGTTGAGCGCTTTTGAACAGAAAGAAAACCATTTGGACCCAATAGTTCCCTTTTTGCATCAACGAAGCTAATGCAAAATTTCTTAGAACAATCATGCTCATGCATTGGAAAGTAACAGAGTGTTCAGATGCAGAGCCAAGTGTAGTGGTAACTGGTAACAGAGTTTTTTATATATATGGCATACTAAATTACTAATAATAATGTAGCACTAACATTTAGCCTTGAAAGTCTAACCCAGTCTTTTTGCTTTTTGAATAAATACACACATCTCTGTTCTGTTCTTTATATATATATTTGAGAAACAGAGCATGGCGAGAAAAAAAACAGAGCCTACAAAGGCTATTATATGCAGATAACAGACTAACTATATCTAATACCCAATCAACTCTGTACACGTGTCCACTACTGCAAATAAAAAACAAAAAATCAATTATTGTTTTCTCTTTTGTGTTTATTTTTTTCCCACTCATTTCTCTTATTTAATAAAAACAATGATAAAGCAAGGGTTTTGTTTCCACCATGACTATCTGGGTTTTCGTGGGGAATATGGAATTGGTAAAAGAAAAAGTACAAAAGCACAACTTTTACAACAATTTTGTAACGTTTTTAGTGGCAGTGTGAGACAGCAATGATCAGTGGCGACTCCAGGAAATTTTTTTAAGGTGTTCCTCAACAAGCATAAATTACACAATCTAATAAAAAAAAATTATATATTGACAACAACAACAATCAAAAAACACGCAAATACATAAAATTTGCAATTGCTTTCTACGAGTTTTCATATTTTGAAATCGTTGCATGATAGTCTCATTATCAATGCTACAAGCTACATCTTTTTCAATAAACACAACCAAGCAATCATTCATCTACTGATCTCCCATTCGATTGTGCAGTTCATTCTTTATATATTTCATTGCTGAAAAACTTCTTTCTACTATTGCAGTAGCAACATGAAGGGTCAAAGCTAACTTCACAAGCAAATAGACTAATGGATAAGTCTCATGCTTCCTTGTGCTCACTAACTTTTCAGCAAGTTCACTAACTCCTTGAATCTCTAAAAAGAAGTCATTGCTGCGCATATCAAAAATGTAATTATGAAGTTGAGAGTTAAGTGCCAAAATATCTGGGATTTGTTTACAATTATAGCACCCACTGTTTTTTTTTTTTTTTTTTTTTTTTTTGGCAAAGGACATGTTAAGATACAAACACATGTATCTAAAATTGGACACATGCTATAAAAGGCACTCAGCACCAACTTCACCAGCTGTTTTTTTTTTTTTTTTTTTTTTTTTGAGAAATAAACACACTCAAGGGAAAGGGATTCTAATACAAAGGCACATCACAACTTCACCCGCTGTTGAAAATACAAATTAAACAGTGAAATCTCTTATAGTATTAGAATTTATTGGCACCATTCTCTTTCTTCCAGCTTGGTGTTAGAAATCTCTTAATCGACAAGGTTGAATCATGAATGTTATACACCTTCCCCAAACTACCCTTGACCAAAGAGTAAAAACTCAAGTCTTTTAGACTTAAAAAGAAAGCCCACAAATGTAAATATCTACTCCAAAACCCACCAACATCACACAACCAAAACTCTCAACATCACATTCCATATTACTGGAATTTTCTTTTTTTTGTTCCAATTCGAATTCCTCTCCAAATTCATTGAATGCTTCCAAATCATCCCAGCCTTCAATATCTTCAAGGCCTTCCATCATATCTGCATCTCCAAGTTCTTTCACAAACTCGTTTCCTTTAATCTCCTCAAATGGAATGATCGAATTGATTGTACCTTTGCTTTTTTCTTCAGTTTCTGATTCAGCCAATCTCTCCTCTTGCATCTCTTTTTCTTTCGATATTTCTTTTCCTTTTATTTCGTTTTTTGGCCTTCTTGCAATGTATACAGTGACTGTGTTATCATCCATTCGATTAGACCCCAAATCACTTGTATATCTCTCTAATTTTTTGTGATCTTGTCGCACTAGTTCTTGGTTCTCTTCTTTAGGTAAATCTTGAACCATTTCACTTTGTGCGAGTTGCTTTGATTCAAACATTCTTTGCTGCATATTATTGTCACTTTTGGCTTTTTGCATACTCGTTTCATTTCCTATCAACCGAATAGCACTTGGTGACGTCTTCACATATTTAGAAGTTAATATGCCTCCTTTTTGCGGTATTTCAACTTTAATTGCTTTCGCCTTGTTAAGTGGTGCATCATTAGAATTTTCAGGAGTTTGTCTTGGCTCTTGAGATTTATACATTTGCTGTCTAAGCCAGCGTCTCCTTTGTGTTCTTGTCATTTGTGGGAAATATGGGTTATATCCATATTTAAAATGGTGCTTTTGTGGTGATTTAACACTGACAGATTCCATGGACTACCATTTATTTGGCTCCCCTATTGGAGGTTTGAAGGTGCGAAGTTGTTTTGGCTTCTCTACTCTTGAAAACACTGATTCAGCTTTTTTAGGTTCAACAATTGGCCCAAAACCAGTATCACTTTGAGGAGATTTTATCCCAACAGCCACTTTTCCAAAAACTCGCGCCATTATGCGACTACACCGCTCACATAAGCAATCATCTTCATCAGAATCAAAAACCTGATCATTTGAAAAAGAATTATGCTTTTGTAATGCTTCTTTATAAGTTGTAGGCCTTGGTTGTTCTACCATTTTAGCCTTTCCCTTATTTGTTTGGACATTCTTGCCCTGAAAAAAAATTTCTTTACCATGCGAGCCATATTTATTTACTCGCATAGAAGATCCTTCATTGATTTTCAGTCTCTTCATCCCTTGGGTGAGGTGCAATGATTGTTTACCCTGCACATTAACACATTGATATACATTACATTTTGAGTTCTCATCATTTTTGAAGCTACTAATTAAAGATTCAAAATCAGCTGAAATCATATTTAAATCATGCAAAGGTGGAAAGGGATCAATATCTGCTTTCATTTGCTCTTTAGGCTTTTCAGGGAATTTCAAGATTCCTCTTTCAATTTTATCTTGAATAACATTCCTAAAGGTTACACAATCTTTTGTTTGATGTGTAAATGCATTATGCCATTTACAGTAACCCCTACCACGTGTTTCTGCCTTTGCTGGTATTTTGTGTCTGCCTACCAACTTTATCAACTTGGCTTCTAACAACCAATCAAAGATTTCATCAGACTTCTCTATGTCAAATGAGTAATCTCTTATAGGTGCTGAAAGTTTATATGCTAACTTAGCCTTTATGTTTTTCTTATCTAGTACATCACATACTTGGGGATTATGACCTATAAATTCTGCAATGTCTACTTCATAGTTAGGGTCATGAAAATAAGTCCCATAGGTAGAATTACTCCTGTTTCTTTCTTCTTTAATGAGACTCTCATACCTAGAAGCCCTATCAGACAACTCATATAGATCAAAGAATGTCACCCCTTCGAATTTTTTTCTAAATTCGAAATCTAAACCATCTATAGCGAACTTGACATATTCTCTCTCTGGGAGAACAATTTGACAACGCATGCGGGCTCTTTTAAACCGCATAATGAACTGCTCTATAGTTTCATCTGGCCTTTGTCTTAATCTTGCCAAATCAGCAATTGACACTCTCAAATCTGTGCGAGAGAAATGTGTTTGGAATTTGTCCTCTAATTCAGCCCATGAATTTAGAGAATTAGGAGGTAAAGATGAATACCAAGCAAATGCTTGTCCAGTCAAAGAGCTTGGGAATAACTTCATCTTACAATTTTCATTGTTTGAGACCTCTCCACACTGTATTGTGAATCTGGACATATGTTCTAGTACAGTCTTGTCATCTTCTCCAGAAAATGTAGAAAATTCTGGGATTCTAAACCCTCTTGGATATGGTTCTCTATCAATCCACTCTGGATATGGCTTCCTATAAATTGGCCTATGTCTTCGAAATGCTGGACCATGTGTGTGTTCCAAGATTTCTAAGATTTGGTCCATTCTATTGTGGACTTCATCATTATGACCATTATAATTATGTGCCTCTACTTGATTTCGTTCTAAATTATTTTGTTCGATTTCAAATCGACCATTATGATGATTATTTCTTTCCAAGGCCATTCTATTGTTTTCAGCCCTCTGCCTTCGCTGTGCAAATCTAGGATTTGCTCTATTTCTATTAGCATTATCCCTTCTTGGATATTGCTGAAATTGAGCCATTTCATGCCCAAGTTCATTCTCTTGACCATTGTCAAACCCATTATCCATAAATAATTCTGGGTTTCCATCATTCCTAGGGAAATCAATGTCATCTAAAGGGATTTCTACTCCTGAGTTATTATTATTCCTTTGAGGAACTCCATTGTGATGATTGTTTCTTATGCGATGGTTATTTCCTCGAAGAACATTTTCTGTTCTTATTGGAACATTCATAGTCACATGATCATTATTCTCATTTCTGTGAGAATTTTCAATATGAAGAACATTTTCTGTTCTTGGTGGGTTAATCAAATGAAGGATATTTTCCATTCTTGGGGAATTCTCAGTAAAAGGGACGTTTACTAATCCTAAAGGAACTTCCATATTTTGGAAATTCTCAAATAAAGGATTACTATTCACTCCTGAACCCATTCCACCAACAAAGTCATTATTTGCTCCCACGTTTGGCTGATTTAAGTGTCTATCTTTGCCATTTGCAGCTATGACTCGATGAACCAGATGTTGGTTTTCTTTAAGTTGTTTCATCTCATCACTCATGCAGTCAAAACGTGCAACTACATCATCTTTCATTTGATTAAATTGTCTCAGGATTACCTCTAAAAAATTTGGATTTAAATCTGAGTGTAATCCATTATGTCCAGATTCACCATGCTCTGTAATAGGCCGTGAAACTAAACTTGGTTCTGCAGAATTAGAAGAACCAGAATTATTCTCATTGCTATTGCTATTATTCCTCATTTTTCTTGTAAGGACTGGCATGTACTCCCACTGTGGTCGCCAATTTGTTTGTGAGAATACAAACTTTCTTGGAAAGAACTACTTGCAAGACAAGACTTCACACCAAATTGATGGGCTCTGCCACTGCCTAAACTAATAGGACTTCACAAGTACAAAATATTCAACTAAGAAAAATAAGGGAACAAGCAATGTAATCACAATATGTAGATATCTTAATTCAGAATTCAAGTTTATACAAATAAGAAAGATACAAATCACACAAACTCCTAAGTTAAATTACAAAAACTATACTTAGATAATTCATGTGAGGCAAACGCACTTACAAACATGAAGTTATCCTTCCGTTGACCGGGTATGTGAATCAAGTTTATCAGATTTTTTGTTGTGTTCCTTCTGATAATACCTTTAATCTTTATTTATAGTAGACAAAACAGTTACTGCACTCCTCCTTATTTTTTGGTAACTTCTCTGACTTAGTGGATAACTGACTGTGATATTCTCTTATTGTAACAGGTCTTGCAAGTTTTGCTTATTTGGGCTATGGTTTACATTAATCAAGATTTGGGCCTTGATTTACATGATCCAGATCCAGCCCCTTAAGTCACCCTTTAGTGAAAACTGACTCACATGCTCAATCACGTGAACAATGTTTATTTTTTTTTATTTTTAGCCTAACACCCATCAAAAAAAAAAAAAAAACAATGTTAATTATGTTAGTTTAACATTACAATATTTCTTGGAATGTTACCATTATCATGCATAGGAAAATGAGGAGGCACCATGTGAGAGTGTTGACTGTTGAGCCCTATTGCAACGAAAGAAAACCGTTTGGACCCATATAGCTCCCTTTTTGAATTTACGAAGCTAAAGCCAATTTTCTTAGAACAATCATGGTCACGTATGGGAAAGTAGCAGAGATTTCAGAGGCAGATCCAAATGAATAATAATGTAGGTCTAACATTTTGCCTTAAAAGTCTAGCCCAGTCTTCTCTGCATTTTGAGGAACAGAGCATGGCGGGAAAAACAGAGCCTACAAAGGCTATTATATGTGGATAACAGACTAACTATATCTAATATCCAATCAAATATATACACGTGTCTACTACTTCAAATAATCGTTACAGCACTTAACCAATATGACTTGTCGTACGAATATGCACTAATAAAAACAACTGCCGTATTACAGATTCCAGAGGACCAGAGTGTTTGCATTCAAAACTTTTCAGAGAAAAATAAAATAATGCTGAGTGGATGCACTAATTCAAATCAATTATATTCAAGCAAAAAATAAAAAAACAAAAAATCAATTATAGTTTTCTCTTTTGTGTTTTTTTTTCGCACTCATTTCTCTCATTTAATAAAAACAATGATAAAGCAAGGATTATATTTCCCAACCATTTCGTGGGTAACGTGGAATTGGAAAAACAAAAGGTCCAAAAGCACAACTTTTACAACAATTTTGAAACATTTAACAGTTTTAGTGGCTGTGTGTGACAGCAATGATCGTTGAACATAGCTTTATTTTTATTTTCCATTGCATCAAAGTCTTGAGCACCATGTGAACATAGACATCTTGCCATTCTTTACATGATTACACCATTTATTATAATATATATTTGTGCTCCACTAAACACCATCCTAAATAATTAACTATGTATCATACATCACATCCATCAAAATTCTAACGCTTAACTAGTTATTTTCACTTACCAACTACTTATCTCCTTGTTTCTAACAAAATAGACAGTAAATTAATAATAACGAAAGAGAAAAGACTAGTATAACTAATTTTATTATTGTGTAAACTTGAAAATAGACAGTAAATGAGTCGACTTTTGTTAAGTAGTAAGTGTTTAAAATTGGCTCGACAATGAATATAAAATGTTTAAGTTTGGCTTGATAATAAATGTAAAATGTTACAAAATACAGAAAGCATGCAAATATGTAAATGGGGAAATGCAGCACAGAAAATATTTAAAGAGAAAATTTGTATTTAATTTGTTTGATAAGAAACAGGTATTAAATTTGTAATGTTACGAAATTTTTTTACCTCTTTTACATAAATTTAATTTAATTTAGAAGTTCGGTGTAATTAGCTACGAATTTTCATCTTTCGTTAAAGAAAAGAAAAGATGAAATTAAGGCTGTGTTTGGTTCATGTAAAATATTTTCCGGAAAATAAATATTTTTCGGAAATGCTATTTTCAAGAAAGGAAAATATTTTCAAGTGTTTGGTTGCATTATGAAAATTGTTCTAGAAAATATTTTCTTGTGTTTGGTAACATTCTGAAAATGCTATTTTCCACCACCACCCACACAAAACCCACCACCACACAACAGGAAAACCATCAAAACACCACCACCCACACCACCACAACAAAAAAAAAAAAAAAATCAAAGATCAAAGGCTCGTGGGTCGATCAAAATCACACAGCTTGTGGGTTCGTGGGTCGATCAAAGGCTCGTGGGTTTGTGGGTTCGTGGCTCGTGGGTTCGTGGCACGTGGGTCCGTAGATCGGCGAAGTCGAAGGAGTGATCGGCGAAGTCGGCGAAGTCAAAGGCGTGATCAGTTTGTAGATCAGTGGGTTCGTAGATCGGCGGGTTGAAGGATGTGGGTCGGAGGCGAGATTGAGCGGAGGCGAGATCGAGCGAAGGCGAGATCGAAGGCGAGATTGAGCGGCGCGGTGCGATCGGCGCGGTGCTGCGATCGTCGGACTGGAGCTTGGGGTTCGCCGGTGATCTGGGCTCCCTCTTCTTCCTCTCGCTCTCGCGCGCTCTCTCTCTCTCTCGGTCCGGAATTCATTTGAAGTGAAAATAGGAACGAAAATCATTTTCAGTGGTCAAAGCTTCTTTTTTACGGTCAACTGAAAATGATTTCCGGAAAATTCTATTTTCAAAACCAACCAAACAGCCTATTTTACGGAAAATGATTTCCTGAAACCATTTACACCCAAAACAAACGCAGCCTAAGTGCAGGAATCACGTTCCTTGAAGAAGAAAAGTCAGCAATGATATAAATGGTATGTACATAAAACATCAACTAGAACAAACAATATCACAATCATCTCCATCATTTTCTTTTGGTTGAGAATTATCTCCATCAATTCAAAACTTGCGAATTAACACATACAATCACCAAAAAAAAAAAAAAAAAAAAATTACACTGATTTACTAAAATTAAATGGCATAGAAATCAATACATGTATGTCGAGCATCATGTAGTTGTGACACATTTTACACTACACATCACCTCTGTATCATTAATAAAATTCACTATTGTCTTCATTTAAAGGCGAAATCTCTGCAATAGAAAAAACCTTGTGAATTTCACTAACAGTACTGCTGAACCTTCCTCAAAAATATGCACCTTCCAAACTACATGGGCTTGGTCTATGGCATGGAGGATAAGTCAAAAAGTATGGGTCATAAAGGTCGTTGTGTCTAGTAGGATTTTATAGGTTTCAAACTTCCAAAGCATTCTATGGTTCTTGAACACATTTTGTTATAAATACATCTATGGGCTTCATTGGGCTTGGGACCCAGCTTGAATATGTTGTGTGAGAAGTCCAGTTCGTGTAGAAACCACTAATTAAATTCATGTTTCAATCTATTCATTGTCTATTGAACAAATACACATATTTCTCTCCTCTCACTACCCGCATGGAAATTTGAAACTTCCATCAAAAAGATGGGTCTGATAATTCTGACATTTCTAATGGAATCTGAATGGGTAAGCCATTTCTTTAGTGGGTACGCATTTTGTTGAAAGTTGAAACTCAATCACAGAGTTTTTGAGAGGAAAAATCTCTTAGATTGATTTGTGTATTAAGCTTAAGTTAGTTATAATTACAACATCTCTGTTATGTTCTTATATGAGAAACAGAGCATGGCGGGAAAAAAGAGAGCCTACAACTGCTATTATATGTTAAAAACAGACTAACTTATCTAATACCCAATCAAAACTATACACGTGTCCACTACTTCAAATAATCGTTACACCACTTAACCAAGACTACTTGTCGTGGGAATATGTTCTAATATAAACGACTGCCGCATAATAAAGTCCAGAGGATCATAATAAATAAACACTTAAAATGAAGAATCTAGTGGATCCCACTTCATTGAGAAGTAGTAAGAGCTAATAAAAAAAATATTCTTTTGCCTAAGGGTTGCTCAACTCTCTTAAAATACACTACTGCAATAAAAAATCTTCAACCTCAAAAATGTACTTCATTACTCATTAATGGACCCAACAATCATCAAAAGCTCCCATCCAATCAAAACCATCGCACGCTCTTGATGTGATAGTCACTCTACAAATATTAAATGCTTGTGAGGGAGTGGGGGGCAAGTCGAGGTTCAAGTCTCTAGGAGGGAACTTTACACACATATACACTTAGATTAGACTAAAGTAAAATTTTTATCTTGTATAAAAAGAAAAAAAAAATCTAATCAAATTTATCAAAAAAGTGCACAATACATTATAGACAATATCCATAATAAGGTAGATAATTAAAGAAATAAAATTAACTAAGTTTACCTTATCAATAATATATATATATATAATAACTTTTTCTTTTCTATCTTTTTTACTATATAAAATGAAAGTTTTTTTATATTTTTTTTAATTATTTTTTATTTACTTCTTTTAAGGTTGTCATGTAAGTTCTTGGAACCCCATATTTTTTCCATGTTATCATTCTAGTATAATTTTTATTTGATTTTTGGATTATAAATAGTGCTAAATATTTAATTTAAACTGATTAGAATTAGCTATCTTTTTTAATAACATAATCCAAGAATTCAATAAAGTTTGATCTTCTACAAATAAATTCTAATTAAATTAGGTATGCCATTTTCTATAAATTTACTAGTTTACTTTTTTTTTAAAAGTACTGATTAAACATATATCCGATCATATATAGATATATTTGATCAAATTCTCTCTCTTACCAGAGAATGGGCTATTTTCGGTTTCATTAATCCAATAGGATCAACATACAAAATTTACATTGTAAACACTAACTAAATACTATATACATGAAAAAGTAAGTAATCTACTAATACGCATGCATAAAATAAAAAGATAACATTTTTTCTTTGGAACAAAATCATCTCATCGGTACAAAGTTAATCTTGTGTGCTGCCTAGCAGTGCCTCAATTTGTTTTCAGATAAATTATATTTTAACTCTTCCATTAACATGGCTTCAATCTGTTCATTGCCTATGATTTGACCTGTTTCTTAGGTAGCATCAAGCTTATTTAATACATTTTCATTTGCAGTGTTGTAAACAACATCAATTACTATTGCTCTTGCATCACTAAGAAAACATTATATACCACAAAAATTTGTTGTGGATGTAAATCACGTAAAACATAAAAAGATGACCATCACTTCTGCACATGGGCTATAATGCATTTCAACTTGTCTAATAATTTTCTAGTGTAAAAAAAAAGAAAAAAAAAATAGACCTCTGGATTCAAAATCAGCTTTTGAGATTCTTGAAATGCATTCTAAAGTTTTTGCAGCTGACTTTGTGCTCAGGCAATTTGCATTTTAAAGTTTTAAAGTTCTTGTCCTCTTTTTTTGGATGAATGAGGAAATTTTATTAACACGGAAGATTATTACATTAAGTTCAAAAGAAAGAACACTACATTTCAACAAAATAAACAGCCAGCCCCTGCTGCAAAAAGACCAGCGACCAAGCTAAGTTAAACAGACAGAGAGACCCATATAACTAAACAGCACCTTATTCTTTATTGACATTTTAAAACCATTGTAAGCTCTAGTTCTTACTCTCACATCATTTTTAAATCAACTATATGACCATTCTCACTGTAAATAGGATCATTATGGACTCTTGCATTTCTTTAAATCCAAATATGGTAGATGAATGTAGCCCAAGCAAGCTTGCTCAAGGTAGACCTCAAGCCTTTTTCCATTGAAGAACGAATCCACTATTTATATCGGGGAAAATTTCCAATTGATACCATAACACACAATGGAATTACTTTTTTTTCTCTCTCTCTCTCTGTGCAAATTCAATAGGAATTTAAAAGAAAAATCTAGCAAGCACTATCAACACAAACAGAAATATCTAGCAACAAACCACAATCAAGACACCGATTTTTTTTTTACGTGGAAAACCCTCAATGAGAAGGGAAAAACCACGGGACTTAGTCCAGTAAAAAATCTTTCACTATTGAATAAAGTGTTTACAACAGTTTTCTCTAAAACAAATGCTAAAAACTACCAAAACATTGAAAAACACAATTTTTAGATTACAACAAATTTACATCACACTAAAGTCAATTTCAACAATAACAAGACCACCAAGTGGGCCTTAGCACCTGAACATATGGAGAGGAATTTCAAAAGACAAGTTGCAGATAAACCAAGTACTCTTCCAATACTTGTTGCCATAATCTTCTTGTAAAAGAGTAATTATAAAAGAGATGATCCCTACAACGCTCCAAATGCTCCTTGCAGATAACACAAGATATCAGCATTGTAATCCCAAATTACCAGCCAAGCTACCCTTTTATGTTCAGATCATTTTTTCGAATGCACATTGCTAGAGGCCAATCAAGAATGACTGCAATGACGATGCATGTTGCATTCTCAAGCTAGCCCAAGCTTAATAGTGGCAGGGAATTGTGAAAAATTGCCATGAACCAGTTATTCAAGTTAGATAAAATGGCCAAAAAAATATTTTGTAACAGTAAGTAATGGGAACATAACACAAAATGTACAAAGAGATTCCACAAAAATTGTGTATGCTTCCAACCACATGAAAAAAAATTGATGTTAAGCTCTAGACCAATAAACCATGGTAGAAAATAAGATCATAATAGAGACAAAATGTTCTTTATAAAAGGTTTTTAATAGGGATATATGCATCTTTCATTTTACTTTTTCCTTTTGGGTCCTTCTTAATGTGTGAATCAAATATATGGAATGAAATTTTATTCAAAATATTCAATAACCTTTGATTATAGAGAGTGTAACCAAGTACCTTTCGTACTCCATGGATGATTCATCGAATATTAACTGTTGACAGAACACAAGTCATCGAATTAAATAATGTTAATAATAATAGAACTTTGAAACAATTCAACAGTTTGGTTGCTTTGAAATCAATCAAATTCGCCAAGATTCTATACATCTCAGATTTTTTTTTTTTTTTTAAATATTATTAGAAAACTTTAGAAAACCAAAAGCTTTGCTAAAGTGAGCCCCATTCAATTATATACATTGGTTCTTATATTTTTGAAATCCAAAAGAAAAAATTCGTTCTTTTTTTCAAAAAATTGTATTGAAATCAATAAATGATAGAGAATAGAATTCTAAAAATTCAATTAAAAAAAATGGGTATATAGAATGCGTACCGGTAGTGATATGTGCAATCTTGTTCCAATCCTGACCGGTTTCCTTTTCGCATCTTTTCCGTAACTAGGGACAACTGAAAATCCCCAGACATTGTAAAGACGTGAGATCGCGCATCTCATTAGGCAATGATTTCAGATTGTGACAGTCACCAATTATAAGACTTTCAAGTGAGATAAGCTTCCGAATCCACCGCGGAAAAGTTTTCAGATTCTCACAGTGTGAAATTGTAAGCATTTTCAGAGTGGTAACGTGTTGAAGACCAGCAGGTAAGGAATTCAGTTTTGGAAGGCTGTGGAATTCCAGATGACTGAGGTGATTGAGGTGTCGCCATTCCATTTTGTCCACGTCACTTTCTAGATTTAACTCCTTGCAACGCCAAATGTATAAAGATCCGAGAGATATTAGATTCGATGTCCACCCATGTGGCAGAGACACAACATCCTCCATACAAGATATTTCCATATGTTTTAATTTAGAGAGAGGAGAGGACGAGGAAGAGGAGGAAGAGAGAAGTATTGTCTCTTGAAAAGGCTTTATGCTAACATTATTTAGAGATAGGAATTTTTCGAGATAAGGAAACAAGGGCATGGAAGTCATATTAGGACACTCACGAATCCAAAAAGAAGAAAGACAAGGAAATGAAGGCAGTGACTGGTCATTCGGATGTTGTTGATGATCTGGCATTGATGCGCTCCTCCACCATCCCTTCAGGTTAGGGCTTCCACAAATCTCAAGTGACTTTAGCGACGGGAAGAAGGATAAAGCAGAAACCTCCTCACTCATATCACGATCTGATATGCATTCCAAACCTTTCATTTCATAAAGACGTAATGTTTCCAGAAACGGGAGTTCAGACAACGGTGGCAAGTGGTTGCATTTGTCACATCTACTTAAAGTTAAATTAACAAGATTTTCAATGGAAGAAAGCCAATTTGAAAATGTCACACCCGTGTAACCCCACATTTCCAAAATTTTGAGATTTGGATGTGGCTGAAGGCTATCTAATAACTTCTCATCATGTCCTCCTTGATGAGCCCATGTTAAATCCAGTCTCTCAAGATGTTGATTTTCCCTTAAATTTTTCACCTCGCATTCTGAGTTTGCATCTTCCAATTGTTCTAAAATTTGGATCTTAAGTGTTCCTCTGAGGTTGTTTAGCCCTTTCAATTCTCCTAGTCCACCATTATTCCTCACAATGAATAATGGTAATGACCGAAGACCAGTCATTTTCCGTAATCCTTGAGGCAGTCTCAACTTAGAACAACCTATATTATCAAGGTGCCTAAGGCGAACCAATTTTGTGATGTCCCTAGGCAATTGCTCAAGATTACAACATTCTTGAAGTTTTAGTGTTTGCAAATTCAACAGTGTAGTAATTGAATCAGGAAGAGTTTTAATAGGATTAAAAGAAAGATCTAAGTACTTCAAATGTATTAACTTCCCTATTGAATTTGACATTATTTTAATATTCAATCCATGTATATCTAATGCACGCAACCTTGGGAAACTCTCAATCAGTTCACTCAATGTTGACTCATCCATGGCACCAGATGACTTACCATGTGTGAAAAGAATTGTACATACCTTGCTGCTTGCTTTAACCAAACTTAAAGTCTTAGTAAAAGACGAGCCACTAGAAAATGATACATGACGAGTTTTTTCCATTCAAATAGTCAAGTCTACAGTCCGCCCCTGCAATTGATAGTGCAAGATCATGATATAAATCATGCATCTTGAATTTTAAGACTCGTCTATAACCATAATCCCTTACTTCATCAAAAAAGGACCTGCAAAGTAGATGGTTGATGCACTCATCTGCAACATCTTCTAATTGCTCTCCATTATTTGACAATGGGATTAACCCATGTGCCATCCATAGTTGAATCAGTGTCATCTTATCAATCTCGTAAGCTTTAGGAAACAAAGAACAAAAAGCAAAACAACCTTTTATATATGACGGAAGAGGATCATAACTCAACCTTAGAATTGAAAAAGTAATACCACCCCCTTGTTCAATTACATTTTCTTGTACCTTATCCTTGATCTTTAACCACCCATCTTTTTTCTCGAAGTATAATGCATTTGCAATGGACTCTATGGCAAGGGGTACTCCTTGAAATTTGTCTACAATCTCTCTTCCAATTTCTACTAGTTTAGGATTATTGGTCTCTTGTCTGTTTCTAAATGCTATTTTCTCAAATAAAGACCAAGAGTGGTCTTTAGAAAGACCTTTAAGAGCATATGTTGAAACAGGACGTGTAATCTTGGCAACCAATCTGACACGCGTAGTTATTACAATCTTACTTCCCTTTGCACCACCGATTAAAAGACTTTTAAAGTCATTCCAATTTTTATAATTTTCATTCCATAGATCATCCAACACAAGTAAAAACTTCTTTTGATAAACTTTGTTAACAATTTCCCTCAATGGATCCATGTTGTGGACTTGACCCATGAGGACTTCAGGATTAAACTTACGACGTTTCTTTCGCATTAATTCCATGCTATCATCTTTATCAATACCATTTATTAGTTTTTCAGCAATTGTTTTCATCCCAAAAACATTTGAGACACACACCCATATTTTTAGCTCAAAATGTGTATTGACTTTTTCATAATTGTATACATATTGAGCAAGTGTGGTTTTGCCTAACCCCCCAATTCCCACAATAGCAATGACTGAAACATTCTCTTCATTATTAGGCTCCAATAAAAGTTTTATGATGGCATTTCTATCATCATCTCTCCCAATGACTTCTTTATTAGGTAAACATGGGATAGTCTCCCTGTTCAGACTCACTTGAGGCTTCACATGGCCCTCATTAAAGTGAAAGTTATTTCTATCTTCCGCCATTGCAATTAGTTTCTGCCTCAATTCGATTATTCTAAGACTCTCTTAATGATTTCGAAAACATACTTCTAACAAATCGCGTACCTTTTCTGCAATATTCCCACTCGTCTCTTCTTGCTGCAAAGCTAATTCAACGTGGAACTTATACTCACCCAACAAGTCGTCTGCATCAGAAAAAGCGTCCTTGAGCTTTTCGAGCCAGTCCCTGTCTTGATGGTTGTGGTTCTGCTGCTCCACTGCATCCAGAAGGACAGCTTGTATTCTGGACACAGTGTTCTTAATGCTTTCAAGGTCATCTTTAACATTCCACAGTGAGACAATCTTTTCAAAAGCCCCAGAGCCCAAATTTTCGATTATGGTCTGTGCAACACCGCAGAGGATTGCTTCAGCCATTTGTTCGTAGTGAAGAAAGGAAGGCTAAAAGAGCGAGAGAGAAGCTAGAGATGGTGGGCTTCAAGTGCTTCACTGCTAGAGTGTGAATGGAAAACTTTCTAGTGAGTGAAAGACAGGCTAAAAGAGCGAGAAGAAAGCTAAAGGGTGAGAGCTTGAAGTGTTTCAATATGCTGCTAGAGAGTGAAAAGGAAGGCTAAAAGAGCAGGAAAAAAGCTAGAGGGTTAGAGCTTGAACTGCTTCAATATGCTAGAGAGTGAAAAGGAAGGCTGAAAGGGCGAGAAGAAAGCTAGATGTTTGGTATGGTTTTTCTTTCCTTCTTCTTCTTCTTCGTCCTTAGAGTTTTTTACTTATGAACCTCTAACCAAGTCCATGGTTTCTTCTTACACGTTACAATTTGCTGGATTGCTCTTACTCTTACCACCTGTGTGGCTCACGTGTTCTGGCCACCATCAATCACCCACTTGATGTGGTTTTCTTTGTTTGCTTGCAAAACACTTCTTGCTATTTATATTATCATTTATTGCTCTTTTTATTAAGAAAGAATTTAAAACTCGTTATCTTTTTAGAAAGCAACCCCAAATTAAATAAATTTGGTTTAAATTAGGTTAGTTATTTTATACAAATTCTCAAATTTAAATTTGTATTACTAATACATATTAATTAAATATGTATCATCCCTAAATAATTTATTGTCAATAATTTCTTGTGGCAAGCATGGCCAGTCATCACTACACTCACTATTTAGCATGGCCATTCTTGTTCTTTGTCCTTTTTACAGTATTTTACCCATGAATCTTTTTAAGTCCATTGTTTCTTTTGCCACGTTACAATTTGCTAGATTGTTCTAACGCCTACCACCTGTGTGGCTCACGTGTTCTGGTCACCATCTATCACCTACTTCAATGTATTTACTATTTTATTTGTTAACTGTACCGTTTCATTAGTTTTTTTTAGGACAATAACATTTCATTCATTTCTTTTTGGTTTCCAAAATGTGACTTGTGACACTTGATGTGGTTTTCTTTATTTGCTTGCAAAACACTTCTTGCTATTTAGAGCATCCACAATATCATCATTTTTCTGCTCTTTTTTTTGGGACCAACTTATTTTTACTCTCACTTGTCACTAAAATAACTTTAATTATCTATTGCAAGTTCCAGTTAACCTAATTGGTAAAAAATTTTATAGTTGAATAAAAAATCCATGGTATGTTTAAATTAATTAAAATACATTGATTTCTTTTGGATAGAAATTGAACTCTAAACTAATTCTGCTTAAAATAAATTTTATTTCCTTAAATAAATCATAATTAAATTTGGTAAGTTATTTTTTTACAAAAATGTCTAACTTATTTTTTTATTTATTAATTATGTATGTATGATGTATCATATGTATATATCTTTCTTTTCATGCAACGTGACTAATTTGAAATAAGTTGGTTAAGGCTTTGAAGATACAGTAAGAATGCAAATATGTGAATGAGGAAATTTACAACAAATATTTAAAGAGAATTTGCTTGATAAGAAACAGGTATTATAATGTTACAAAATTTATTATCTCTTTTATATAAATTTAATTTAATTTGGAGCTTCTGAGTCATTAGCTACAAATTTTTTCACCTTTCATTAAGAAAAGAAAATATGAAACCAATTAAGCGCAGAGATCATGTTCTTTTAAGAAAAATGACTAGGCTGCTTGGACAGGGTTCTTCAAACTTCTTTTATATTTTTTTATTGGATGTGAATTTTGAAAATATAACCGTTAGAATGCATGTTCTTTACGTTCTTAACACACATGTCAAATTTTGTTCAAATCGGATGTTATTTATTATTAGATCAATAAACTTATTTTCTATGCATAATTTTATATTACAAAAACTAAATTTAAACATTTGATTTATGACATAGTTTTTGTTTTTTGATTTTCTTGGAATTTTACGAGCATGAAAGATATAATAAAACATGCAATCCAACAATTATATTTTTAAAATTCACATCTAATAAAAAAATATTGAAAAAGTTTTTTAAAAAAATTTTAGACTGCTTTAGCCAAAGGTCATATCAATAGGAAGACTAATGCTTGTGATCAATGGTGAAACCAGAATTCCAGTTTGGGGGGGCAAGATCAAAAGACAATAAAGAAAACTTAAAAATATTAATCGATATTATTAATAAAATTATAAACAACAGTAATTATCATAAAAAATATATTAAAATGTAAACAACTGTGAAATAATTAAACAATTGTAAAACAACCAATTCATAACTAAAGTAAGTGATTAATCTATATACACAAATTTTAGACATCTAATTTGAGTCCTTATAATAATTTGAGAAAATAAATTTTCAACTTTCTTTCTATGAAAAAAATAAGAGATGGAGGTGAAAAAAGATAATGGATGCTTTACTACTACTACTACTACTACTATTATTATTTGTAAAATTTGAGTTCCAAGGGTGGTACTTGAAATGAAAGGAAGGAATTTGGATAAGTGAAAAAAAAAAAAAAAAAAAAAACCTTGAATGTTTGTCAAAGTGTACACAGGCTTTAACTTAAAATAAAAGGTGATAGTTGGTGGCCATTTATTTTGGTGTTAGGCTAATTGATAAAAGTGAGAGTAGTTCTTTTAGTAACACTACAAAATTTTTACAATAAATTGAGGTGTTAGTACAAAATAGGTCAAAATAAAATAACAGGGGCAAAAAACTACACTGATAAGTAGAAGTATATATAAAAGAAGAAAAGGGATCACTAGTTCATTGAAACAATGTCTTGGCCTGACACTTCGAAATTATTTTGAAATTAGTTAGGCTTTGAAGGCTTTGAATTTTTGCCAAATGGGTCAAAGCATTTGGTCGCGGTATTTACAGATCAATTATTGCAGCCGAATGGACCCAAGTCCAACACTCACTTTTCAAATCCTATATGCTCATCCAATTACTCAAAATCGATTGAATTATAAATGGTTTAAAATTGCTATAATTTAATTATTTTATTAGTTTCTCAAAAAAAAATTTATTTATTAGTTTGAAAAACACATACGATATATATATATATATTAAAAAAAACTATAATTTTATTAAAAATCTAAAACAAGTACAAATAATTGCACATGCATGCTTCTAGAACTACAGTTGACAGATTATAATTATTACAAGAGAAATTGGTGTAAGGACTGGGTTTGTGCACTATTCCTAAGGGATAAGTGAACTCAAGTCTAGCAAGCCCAATACAATAAATTTGTAGAGAGTGGGTTGGAAAACTAAGCCTTAGTGAATTGAGGCAACAATTATCACAAGTTCAAAGAAGATTTGAATTAAGCTTCAGAAACAAATAAGAACAGACTCTCAGTCCGAGGAGCTTTTCGTTCATATAAGTTGATCCTCACTGCATACAATTGTAAATAGGCTTCTTTTCCTCTCACCTCTCATTCCCCCCCCCCTTTTCATAGAGGGTTTTTTACATTATATAGCTCCATTTGGATCATCTTAATCCTACACTTGTCGATCGTTTGAGATATCACTTGAGTACCTGTCCCATCAGACACCTTTCCTAGTCTTCTGTGAGTTGTAGTGGCCAAAACTTCACTGTTCAGATGTCTTCTCCCCATAAATGCGGCTAGGAAAGTGGTTACAGTGAAGTTAATGTGGTGGTAGCAGCCTTTCCCTAGATATTTTTGTGTTCCCCCCCTTTTTCTTTCATGTTCATAAGACCCGTCCTCATCTCTTGAGCTCCTTAGAAGATTCCTCCAGCTGCTGGGATACAAATTCGAGACATGCTGGCCATATCCGAGAGGGATTTCGTCCTTGGACATTCCTCCAGGTGTCTCTGACATATGAGGTACTGTGCTGGGCCTTTAATAATCACTGGTCTCTCCTCGGACAGTTTAGTGTCCTCGGATAAGCCCATGGCCCAATATATTATTTCGGGCCTCTGCCCCCACAATTGGTTTTAAGAGCAATAAAAAGTTTAGCAACAGAATGAAATTCAGAGTTAAGAGATCTTCTAATCTAGCAAAACTCATAGCTAATAAAATACAAACTTAAATCAAGAGCATTACACTTTACTCTCATGACAATAGAAATAGACCAAATCATTTAGACCTAGCCAAGTTTAAAGCACACAAAATTGTAGTTGCTTCAACTTTGATAGGAGTGCATAAGTCATAAGTCAGTTGACAAGATTTTATTGATTTTTATTTAATTTCGCTACTAACATCATTTTTTTTACCTGCTATCATTTTTTCTCATGGATATCAAATTTGTTGTATCTAAACACATATTACATGAATTTGCTAAAAACTTTTTAAATAAAACTAGGTTTTTCTTATATTAAAATAAGATAGCTTTTAGTTTTTGGAATGGACTTAGGTCCAGTGCATACACAAAAGCATTGGACTTATTGAAATGTTGACATGTGTCAAATATTTGCCACGTAACAACATCCTAATGAGTCCAATGCTCCTGTATACTAGATCCAATCCTTACTCTAGTTATTTGTCACACATTTAATATGAAATCTACAAATAATTATATCTTTTGAGAAATACCATGAAAAGAAGCTATTGAATATTATGTTACACCTATACAGACACTAAGTTTGATCAATTATTTATTTTAATCCTTTAGATTCACTTGAATATTTCCGTTGATTATTTCATTCATATTTATCTTCAGCTATTAAAAAATTATTTTTTAATTCTAAGATTTATTTTTTATTTTTTATAAACGGTTAAAATATTTAAAAGTTCTTTTTTTCTTCTTTCCGAAATTATGAAAAATGTTGCACTTATCAATTTTCAATTAAAATTTTTTTTCCACCTAAACTTCTGTAAAACATTCTTTTTTTGGTCACCAAACTATATTGGAAGAATATTTTTAATAAGTTTACAAATAAAAAATGTATTTTTTAAAATTTAGCAACGAAAAAATTAAATTCAGGTAAATATCAGGGACAAAAACAATATTTAGGCTCAAAAAAAAATAAAAAAATAAAAGACTCATTTAGCTTTTGAGTTTGCTGAACCATACTCATATATATACGCACCTCCCAAACCACATATTCCCTTTTATTTTTCCTTGATAAACCACATGGGCTTGGTCTATGGCATGGTGGATAAGTCATTATGGCATGGTGGATAAGTCATTAGAGAGCTTAGAATAGTATGGGTCATAACGGTTGTTGTGTCTAGTAGGATTTTATGGGTTTCAAACTTTCAAAGCATGTTACGTGAAGTCAAGACTTGTGGGCTAAAAAGCCCAATCTGTGAGGTAGAGATATAGATGAACCTGGGTCTAGAACACATTTTGCGATAAATACATCTATGCGCTTCATTGGGCTTGAGGCTCAACCCGAATATGTTGTGTGAGAAGTCCATTTCGTGTGTTTTTTTTTTTTTTTTTTTTTTTTTTTTTTTTTTTGGAGATAAAGTCCATTTCGTGTTGATACCACTAATTAAATTCAGCTTCAATCTGACTATGATTTGCTTCAGTAGATAAGCACAGTCCATGAAACCATCATAGGACTGTTTGATATTTAGGATGCTTTTGACATTTGGGCAAGGTGTTTAGAGTCTGTTTGTTACCCCATCTCAAACTCATATTTTTACATTTTAAACAACATTACACATATTTTCACACACTTTTTCATCCACGCGTATTTCAAAAAATTACAAACAACCTTTCTCAAACTCCTCTATCAAACACCCCCAAAAAAACTTAAGATGGAACTGACCTGCTTCGTTGGTAGCATAAACAACATCAATTGCAATTGCTTTTGCATCAATAAAGAAACATTATATTGCACAGACATTCATTATAGATGGTGTAAAATATCTAGAAAATAGAAGGATAATAATCACTTTTGGAAATATTTTTCCTGAAAAGCTAATACATGTTTCCCATGTGATTTACACAATTGAATATAATGAAAAGCTATTCATAAAGTGGTTTTAGGACTGAGGGATTAGGCTATTGAAACTTGAAAGGCAATCATGCATGTCTGACAAAAAGCTTTACTAGCTTAGCCTTAGCAGAAGCGGATGGTATATAACCTTCAACTTCCTTTTCATTTAGCAAATCCTAAATATCACGTTTAGTGTTTGTCAATTGTGAATCCAAAAGACAGAACGCTATACTTTAGCAGAAAAATTATACAGCCAGCCCTTGCTGCAAAAAGACAAGCTACCAAGCTAAGCTAAAATAGACAGAGAGACCCATGTAACTAACCAGCACCCTATTCTTTATTGACATTTTAAAACCCTTGAAAGCTCTAGTTCTAACTCTTAACATTATTTTTAAATCAACTATATGACTATTCTCAATACGAATAGGATCATTATGGACTCTTGCATTTCTTTAGATCCAAATATGGTAGATGAATGTAGCCCAAGCAAGCTTGCACAAGGTAAGCCTCAAGCCTTTACCCATTGAAGAATGAATCCACTATTTCTATTGGAAAAAATTGCCAATTGATACCATAACACACAATGGAATTACTTCTTTCTTCTTCTTCTTCTTCTTCTTCTTTTTTTCTTTGTACAATCTAATAGAAATTTCAAAAAAAAAATCAAGCAAGCACTGTCAACACAAACAAAAATATCCAGAAACAAACCATAATCAAGACATCGATTTTTTACGTGGAAAACCCTCCAATGAGAAGGGAAAAACCACGGGACCTAGTCCAGTAAAAAATCTTCCACTATTGAATAATGAGTTTACAACAATTTTCTCTAAACAAATGCTAAAAACCACCAAAACATTGAAGAATACAATTTTTAGATTACAACAAATTTACATCACACTAAAGTCGATTTCAACAATAACAAGAACACCAAGCGGGCCTCAGCATCTGAACATATGGAGAGGAATTTCAAAAGACAAGACGCAGATTAACCAAGTACTCTTCCAACACTTTCTGCCATAATCTTCTTTGTAAAAGAGTAATCATTAAAGAGATGATTCCTACAGCACTCCAAATGCTCCCTGCAGATAACACAAGATAACAGCATTGTCACCCCAATTTACTAGCCTGTAATGAGTTATTATAAAAGGTCCTTACAAGCTTCCCTTTTATGTTCAGTTCATTTTTTCAAATGCATATTGCTAGAGGCCAATCAAGAATGACTGCAATGACGATGCATGTTGCATCCTCAAGCTAGCCAAAGTTTAACAATGGCAGGGAATTGTGAAAAATTGCCATGAATTGGTTATTCAAGTGAGACAAGTTGGCCAAAAAAAATTATTTTTCCCAAGTTTATAATAGTAAGCAACGGGAACATAACCCAAAATGTACAAAGAAATTCCACTAAAATTGTATATGCTTCCAACCACATGAAAAAAAAAAAAAAAATTGATGTTAAGCTCTAGACCATTAAACTACGGCAAAAAGTAAGATCATAATAGAGACAAAATGTTCTTTATAAAAGGTTTAGGCTCAGATATTTACGCTTGGTTTTGTTTTTTAATTCCAATTTGTTCTGCATCTAGGATCAAATCAAGTGAGAAATCATCATAAACAAAGGAGAAGAGGAAAGGAATTAGCATTTGAATAACCCTCTCCCAACTATTCAAAGTTTATTGGAAAAAGTAAGGACTTGACCAAGGCATTTTTCTTGTAAAGACTTCGAAAAAGCACATTCATCAGCTCCTATAAAAATCATTAGAATAAAAAAGCAAATAGTATGCAACTTTTTCCTTCTTAGTGTGTGAATCAAATATATGAACGAAATTTTATTCAAAATACGCACTAACCTTTGATTATAGAGAGTGTAACCAAGTACCTTTCGTACTTCATCCAAAATCCTAAAAGTATCCAAATGATTCATCGTATTTCAACTGTTGACAGAACACAAGGCATCGAATTAAATAATAATTATTATTATAGAACTTTGAAACAATTCAACAATTTGGTTACTTTGAAATAAAACAAATTGGCCAAGATTCTATACATGTCAGATTTTTTATTATTAGAAAACTTTAGAAAACCAAAAGCTTTGCTAAAATGATCCCCATTCAATTATATACATTGGTTCTTATATTTTTGATATCCAAAAGGAAAAAATTCATTCTTTTTTTCAAAAAAAATTGTATTGAAATCAATAAATGATAGAGAGAAAAATTCTAAAAAGTTCATTTTCTTTCATTTTCAACTGTTTTCTCAGCTAGAAAACAAAAATTCAATACAAAAAAATGGGTATATAGAATGCGTACCGGAAGTGATATGAGCGATTTTGTGCAAATCCTGACCAGTTTGCTTTTCACATCTTCTCCGTAACTCGGGGCAACCGGCAATCTCCAGACTTTGTAAAGACGTGAGATCTCGCATCTCATTAGGAAGTGATTTCAAATTGGGACAGTCATAAATTGTAAGCCGTTCAAGTGAGATAAGCTTCCAAATCCACCGCGGCAAGGTTTTAAGATTCTCACAGAGTGAAATTTGGAGAGTTTTTAGGGTGGTAACTTGTTGAAGAGCTGCAGGTAAGGAATTTAGTTTTGGAAGGCTATGGAATTCCAAATGACTGAGGTGATTAAAGTGTCGCCATTCCATTCTGTCCATATCACTCCCTAGATTTAACTCCTTGCAATGGAAAATGCATAAATTCTCGAGAGAAATTAGATTCGACGTCCACCCATATGGCAAAGACACAACATCCTCCATACCAATTATATGCATAGATTTTAATTTAGAGAGAGGAGGGGACAAGGATGAGGAGGAAGAGGAAAGAAGTGTCTCTTGAAAAGGCTTTAAGCTAACGTTATTTAGGTATAGCATTATTTCGAGATAAGGAAACAAGGGCATGGAAGTCATATTAGGACACTCACGAATCCAAAAAGAAGAAAGACAAGGAAATGAAGGCAGTGACTGGTTATGCTGATGCTGTTGACGATCTGGTGTTGATGCGCTCCTCCACCATCCTTTCAGGTTAGGGCTTCCATAAATCACAAGTGACTTTAGCGACGGGAAGAAGGATAAAGCACAAACCTCCTCACACATATCACGATCAGATATGTATTCCAAACCTTTCATTCCATAAAGACGTAATGTTTCCAGAAATGGGAGTTCAGACAACGGTGGCAAGTGGTTGCATCTGTCACATCTACTTAAAGTTAAATTAACAAGATTTTCAATGGAAGAAAGCCAACTTGAAAATGTCACACCAGTGTACCCCCACACTTTCAAAATTTTGAGATTTGGATGTGGCTGGAGGCAATCTAACAACATCTCATCATGTCTTTCCTGATAAGCCCATGCTAAGTTTAGTTTCTTAAGATGTTGCTTTTCCCTTAAATTTTTGGCCTCGGATTGTGAGTTAACATCTTCCAAATGTACTAAAATTTTGATCCTTAGTGTTCCTCTGAGGTTGTTTAACCCATTCAATTCGCCTAGTCCAGCATTATTCCCCACAATAAATAATGGTAATGACTGAAGACTAGTCATTTTCCGTAATCCTTGAGGTAGTCTCAACTTATAACAACCCTTATTATCAAGGTGCCTAAGGCTAACCACCTTGATGTCCCTAGGCAATTGTTCAAGATTCCAACATTCTTGAAGCTTTAGTGTTTGCAAATTCAACAATGTAGTAATTGAATCAGGAAGAGTTTCAATGGGATTAAAAGAAAGATCTAAGTACTTCAAATGTATTAACTTTCCTACGGAATTTGGCATTACTTTAATATTCAATTTATGTATATCTAATGCACGCAACCTTGGGAAACTCTCAATCAGTGTACTCAATGTTGACTCATCCATAGTCCCAAATGACCCGCCATGTGTGAAAAGAATTGTACGTACCTTGTAGCTTTCTTTAACCAAACTTAAAGTTTTAGTAAAAGATGAGACACTAGAAAATGATACATGACGAGTTTTTCCATCCAAATAGTCAAATCTAAAGTTTGGCCCTGCAATTGATAGTGCAAGATCATGATATAAATCATGCATCTTGTATAGTCCATAAAAATAATTGCTTGCTTCATAAAGAAAGGACCTGCAAAGTAGATGCTTGATGCACTCATCTGCAACATCTTCTAATTGCTCTATATTATTTGACAATTGGATTAACCCATGTGCCATCCATAGTTGAATTAGTGTCATCTTATCAATATTGTAAGCTTTAGGAAACAAAGAACAATAGGCAAAACAACCTTTTATATGTGACGGAAGAGGATCATAACTCAACCTTAGAATTGAAAGTGTATTACCACCCCCTTGTTCAATTACATTTTCTTGTGCCTTATCCTTGATCTTTAACCACCCGTCTTTTTCTCAAGTATAATGCATTTCCAATGGACTTCCATAATAAGGAGGTACTCCTTGACATTTGCCACCACAATCTCCTTCCAATTTCTCTAATTTAGTGTTGTTGGTCTCTTTCCTGTTTTTAAATGCTATTTTCTCAAATAAAGACCAAGAGTGGTCTTTAGAAAGACCTTCAAGGGTATATGTTGAAACAGGACGTGTAATCTCCGCAACCAATTTGGCACGTGTAGTTATTACGATCTTACTTCCCTTTCCACCACATATTAAAAGGCTTTTAAGGTCATTCCAACTTTTACAATCTTCATTCCACAGATCATCCAACACAAGTAAATATTTCTTTTGATTAATTTTTTTAATTAGTTCCTTGAATGGATCCATGTTGTGGACTTGAACCACGAGGACTTCAGAATTAATCTTACGACATTTCTTTCGCATTGGTTCCATGCTATTATCTTTATCCAATACCATTTGTACCTTTTCAGCAATTGCTTTCACCTCGAATACATTTGTGACACACACCCATATTTTATCAAGTAATATTGACAAATTCTCATCATTGTATATATTGAGCAAGGTATGGTTTTGCCTACTTTAATTCCCACAATAGCAACGACTGAAACTTCATTATTAGGCTCCAATAAGAGTTTATGATGGCATTTTTATCATCATCTCTTCAATAACTTCTTTATTAAGTGACATGGGAAAGTCTCCTATTTGGGCTCTTGAGGCTTTACATGGCCCTTCATTAAAGTGAGATTATTCTATCTTTATATTGCAATTAGTTTCTGCCTCAATTCGATTATTCTAAGACTCATCCTATGATTTCTAAAAGCAAGTGGGATACTTCTAAAGAAATTGCGTACCTTTCCTGCATTGTTCCCAATCGTCTCTTCTTGCTGCAAAGCTAATTCAACGTGGAACTTATACTCACCCAACAAGTCATCTGCATCATAAAAAGTGTCCTTGAGCTTTTCGAGCCAGTCACTGGCTTGATGATTGCGGTTCTGCTGCTCCAATGCATCCAGAAGGACAGCTTGTATTCTGGACACCGTGTTCTTGATGCTTTCAAGGTCATCCGTAATATTCCACAGTGGTCTAAACTTTTCAAAAGCCGCAGATCCCAAATTTTCAATTATGGTCTGTGCAACTCCGCAGAGGATTGCTTCAGCCATTTGTTCGTCGTGAGAGAAAGGAGGACTAAAAGAGCGAGAGGGAAGCTAGAGCCTAGAGAGGGTGGGCTTCAAGTACTTCAGTGCTAGAGAGTGAAAGGAAGGCTAGAAGAACGAGAGGAAAGCTAGAGAGTGAGCTTGAAGTGCTTCAGTATGCTAGAGAAAGGAAGACTTAAAGAGCGAGAGGGAAGCAAGAGAGGGTGGGCTTCAAGTGGTTCAGTGCTAGAGAGTGAAAGAAAAACTTTCTATTGAGTGAAAGCTAGGCTGAAAGAGGGAGATGGAAGCTAAAGAGTGAGAGCTTGAAGTGCTTCAATATGCTAGAGAGTGTAAAAAGGAAGGCTAAAAGAGCGAGAAGAAAGCTAGAGGGTAATGTTGCTGTGAAGAAGGAGCCGAAGAGGACCTAATATATATGGGGGAAGAAAGTTACCGATACTAGTGATTATCAAAAAAGTTACCGATACTAGTCTTCCTTTATGAATTCTCTTGGAATGTTACCGTTATCATGCATAGGAAAATGAGGAGGCACCAAGTGTTGACTGTCGAGGCCTTCAGCACCAAAAGAAAGAAAACCCTGTGGACCCGATTGTAGTTCCATTTCAGCATCCGCGAAGCTAATGAAAATTTTCTTAGAACGATCATATTCTCATATGCATGAAGAAATCAACAAGAGTGTCAGACACAAGTGTTGGTAGTTGTTAGTTGTTACTACTTGTTATGGCATAGTATTGTAGGACGAACATTTAGCCTTGAAAGTCTACGACCCAATCTTTTTGCTTTTTTAATTCCCTTCCTGGAAATTTCGCAATACCAATATCATTCATTGTGTCAATTCCGTCAAAATGGTTGGTTTGACAATTCAGACCTTTTGAGCGTGTGTTTGGATAAGAATGAAAAATTAAAATTATTTTATTATTCAGCTTATTTTTGCTATTATTTATGGACTCCACTGCACTTTTTGGTACTATTATGGCCTAATTGTATTATTTCAACTCACTTTTACCTTTATCTACAGTACTTTCAGCAATAAATTTTCAGTTTTAGCAAAATAAACAGTATCCAAACAGACCCTAAATAGAATCTGAATGAGTGAGCTATTTCTTCAGTGGGTAACCATTTTGTTGAAAGTTGAGAGAGAGAGTGAGATATTTATGATTACAACATCTCTGTTCTTTTCTTATATGAGGGGGAAAAAAAAAAAAAAAACACAGCATGGCTGAAAAAACAGTCTACAACGGCTATTACATGCGTATAAGAGACTAACAATATCTAATATCCAATCAAATATTTACATGTGTCCACTACCTCAAATAATCGTTACAAAACTTAACCAAGACGACTTGTCGCACAAATTTTTTCTAATATAAACGACTGCCGTATAGAAGAGTCCAGAGGACCACAGTGTTGCATTCAACACATTTCACCTACACAATTTATTCGGTTTGGAAACCATTTCAGAACAAAATATGAGAATTCTGAATGGATGCGATACCCAAATTCATGATGAACTAATTCAAATCAATTATATCCAAAAAAAAAAAAAAACTCATTATAATTTTTTTTTTTTTTTCACTCATCTCTCTCATTTAATCAAAACAAAGATAAATGAAGGATAATTTTTTCCACCATAACTATCTGGCTTTTCGTGAGGAATGTGGAATTAGTAAAATAAAATGTCTGAGAGCACAACTTTTACATGTATATCTTGATGCAGTTGATTGTGAATGGTAAAATTATTTATTCACCACTCATAATCGTGACAAAATTGTGACAAATAATGCAGTCTTATAAGAATGTTTAATAAAAATCCTCAAATGTACAGACCCTTGAAAATGTTGGAGCAAAGCCCATGCTCCCATCCATTTAATGTAAAATTAGAAAACTATAAGTTGCTAACTTATTGCTTGTCCCAATTAGCCCAGAGTTACAGTTCTTTGATGAATCATGCCTTTGTCTTGATCATTAATTGCAATGACTTTTAAAAAGTACTATATATCATAGCTTTATCTTTCTTTCCAACTCGATCTCAAAGCAAACAATGCAACGAGGGATCGATCTTTTTTAATTTTTTCCCCAGAGCTAGTCTCTGCCATTCCCTAGAGCCAGTCTCAAAGCAAAAAGCCCCTTAAACTAAAGTTCCCGTTTCTTCTATCTCATGCAAGTTTCAGAGCTCGTTAATCGTACTAAACAATGCTCCTTTAAACCATAGTTGAAACCATACTTGTCAGTATTGTATGATACGCGATAGATAATCCAAACAAAGATTTTGAGAGCATCTCTAGATCAGCTCTCATAGGAAAGCTCATCTCCTTTAAGCTTGGTGGCCAGTATACCCGCTGGATGTAAAGAGGCTAGATAAAGACATCTTTCTGTTCAGTTTTCATTTTCAGCACAATAGTAAACCGTGTGCGAAGCATAAGAAAATAACAAGTGTTCGGACCCATGTGTAGTAATAATCAATGTTGGACTAACATTTAGCCCTTAAAGTCTAACCAGTTCTTTTGTTTTTTGTTTTTTTTTTTTAATACGCACTTTTTCCTCCTTTGACTTTGAGTCCCTTCCTGGAAATTTCGCGAGTCAGCCATATTAATATCACCGTGACAAAAATGAGGGTCTAAAATTCAGACCTAAAATGGAATCTGAATTAGTGAGTCATTTATTCAGTGAATTCACATTTTGTTGAAACTCAATCACAGAGTTTTGAGAGAGAGAGAGAGAGAGAGAGAGAGAGAGAGAGAGAGAGAGAGAGTAATTTGAGCCTCTTGAGTCTTGATTGATTTCTGTAACTTAATTACAACTTCTCTGTTTTGTTCTTACAAATATGAGAAACCAAGAATGGCGGGAAAATAACAGAGCCTACAACGGCTTTTATCTAATACCCAATCAAATATTTTAGATGTAAACACTGCTTCAAATAAATGTCCAGAGTCCAGTAGTATGTGTTCAAATTTAGCTCGACAATGAATATAAAATGTTTAAGTTTGGCTTGATAGCGAATGTAAAATGTTTAAACTTAGCTAGATTCATTAGTTAAGTTGAGCTCGACCTCATTATCAAGTTCAAACTCGAGCTTAATATCAAATTTTTGAACAAGAAATCCAACAAAAATATATTATCAAGCACATATGTAGCTTATTGGTTTGGACAAATAATCACAACTCTTATTTACTTAAAATCCTAGTAAGATATGAGTTTATTTGTCAAACTTATATCAATCTTATTATCGAATAAACGAGTTAGGCTCAACTTGTTTTGTATCGAATACTGATGTTCACAACTTTTTTCATGAACATCTTTTTTTTTTTTTTTTTTGCTTGGACACTTGTTCATTAAACAAGCAAAATATTTAGGCTCAAGCTTCTTTTTTAATAAACAAACAAACATAAATGAGGTTTTTATTGAGCCAGGTCTGGGCTATTTATGAACAACTTGGTTAATTTATAACCTTACTTGAAAATCAAATAGGTCGGGGGGTGCAATATTTTTAGTAGTTAAGGGTTACAAACAATGTTAATTATGTTAGTTTAAGCTATTTATAACTCATTCAAGTCAAGAGCCTTGTAAGTTAGTTATATAGTATGCTCCCCCATTGAATGTACTGTCAAATTATTAAGAAAGAAATTAAAACTCATTATCTTTTTAGAAAGCAACCCAAAATTAAATAAATTTGGATTAAATTAGGTTAGTTATTTTCTACAAATTCCCAAATTTAAATTTGTATTTATTAATACATATTAATTAAATATGTATCATCCCTAAATATTTTATTGTCAATAGTTTCTTGTGGCTAGCATGGCCAGTCATCATTAGTAATAATATAAAACTGAAACCTACATTTTTGTTGAAAGTTTACATTTTTGCAAGTAATCATTCTATAATATATAAACCTCTATATATATATATTTAATTTGGTTTTTGGAGTTACAAAATAGTACAAAACTATATAGTTTAAACTAATTAAAACTTATTGTTTTATTTTTTGAATAGTAAACAAATTCTACTTTAAATTGAAATTTATTTCATTAAATGAGTTCTAATTAAACGTTAAGATTCTAAAAAAAAAAAAAAAAATGTTACGTGAATATGTTGAGTAAGAAGTTCATTAGGCTCGAGGCCCAACTTGAATATGTTGAGTGAGAAGTCCATGTCATGTAGAGACCACTAATTAAATTCATGGCTTCAATCCATTTATTTACTAGGATTTACTTCAGCAGATAAACACATAGTCCATTAAACCATGATAGCTAGGGCTGATTGACATGTTTTTTGACATTTGAGTAAGTTTTATAAGATGGAAAACTGACCTGGTTGGCAGCATAAACAACATCAATTTCTATTTCTTTTGCTGTTGGAATGGCTTGAATTGTCAAAATTAGTGGCTTGACATTAATCAACAAATCATTAAATGGCTTGCATACCCATGTCAGAAAGTTTGCATGATATTCAACCAATTTCATTAGTGAAGAAATGCAAGAGCTTGCATTAAATGTTGTTCTTCATGCATTGTCAAAGAAGATGGCCAGGAACAACACCTGACATATGCAAACCAAATTCATGCTTCTTTTCTTTTGGCCGAAATGGATGGCACTTTGGCTATAAATGCTTGCCATTTTCTTTTGACTTGATAGGTTTCATGTGCTGAAACTATTAGTATTAAGGCAGAACATCTAGCTATAAATTGATGGTGAATTTGAGAGAAGATGCAAGAGAAGCAAGTGAGAGTTCCTATGTGAGATAGGATAAAGCAAAGAACTTCTTCTGTGTGTGCACACCAGAGATAGGAAGTTGAGTGTCTTGCAACTTGTCTAAATACAATAGGGTGTTCTCTATTTATTTGTGAGAGAACCAAGGGTGTATTTGGGGTTTGGGTTTGTGTGAGAGTGTTTTCAAGCTATTGTTGTAATCTCCAAAGTTATAGTGAAACTTTATTCTGTCGCCTCTATGGATGTAGGCATATTGCCGAACCACGTAAATTCCTTGTGTCATATTTTCTTCTCTCTCTTCTTTAACCTTGTGTAAACAGATTATTTCACCAATTTTCACAACATTTGCATCACTAAGAAAACATTATATAGCACTGACATTCATTCGCTGTCATTGTAATAAAAAGATAAATAGATAATAATCACGTTTTTCCTAGGGGCTTTGAAAATATTTTCCTCAAAAGCTAAAACTTGGTTCCAATGTGGTCTACACAATTGAATATAATCAAAACCTATTCATAAAGTGGTTTAAAGACCAGTTTAGAAGTATACTAAACTAGTTTGGATAATTTGGAGGGTTTAGGCTTTTGAAAGGCATTAATACACATTTAAAAAAAAAAAGCTTTATTAGCTTAGTAGAACCAGATGATATATAATCTTCTACTTCCTTTTCATCTAGCAAATCCTAAATATCATGTTTAGTGTATGTCAAATGAGAATCCAATCAATCTAGAATGACATTTTTAATAGTGGATGTGTTTCCATGTCTTTTCAGTGTGCATGAGCATATTTGAACAGACACCAATGGACTTGTTTTGCAACCTAGAAAGTTAGAAACCCATTGTAGCATTAGGCATAAGTGCTTCTTCTGGGATCTATGCTGAGCACATTTAGGTAGATTTGTGCAATGCACAAGAATTTGAAGTTCTTGAATCAGTTGAATGTACTCCACCTTGTCTATGAAATTTCTAGTAACAAAAACCACTTTCAGACTAAGCACCAAAACTTCCAAGGGAGCTGCAAGGGCTAAGTTCCTGGGTACTTTTACACTTATTTCTGGTTTGTTTGTAAATACTTTATGATCAATTTATGTGCCTTGATATGTACTATCTTGAGTTCTTGATCATAGTCTTAACTTTTCCTCAGCTATGCTTGTACTTGTGCTTATTCGTGCCCCGAGTTGCATGCCTTAAGCTTTTTGCAGGTTTGCTATGGCACATACATGCTCCATTCTTTATCAACAAAGTCTTAAGCAATTGTGGGAGCAAAGGTTGGTGGACAAGCTAACCAAGTATATATGCACATTTCATAGCAATGGGCGCCCATCCATATTCTGCAGCAAGAATGGCCTATCCTTTTCATACCGGTTTCCATTGAAGTTTTAGTTTTCCCATGCTTCGTAATATTCCTCCGTTAAAATTGCGGTAGGTTTGTTACTATTAAAGTTCACATATATATGATAAAGATGCTATTTTTGCAATAATGTATGTTAAATATTAGCATTGATACACCATGTTGAATATGCTAGTATGGATGCGAAAGCAAAAGCATAAAGTATAAAACACAATAACACACGAGGGTTATGTGGTTTAGCCTAACGGCCTACATCCACGGAGGAAACCCTAAAGGGTTACATCAATAATATATTAGAGTGTAGTACAAATCCTGTGTTACAATGAATCATAACATGTGTACATATAGTAGACTAAACCCTAGACTAATAAACTTCTAATACAAGTAGGAGACTTGGCTTACACACAAAGTAGAATTAGGTTTGGGCCTATACTAATGAGCTAATATATCTCTAACAATGTAAAAGCTACTACCTCTACTTAACCAATGACAAATCTCACCGAGGTAATTAGATAGTAACTAAATGCCATGATACGTAAATTTTATCTTTAATCTTCGTGTGTGTGTGTGTATATATATATATATATATATATATCATTTTTCACCAAATTGATGACATCTCTGTTTGCTGCCTTAAGTACCTTTTTTTTTTTTTTTGAAAGCCCATAAGTACCAATTTTAGAATTTAAGAAATATGTATATTGGTTAATAGGTAAATCCTCAGTTCATAAATTTAACTAGGTCCATTTCATATTTACATATATAGAAATTCCTTACACACCAAGTTTCCAATACTTAAATGGCCAAAAAAAAAAAAAAAAGTTTTTAGAACTGTGGTGCTTTGGCCCAATGACCTTAGTCTATTTTGGGCACCAGCCCTCAATTAATTTGTTCTCTGGTATTGTTCTTGGCCCACAACGAAAGATCCCAGGAATAGTCCGTCGCTATGATGAACCGGGTCTTTGTATTGATCTCGTTGTTATGCTACGAGTTATTGGCCAAGGATGTATCTAATTGACCGAACTTCCCTTCCTGAGTTTCAAGCTGGATCTCAGTCCCCAAAGATTTATGTTCTCACCTTTCTCTCATATCTCTCACCCCAATTTTTCCAACCCCCTAATACTGTATCCTCCTTCCCTATTTATACTCTCTTGTTGGTGGAGCTCTCATGATGGCAAAATCTTCCGCACGTGTGTAGGGCCCACCGCTTCAAAGGTTAAGATGACTCTCTGGGTCTATAGCATTATTTTTGCCTATCAAATCGGTTATCAAAGGTGGGACCCAACCTTCTGATATTGAGAGGATTGCTTAGTAACTTGTGCCTAACACTAGTTAGGTGCTCGGACGTATGTCTATCTTCGAGCCTCCTCGTGTCCTCGACGTAAATTACGGATCTTAACATTTGGCCCATCTCCTAATTTGCTTATCCTCGAGCCGAGCCCAATCTTTAGAATGGGACTCCTCATCTCTTCGGCTCAACTTTGGAATGTGCCTACCTCCTTTCCCACCACAAGAACCATCCTGCTAATGCTCCACCTACTATGCTCACACACACAAGATAATAACCCATGAGAACACACCTTAAAACTCCACCCAAGCAAATCATTAATCCAAGTCTCTAAGTTAACCCATTTTTTACTTGCATTTTTCCTTAACTTCTCTCAATAATTTTCTTTTTAAAAACAAATTTCTCAAAAAGATATAAGTTTCTAGTGAAATATTTGACTAAAGGCAAGGTTGTCAAAATCGGGATCCTATGTAGGATCGTGGGAGGTAGGTGAGATCGTAAATCGTAGAATCGGATCGTGGATCGTAAGATCCTACATTATTTGAGAAAAAAACAAAAAATACACATTGGTATGTTAAATAATCACATAAATTATACATTCATTGATATAATTACCATATATCATTACATCCATTTGTAAGCATCATTTAAAGAGGCCAAAAACCTCAAAATGTGACACTTTATTGTGATATTTTTTATTTGGGTCCAATTGACACCTCTCTACATTAGAGTGGAAAAATTTGGTCTATTGAGATTTTATTTTTCATTTAGATCCAATTGAGCATTCTGTCAAGTTAAAGAAGATTACAAAATACTAAGATCGTTTAGAATCGTCAGAATCGTACGATCCTATCGATCTTGAACGATCGAAAGATCCTTGAAAGATCTAGATCGTTTTAGGTAGGTGAGATCGTAAAATCGTAGGATCGTAGGATCCAGATCGAGATTTTGACAACCATGACTAAAGGAAGGAACACAAACATAAGGAGTTTGCACCAAACAAGAGAAAATGGAATTCCTTATGAAAATTTTCTCTTTCCCTAATGGATTCCAAGAACCAAACAGTACCTATATATAGCTTATGCGTGGAATCTCTCTCTCTCTCTTGGTGATAAATATGTCTCTCTTAGAATCTCTATTTCCTCATTTTCTCTTTTTTGGTGAAAAACAGTACCTATAACCAAATTTTCTCTTTTTTTTTTTTTTTAGTCATACGCTTGTCTTAGCTTCTCTCTCAAAATCTCTATCTCCTCTCTCTCAATCTCTCTCGAAATTTCGGAGCCTACAAAGTGGAATAGACCAGCACCTGAGAGTAATTCCAAACACTTCATAGAAACTGGACTGAATAGATCGAAATGGGCCAAATTTGACCGACCTTGACCGAACTGGACCAAATGGACTACTCTAGACTGATTGGACTGAAATGAACCGAATTGGACCCAAATGAACTGAATGCACAATTTCTTTAAACAAAAAATGACAATAATATACAAACTTCTTTTTTTAGATAGTTACAATATGTTGCTAGTCTTGTATTTCAAACTTTTTTCTCCTAAACCTACTAGCACTAAACGAGAAATGAACAACACTATTTTCCTTTCTTCTAGCTCAACAAAATGCATGGGAATTAAAGCAATGGCTAATCTAAATAGCATTGTTCAACATAGCAGAAATAGACCACTCAACACCAAGCATCCCTAAAGAGGTGTTTCACTTTCCTCTCAACATTTCTTTGTTTCTACCATGAGTACAATCCACCATGAGTAGAAATAAGGAAGACAAATCTCATTCATTGCAACATATTTTACTAATATTCTACAAGATACGATTCCTCCACTTGATAATTTTACTACTGTCAGTCAATTTAACTGGTCATACCAATTATCATCTACCAAAAAACTAAAATCTATTTCACAGTTCTAGACTTCTAGTTATGCCAATTGTCTTCAAGACTTCTTAAGATCTACTTAGCTAGTGCAGCATATACATGAATTTTGGAAATGATTGAACAATGATTTTAGGCCATGGTTGCAGATTTTCTAGTTGTGACATAAATTACAGACATAATCCCTGCATATATTATCAATAAATTCCACTATCAAAAACCGTGTACCACCCTTGCCTCACATGATCATTTGCTTGTGCCAGGCTTCACACACATAGCTCACTGTGAATTTCACTAACAGTGCTGCTGAACCATCCTCATATCTACCTTTCAAACCACATATTCCCTTTTATTTTCCCATGATAAATCACTTCGGAGGATAAATCATTGAAAAGCTCAGCATAAATTAGTATGGGTGTGAGGGCATTCTTCAAGAAATCAACATTGTCGCGCATATCTTGATCAGTTGATTGCTTTTGATTTCAATCGAAGTAGGTGATGTGCTTACTGTGTTTTAAATCTAAATGGGCAGTGATATAGATGATGCCTGGGCCTTAGGACACACTAAATTTATGGGCTTTGTTGGGCTTGAGGCCGAACCTGAACATTGAGTGAGAAGCCCGTTTCAAGTTGAGGCCCCTATTCCTTAATGAAATTTTACAAGCTTGCATGCTCCCATTTTAGCTCTTACATCATTTTTTTTTTTTTTTTTTCTTTATGCTAGATAAAATTTTTATTCTAACCTACTATAAGTGTATATGTGTGTGAAACTCTTTCCTGAAGACTTGAATTCTAACCCTTGCCCCCCACATCCCATAAGCACTTATACTTGTAGAGTGACTACCGCACCAAGGCTGCACGAAAGTGCTCTCACATCATTTTTAATCAACCATATGTTCCTATTTCCTATCCCTACAATAAATAAGATCATTATGGACTTTTTGCATTTCATTTAATACATATAGACTAAGAGTAAGAAAGCGTGTATAAAGTTGACCTCAAGCCTTTACCCTTTGGAGAATGAATTGCCTATTTCTGTTGGGAAAAAAAATCAATACAACAACACATAACATAATTATTTTTTGTGCAATTTCAATGGGCACTTCAAATAAATTATGCAAACATATAACTCACACACAATATATATATAAATATATATATATATATTTATATATAGATTGGTTCAAGTTACACCTGGTGTAACTCTAAAGAGTTACACTTTTTTTAAACCATTAAATTTAAGTAGATCCAACGGTCAAAAAAAGACATTCATTAATATTAATATTCTGATTAGTATCTCATTAATTATTCATTATTTATTGCATTTCATACCTATCTCTAAAAAAATACACCTCTCTAAGCCGTTTGTCTCTCTCTCTCTCTCTCTCTCTCTATTTTCTAAACCTGCATTTCTCTCTCTCTATCTCCTCCTCCAGTGCTCCTCCACTTCCACCTCCACAGGTTGCCGACAGGAAAAAAAAAAAATAGCCAAGTTGAATTGTTTCTATTTGTGAGTACTCTGTTTCTTTTTTTTTTTTTTTTTTTTTTTTTTTTTTTTTTTTTTTTCCTGGTCTGACTCTATGTGCTCTATGTGAATGCGTTTAGAAGTTCTGACTCTATGTGTTCTATGTGAAGCCGAGCTGAATGGTCTTGAATGCGTTCTATGCGTTCTATGTGAAGTCGAACTGTTGTGAGTGCTCTGTTTTTTTTTTTTTTTTTTTTTCCTTTCTTTTCTGTTGTGAGTGCTCTGTTTCTATTTCTTTTCTAGTTTGTGAGTGCTCTGTTTCATTTGCAAGCAACCTTTTGTCGATGCCGTTGTAACCAAGTGCAAGCACTATTTCTGTGAGCATTGCGCATTAAAGGTATACCTTTTATTTCTGCGAGCAAGCACTACTTCAGTCAACTGTTTGTGGATTTTTAGGATGGAGTTTTTTTATATTCATTTATAGAAGAAAATCAGATCACACATTTAAAAAATGAACCCTTTTAAATTTTAAAAAAGAAGCTGGCAACTGAGTTATAGAAAATCAGATCACACATTCATTTATAGAAGTAATTCTTATGGGACAAGCTAGAACTTATATGTATGGGTACACTGAATTATTTATGCACATGTTTCTAGAATTGTTGTTCAATCTGCCTATGAATTGGTATGAGGAATTTATTGTTCATTTTACCCACGATACTTTGAGAAATTAGCATAGTAGGTGATGATGAATACTTTGTGACATTGGTATATTGAGATGAATGCCATTTGAGAAATTACTATTTAAGTACTCATGATGTTTTACATGGAATTTGATGTTTATATTATTTTGTAGTGGTTGGAAGGTATCATGATTTTAAAGTATATATTTTGCAAAGATAGTATTGGAATACTTTTAGAATGATTAATTTTGAAACACATTTACTATGAGAACTTTGAGAGAATGATTTTAACACCCTAAGGCTAGTTGTGATTAGTGGCATGGTACTGTAGGTAAGTCCTTGTAGTCTTTTATGCTACTAGCCGTGCTAAGTTATGTTTTCTTCTTATTGACATTAAGTTACATGATTTCCAAACTATGTTGCATCTTTCTTTTGACATATTTGGTTTATGTGAAATTCTTCAGAATTATACTGCTATGAATCATTTAAACTTTTAATTTGAACTACTTTGATAGATTACATATAATCACAAAATTAAGTATTTAAAAAAAAAATTATCTAGCTCTTTTCCAAACTCAAGTTAGTAAGTCCTACATTTTTCAAGTCTTTTTTTTTTTTTTTTTTTTTAAGAATTTTTTATTGTAATAATATATATCTCATGTTTCAAATTTACTTATACCTTTTTTTGTTCTACTTTAGGTACGTGTGGTTGAAGAGAATCACAAAATGAGCATTTCTTGGTGGAATTTATATATATATTGAGTCCAAGTAGCTGAAGGAACTATGTTTAAGGACCTATGTTGTTAATCATGATGAAATAGTTTTATTTGGTTTTTTGTTTTGTTTTTTTAAGGACCTATGTTGGAATATTGTTATTTAAGGACATATGCCTCATTTTTTCAGATTTTCTACTGCTCACCTCTTGTTTTGAGGGGGTACCTGCAGCTTTGTGTTTGCTTTTTAATAAAAGTTTCTTAGGGATGATCTATCTTTGTCTGTGGTTCTAAATAACAGGTAGTATAGCTGCTTTAAGTTACTGCATTAGTGGTTCTGCACTGCACTGTTTGTTTGTGCACTGCATAAGTTACTGCATTAGTGGTTTTATTTACTGCATTGTGGTTTTATTTAAGGCACTTTACTGCACTTTTAAGGCACTGAATACTTCTTGCTTGCCAGGCCAGCCAACAGGTCCTTTTATTTTTCTGGTTCATAGGTACTGTATTTATCACAGATTCATGTCCTTGAGATCACAAACTATCCATTTATGTGTCATATGCGTGGTCACCAAACTTGTCAATTATCTGCTTGCTCATAATTGCTTGTTAAATAGACACATATCTTTTCAAATAGGCCTAAAGAGTTAAAAGAATTGATTCACGTAAAATACACAAGTTCAATTTGCTTTCCTTAGCCAAATTTGACACGACTTTCAATAATTGAAGGGTCCCTTCACCATAACCATGTTAATCATGAGAAGATGTACCTATATCAATGGCACTGTGACTGTCATTTAGTCTCCATCAATCCTGGGAATTCAATTGGGATGACTATAAAACCAAATCAAACTAGTAAATTTGATGCATTTAACTATAAACAAGTGTGCTTATACAAAACTTAGACATATAATTACAGATAGTTTAGGAAGGTTTAGAATTTGAAGATATATAACAAATGTGGTCCGAGCCAAAGCATTTTAAAAGTTTGGATGAATAAAATACCACAAATTTCGAGCATCAAATCAAGAAGTGCTGTAAGCCTGTAACCCCACGTTTGAACGACTGTAGACTAGTTCAAAAGTGAATTAATGTGGAACTAGTCTTTACAAACAATTAGATCATTACACGTGTATATAAATCACAGCTAACAATTAAAAACTAATCCTAAAACTATGGGTAGTATAGCTACTTTAAGTTACTGCATTGTCTGCTCTATTTACTACACTTTTTACTGCACTGTTTGCACTGTCGTTTAGGTAGTCTTGGCTTGAACTCTTCCAATGCACTGTTATGGCATTCTACCTCTCTGCCTGAGTCTTTGTCTTGATACACTCCAATACCAGGAGCAGAAAACCTTTCCCCATATGTACAAGACCTTCTGCAATTCGCACCTGTAAAAGAGGCAAAGGAACTCCATCATTTTCATTACATATATAAAAAAAAACTCCATGAAATACTGTATAGAAAAGTATAAGGAATTCAATAGAAGCATTACATAGAATTGACTATTATTGTCATTGGAAGATTAGTATCAGAACCATATATTTCTTTTATGCTAGAAAGAGTTGAGTTCTCCTCAACCCATTCAAGAACTATGTACCCAAGATTGTAGTGTGGGCAGGGCTCTTCATTTTACATTGCTCCATTGCTGAATATGTATGGTTGAGCACTAACCAAAAATACACTCTTGAATCCAATTCCTATAAAGCATAAAATAAGCTAATTAGAGCCACAACATCACATATCCTGCCCAACCAATAGCTTAAAGGAAAAATAAAAAATCATTTTTATCTAAATTCTAATAGGTTCATACTTCCAACAGCTTACTTGAGTATTATTAACTCGTAATCGTCATTAAAATTGTGCATATAACCATAGTAAGGTTGGCATAGAAGTGATTTGAGTAGAAATGTAGTAAAATTGAAGCTAAGATATAAGAGAGGTTAACTGCTGCAAAATCAAATTCCAAGCAACATAAGAGAGGTTAACTAAGTGGCCCTCACGTCCAAGTGGCAATAATTGTGGATGGGCAAAAATACTACATCCATAAATATAAAGAACACTTCGAAATACAATAATAAACATCCACCAATCATGCATTTACCACCTCTTTAACATCAAAATAAGCCTAAAAAAAAACACAAAATCATCTAACCAAATGTTGTCCTCACCACATATATCTCGCTATATCATCTACACAATTTGGAAAATTTATAAATGGAGAAACAAAAAGCAATTGGAAGATTTCAATAAAAAATGCATGTAAATTTTCTAAGATTCACTTTGCACATTGTAGTGCATGTATACGCAGGTGCCAAAATGATCATACCACTAATCTTGATCATATCTAAGCAATAAATATAACTTCCAGCATGATCTAGAAACTAAAATGACTTACGAATCAAAGTTACATGTTTATGCCTTGTTCCTGATACTTAAGAATTTACATGATAACAATCGCATATCCAAGAACGAGTCTTGATGATTAAAGTAAGCTTTTCTCAGGGAAATAGGCAAGTTTCATAAAAAGACCATACCCAAATTGTTTAAAATGGAAAAAAAAAAAAAAAAAATTCATTGGGGCATTTTATCAAACAGTTGGAGCACAAAAGGAATGAGCCCAAGTTGTGAAATCAATTGGCCATGAATTCCTAATTACCCAGTACAAAAATCACTCAAGATACACCATTTTATTAAGGACTTAATTGTAATTATCAAATAGATCAACACGATTATCAAAGGGAATCAAAGAAAAGCAAATAATTAAAAAATCAAGAACACCTATGGCAGAACATTTTATTTTATGGGGCAAGAAAATCCTAGAATTTCATCCGGCCAAAAAGAAAGGGAAAGTGGACTCACCTCGTGCGGCGATGAGTGGGTAGTGCCCAAGTCTCCATTGCTGCCGAGTGGGAAGTCGGAGATGATGACCCAACTTCGGCAGAAAAACATCTTGTTTGGCATTGGGGGAAAATGACCCACAACCCATCGAAGACAATTGTGAATTTTCTCTCAACAATGTTCGGCTTGGTTTTTTCTTTTATTTCTTCTTTTTCTGCCAGCAACCTGTGGAGGTGGAAGTGGAGGAGCAATGGAGGAGGAGATAGAGAGAGAGAAACGCAGGTTTAGAAAAGAGAGAGACTAACGGAGAGACAAACGGCTTAAACCAAATGTAGAGAGAGAGAGAGAGAGAGAGAGAGAGAGTCAGAAGTGTTTTTTTTTTTTTTTTTTGGGTTTAGAGATAGAGTTAGAAGCTAATAAATGAGGGTAATTAATGAGATTTTATTAAAAATATTTATGATAATAATAGTCTTTTTTTTATCGTTGATCTACTTAAATCCAATGGTTTAAAAAATGTGTAACTCTAACGAGTTACACCAGGTGTAACTTGAACCCATCTCAAATAAATAAATATATATATATTTATATATATATATCCAATAACAATCCACAATCAAGATACATAATTTTTACGTGGAAAACCTTCGAAAGAGAAGGGAAAAACCACGGGACCTAGTCCAGCAAAAACTTTCCACTATAAAATAATGAGTTTACAACAATTTTCTCTAAAACAAATGCTAGAAGCTACCAAAACATCAAGAATACACAATTCTTGATTCACAACAAATATTTATCACACTCTAAGGTAGATTTAATTAATAACAATAAGAAAAGATCTCATCAAGTTGGTATCAGCATCTGAACAAACGGAGAGAAATTTCAAGCAATAAATTGGAGAATAAAAGTGTAATCATGAAAAGATGATCCCTCCAATCCAAATGCTCCCTGCAGAATGCACAAGCTATCAGCATTGTTAGTTTGTAAGTTGTAACCCCAATTCACAAACCTATCACGAGTTATTATAACAAGGCCCTACTCTTTCACTTCTTCCAAGTTACCCTTTAATGTTCAGATTATTGTTTAAAATGCCTTTTGCTAGAGACCAAAGAAGAACAACTGCGGTGACAATGCATGTTGCATCCTCAAGCTAGCCAAACTATGACAATGGCAGGGAATCGAGAAAAATTGTAATGAATTGATTATTCAAGCCGGACAGTACTTAATGGCCAGAAAAAAAGTGTTAAAACTAAAATGTGTACGCTTCCTTGACATGTAAAATTTTGCTATTCCTACAATTAGTCCATACAAACAAAAACATTGAAAGTGTTACCAAAGCCAACCAATAAACTCGCAATTTCATAAATAACATGTAAATACACACAAGATTCTGATATTGATCCACGGACCACTGCAAGAAACTTTAAACCCCAGTTGGGTATATAAGAAAGGGGTACTATCGACATAAGAGCATTTGCATCAATCAATGCAAAATAGAAAAATGATATCAATTTTACACATTCAACTCTCAAAATCACCCTCATCAGTCGAGTTAAAAAAGTGTAAATTTGCAAATTTGCTTTAGTAACTGTGTAAACGGCACAAAAATGACAAAGGGATATAATCTTTCAAACAACAAATTGAACAAAAGGAAAAGAAAAAAAAAAAATCGAAAGTTAAAAAGAAGCAAAGTAAGAAAATGGGCTGTTCTTAAACCTTTTGTTTGATTAGGGCTTTAATATTCATGTTAAATTGCAATTTGAATTTTCCAAAATAACAAATAAGATGAAATTGGTTAACGATTTCCCCAACCGTACGTAGTAGGATTAAAGAATATACCTAACAGAGTGGAAGTATGTTAGTCCTTCCAGCGGCAAGAAGGTAATCCCTCTCCCAGTTATCCAGTGTAATAGAAACATTAAGGGCCAGACCTCACCAGTTTTCCAAAGACTATAAGACAGCACGTCCATCAGCTTCTGTAAGGTAAAAATCATTAGATTAAAGAAACCAATGAGGATTTATGAATCTTTCAAGTTACTTTTTCCTGTTGGGTCACTTCTTATCTAAAATTTTCAATAACCTTTGAGTTTAGAGACTGTAACCAAGCGATACATTTTGCCCCCATATTCCACAGAAAATACTTAAATTCTTTAGATCATCCATCCACACTTGCTAGATAATTAATTACATTAACACTGTTCATATAACACAAGGCATGAAATTAATATATATATATATATATAAATATATTTATATAATAAAGCAATTCAACAGTTTGGTTGCTGAGAAAACAATAAAATTGGCCAATATTGATCTATAAATCTCAGTTTTTTTTTTTTTTTTTTTTTTTTTTAAATTATTAGAAAGCTTTAGAAAAACCAAAGCTTTGCTAAAGAATTGAGACACCCCATCCCATCAGGAAGAGATGTTAGACCAACGCCCATAATTGTCAATGAACATAAAGATTTGAGACAACTAATTCCATCAGAAAGTGACTTGAGATGATGGCATGTATGAATTTCAAGTTGTTCAAGCGCTATAAGATAATGAAGACCTGTAGGGAGAGACTCCAGTTTTGGAAGGTTATCGAATTTTAGATAACGAAGGAAATTGAGGTGTCTCCATTCTATGCCATCAGCATCCACGTTATTTAATGAACCAAACTCATTGTAATCTCTAATTTTCAGCTCCTTAAGGGATGTGAGATATTGCACGGCTCCAGATATAGATGTTAGACTGGGCCACCTATAAATGTCTAGACTTCTGAGAGAAATTAGATTTAAGACGCCTACTCATCTGCTAGAGAGACCTGATCCTTTATATAATACAAATTCATACACTTTAATTTGGGGAGAGGAGAGAAAGTGGAAGTGGAGGAAGAGGGAGGTGAAGGGGCCATTGCCATTGTTTGTTGCAAAGGCTTTAAGCTGCCACCCAACAGATATAACTCTTCTTCAAGAAACGGAAATAGAGGTATGGAAACTAGCTGAGAGCAAGACTCAATTTTTAAAAAAGAAAGACAAGGAAATGAAGGCAATGATTGATGTTGTTGATGAGCTAGTGTTGATGTGCTTCTCCACCATCCTTTCAGATTATAGCATTTGTAAATTTCAAGAGATTTTAACGATGGGAAGAACGGTGTAGACGATGTTGTTAATGAAGCGGGGGCCTCCTCACTTATATCCCTTTCTGTTATGTACTCTAGATCAACCATCAACCTCATATATACACATTTCAAATAGGGAAGTTGAGACAAAGGTGGAAGATATCGGCATTTGTCACAACTCTCTAACCTTAAATCAACTAGATTTGTGAGTAAAGAAAGCCAACTTGAAAATACCCTACCCCCATAGAAATGCACTTCCAAATATTTGAGATTTTTATGTGGCTAGAGCCCTTCTAATGATTTCTCATCTTCATTATTAATATCATCTTTGAAATACCAACTTAATCTTAGCCTTTTAAGATGTTGCTTTCCCCTTAAATTCATAGCCTTGCATTCTAAGTCAGCATCTTTCACCCATCCCAAATGTACGATCTCTAGTGCCTCTCTAAGACTATTTAGCTTGTCCAATATTCCCAGTCCACCAATGTGCTTGGAAATGAAAGGAGCATCCTTGCTCACAATGAATAATGGCAATGTCTGAAGACAAATGATTTGCCCTAATCCACGAGGCATATGACTCAAATCATAACAATGGGTGTTATCAAGGTGCCTAAGGTTGGCTAATTCTTGAATGTTTCTAGGTAATTCTTTAAGCATAGAACAATTAGAGAGATTTAGTGTTTGTAGATTTCGCAAACTAGTGATAGACTTAGGAAGAGTTTCCATTCTAATGTTCCAAGAAAGATCAAAGTACTTGAGATGTATTACCTTCCCAATAGAATCTGGCACTTTTGTGATCTTTAATCCATGTAAATCTAATGCACGTAAGCTTTTGAAAATGAAAATAAATGTCTTCAACATCAACTCATCTAGGGTACCACACTCATACTCATCAATTGTTCGAAGAAATGTACGTATTTTTTTTGCTTTAAGCAATAAGCTTAAAGTCTCATGAAAATATGGGCCAATATAAAATGGACATGATACATGACGAAGTGTTTCACTAAAATTTTTACCATTAATATCAATGAGCTTGCATTCTTCCCTTGCAACTAATTCTGCAAGATCATGAATTAAATCATGCATCTTGTATTTCACAACTCCATATTCATTTACTTCTTCAAAAAAGGACCTCCAAAGTAGATCCTTGAAGTACTCATTAGCAACCTCTTCTTGTTGGTCGTTGTTTGATGACAGGATAAACCCTTGTGCTATCCATAATTGTATCAATCTTTCCTTTTCCATCTCATAATCTTTGGGTAACAAAGAGCAATACGCAAAACAACTCTTTAAATGTGATGGGAGATGATCATAACTCAGCTTTAGAATTGGGAAAATATCATCTCCTTGTCCAAGTACATTGGTTAGTTCCCTATCCTTGACATATGACCATTTCTCCTCTATTTTCTCTAAGCATAATAGACTTCCTACAGACTTTATGGCAAGGGGTACTCCATGACATTTTCCTAAAATCTCCTTCCCAATTTCTACTAGTTTAGGATTCACTTGTCCTTTTCCAAATGCCATTTGTTCAAACAAAGACCAAGATTGGTCATCGGAGAGACCTTTAAGAGTGTATATTGAAATTGGGCTTGTAATCTTAGCAACTAATTGGGCACGTGTAGTTATGACAATCTTACTTCCCCTTGCACCACCCATTAAAAAGTTTTTTAACTTAACCCATTTGATAGGACTTTCATTCCACACATCATCCAACACAAGTAAGTACTTCTTTTGATCAATCTGTTCACAGAGTTGTTTTTGCAATTCATCCAAGGGAAGGTCTTTGGGATTCTTACCACTAGCAGAAGCAATTATTTTTTTAGCAATAATTTTCAACTCAAAGGCATCAGAGATACACACCCACGTTTTTAGCTCAAAATGTGTCTTGACAATTTCATCATTATATACATATTGAGCAAGTGTGGTCTTGCCTAACCCCCCGATCCCCACAATGGTAATAACAGAAACATTCTCTTCCATATTAGGATCCAATAATAGTTTTCTAATGGCCTTTTTATCATCTTCTCTCCCAATAACTACCTCATTCCGTACAAATGATTGAGTCTCTTCCCTCTCCACACTCACACCATGTTTCTTTACTGGGCTTACTTTCAAGTCGAAGTCATTCTTATCCTTTGCTATAGCATCTAGTTTCTTCCTCATGGCCTTTATTTTACCACTCATCTCTAGACGAAAAACAACTTGGTTTGAACTTGAAAAGGAAGTGCGTACCTCGTTTGTAATTTTATTCCCACTCATTGCTCTTTGCCGCAAAGCTTCAGTGGAGAATTCACTCAACAAGTCATCTGCATCGTAAACTGCATCCTTAAGCTTTTCCAGCCAGTCCCTGACTTGATTGTTATGAGTCTGCTGCTCTGCTGCATCCTGAAGCACAGCTTGGATTCTGGAAACACTGCTCTTGATTTTTTCAAGCTCATCTTCGACACCCCAAAGCTGTCCAATCTCTCGGGAAATCTGGGAGCCCAAATTTTCAATCATTTTCCGTGCAAGGCTAGAGAGGATTGCGTCGGCCATTTCTTCTCGGTAGGCAAAAAGGAACGCTGAAAGAGTGAGTAGAAAGGAAGGGTGGGCTTAAAGTGCTTCAATATTGATGAGAAGGTAAAGTAATGTTGTTGTGCAGAATGAACCAAGGAGGACCGAGTTAAAATGTTGAAGAACGTTGCTTTTCTCAGTTCTTTGTAGAATTTTCATGCTCATGCATAGGAAGCTATAAAAGAAGCAACAATTCAGAGTGGTGGCCTCCTTCTGCACCAGACTCAAAACCGTGTGGACCCGAGAAAGGAGTAATAATGCAACATTTAAGTCTAATCAGTGTTTTTCTCAAACAAATGCACGAATCATCATGGAAATTTTCGTTTGCCAAAAGGCCGAGAAAGGTATCTTCCTGGAATTTTGTGAGCTAGCTTGCCATGCCAATATCACCGTGTTAATGAGTTGGATCACCACAGTTTGACAGTATGATTTTTCCAATAGTTGAATTCATGTTTTGTGAAGGATTAAATTTGTTAACTTTCAGTTTAAGAAATTACAGCCAGCTACATTTGTTGGAGTGGGTACACATTCCACCTACACAATTCATTTGATTTGGTATACGTTGGAGAAAATATATTATTATTGGTGAGTAAAAAAGTAATATCAGTAATAGACTTAAATTGAAACCAATAACAATCTGTTATTTAAGATATATTGTAAAATTGTGGTGGATGTAGTATTACTCTAAATGCGAGAAGTTTTCATAATTTAAAGATCATTAAATGAGTTATATATTACTTCAATTTTAAAAAAATTCTAGGAATATTGGGGTCTTAAAAATAAAAAATAAAAAAAAAAAGAAAAAAAGAAAAGAAAAAAAAAGCTAGATACATTACATACCATTTGCCCATAGCCCAATCTGATCAATAGTTCTATATTATTGAACTCTCAATTTAGTTTAATTTTTCACAAAGACAATCATTAAAATTTTCTTCTTTTTTTGATAATGACAATCATCAAGTTTTAGTGCTGGGCCCTTTTGCACCGAAAGAAAACTGTGTGGACCAAACCCAAGTGTTCCCTTTCTTAGAACAATGATACGATCATATCATATGCATAGAAAAGTAAGGACAAAATTTAGGTACAGTACCTTAGGTGATATTCCTTAGGTTCCCCTTTTAAGATTCAGCTATATGATTACTTAACTAAAAAAATACACTTCCATCTTTTGAGAAAAAATCCACATGGAAAAATCTTAAAAGGAGAATCTGAGAAACAATACCTAAGTACTGTACCTAAATCTTGCTCGAAAAGTAAACAAAGTATTCACAAGAGTGTTTAGACCCCAATTCTAGTGCAGTGGTGGTTTTTATTACTTGTTATAACATAGTTATAATGTAGGACTTACATTTAGCCTTTACCTATTTGGATTGTGGGGGAAGCAGGCAAACCCAAATTCAAAGAGCATTATCTGCAAAGAGTTGTTTCACTTTCTCCTCAACATTTCTTTGCTTCCACCATGAGTAGAAATAAGGAAGATAAATGATTTTACTAATATGCTACAAGATACAGTTCCTCCACTTGATAATTTTACTAATGTTAGTCAATTTAACTGGTCATGTCAATTTAAAACAAAAATCTACTTCACAATTTTAGTTATGCCAATTGTCCATAATTGTCAGTATCGTACAATATGCGATACGTATCGTATCGTGTGTAAAAAGTTTCGTATTGTATCGATGTATCATAAATGCTCATGAATTGTACGATACAGTGTGTATATCGTATAAATCGTATTGTATTGTAAAATCATATTCATCATATGAGATTTTTTGTTAAAATTTGTACTTTTATTTGAATCTAACAAGTTGTTAGACTTATTTTAAACACGAAATTATTAGGTTACTTAATTTAACCTAATAAAATAACATTTTCATAAAAAATTTTTCCTTCTCTTTCTTCTACAAAATTTGGACTACACAATACACACTTACAATTCACTTTAATATTTACAAATTTATTTTCTATACTATGAATAAGATATTAATTGAAAAAATAATTATTTTTTATTTTTTTCATTATTGTTATAAGTCCAAAAAGCTAGAATGCCAAGAAGAATTTTTTTTTAATTATTACAAAAAAAAAAAAGAAAAAAAAAAGAAAAAAAAGAGATAGTAAATGTTAATGACAATGAAGAAAATTTTAATGAAGAAATAAATTTGCAAAATGATAAACGTGATGATAGCATTGACTTAGATGGGGTTGATTAGCCAATATGATGAAAATAAATTAATTTTTGGGTCATTTGTAATATATTATCACTTTTGAATTTAAGCAATTTGAATGTGTATGTTATAAACACGTACTAGTTTGATTTATTTAGTTAGCTTGTTAAATATTATTACATAAATGATAAATAAATTAGTCATTAACTAAATATATTCAAAATTTATAATGAATATACCATTTATATATGTATATCTATAATTTTTTATAAAGTTTATTAAGTGTTTGTGTATCTAACGCGTACATGATACGATACACGATACGGAAAAATAAAAAATCGATTCACGATATGATTCACGTTTTGACAACTATGCAATTGTCTTCAAGAACTTCTTGAGGTCCACTTAGCAAGCGCAGCATATACATGCATTTTTTAGTAATGGTTGAACAATGACTTTATGCCATAGTTGCAGATTCTCTAGTTGTGACATATATTACAAATTTACAACACATCAGCCCTGCATTATAAACGTTTAAAGGTCAAGTTTCTACAATCAATAACCGTGTGTACCACCCTTGCCTCACGTGACCATTTACTTGTGCCCTTCACACACAGCTCACAGTGCATTATCAGTACTGCTGAACCATCCTCATATTTTTCCATGATAAATCCCTTGGGCTTGGTCTATGGTTCGGAGGAAAAATCATTAAAAAGCTCAGCATAAATTAGTACTATGGGTATGAGGCATTCTTCAAGAAATCAACATTTTCGTGCATATTTTGATCAGTTGATTGCTTTTGATTTCAATCAAAGTAGGTGATGTGCTTAGTGCTTACTGTGTTTTAAATCAAAATGGGCAGTGAGACCTGATTGTTGATTGGGAATCATATTGATTGTTGCATGATGTGGTAGGATTACATGCGTTTCAAAGCATGCTAACGTGAAGTCAAGACTTGTGGGCTTAAGGACCCAATCCGTGAAGTACAGATATAGATGATACCTGGACCTTAGGATACGTTTTGTGATGACAAAGTTTATGGGCTTTGTTGGGCTTGCGGCCGAACCAGAGTATGTTGCGCGAGAAGCCCATTTTGGGTAGAGATCCCTAGAGCTAAGCAGTACCTATTCTTCATTGAAATTCTAAAACCTTGCAAGTTCCAGTTCTAGCTCTAACATCGTTTTTAATCAACCATATGTCAGATCAATATGGATTCTTGCATCTCTTTGAATCCAAATATGGTAGATTAGAGAATGAATCCCCTATTTATGTTGGGATAAATAATCAATTAATACAACACATACGAAATAACTTCTTTCTTTTTGTGCAATTTCAATGGGCACTTAAAATAAATTAGAGAACATAATAACCAACACAAACAAAAAAATCCAATAAAAATCCACAATCGAGACAGATTTTTACGTGGAAAACCCTCCAAAGAGAAGGAAAAAACCACGGGACCTAGTCCTGTAAAAATTTTCCACTATTGAATAATGAGTTTATTTACAAAAATTTTTTCCAATACAAATGTTGAAGGGTACCAAAACATCAAGAACACAATTCTTGGATCAGAACAAATGTTCATCAAGGTGGATTTCAATAATATCAAGAAGAAAGGATCTCATCAAGCAACAAGCTGCAGAATAACCAAGTACGTTTTCAACAGTTGCTGTCATGATCTTCTAGTAGAAGAGTAATCATGAAAAAATGATCCCTCCAATCCAAATGCTCCTTGCAGAATACACAAGATATCAGCATTGTAACCCTAATTTACCAACCTATGCACGAGTTATTATAAAAGGGGCCCTACTCTTTCTCTTCTTCCAGGTTACCCTTTGACTGAATCGAATCACTGATATATTTTCTAAGGCTTCAGCTTCACCTTAAGAATCAGATTTCTGCATGTAAGTTGATGATTGGAATGAAACTATTGGAGATTTGTGCCGAAATTGAAGACTTCATTCGTACAATGAGCTTCACTACAAGCAAAATTAAACATCTGTCTATTTAGTTCTGGATTTTAATGGGAAAAACAAAATTCAATGGGACACAAACAGTTGGAAAAACAATAAATTTTTTCACCCTTCCATAGTTATTGGCTTATTGCTTTTTAGCATTCATAAAGCTTTATGACAACTCATGAATTGTTTGCGTGATAACACAAGATGTCTGATTGATATGATATTTCAGAAATTTCTAATGGTATAAGTTTATAACTCTATGGTATGCTAAGTACCCTAAAACAATATGAGGCTACCTCAAAGCATGTTTACAAAGTAAAAGCCCTGAGGAAACAAACCTTTATTGCGGAAGTACTAGGAGCTCTCTCATTGTGAAAATCACTCTCTTTTTTCCTGCACCAACAGCTAGTTATTCTAACATGAGTCATGAAATATATATTATTCCACTAATGTGCAAACTAGACCCCTTAACTTTGGGGAACTTTGGATTTTACATCCTAAATTTTCAGAATTTGGGTTTTACCCCCCCCCCCCCCCCCCCCCAAAGTTATATTTCGTTTACATTAACAGTCTCTTCATCCATATTTTCCGTTAAGAACCCAACAACCTTATCTTAATGCTTGGGTTTGTTGATAGATACAGGTAGTAAAACCTTATGTATAATAAATGATTGCAGTAAATGAATGCCTGAATATAAATCCACTTTCTAGAAAGTTGCATTGATAATGATCATTCACCATGATGTTATCCAAATATCACCAAGTGCCAAATTTCATTCTGTTTATTTGAAATCAAATATAACAAAAAAAAAGTTGTCATCTTATAATTTATACTCATGTACAACTTATTAGAATAATGAAAAAATTAAAGGAATTTTGATGTGAGGGATAAAAAATGAACCCAAAAACAAGATAATCACCTGATTCGTATACTCCTTGCACTTGCTGAAAAGGTTCTAAATAGATATTTATCTATGCCTGGTTTTGTTTTGTGCTTCCAATTTGTTCTGCAACTAGGATCAAATAAAATGATAAATCATCAAAAAACAAAGAGAACAAAGAAGAAGGACATAGCATTTTAGTTTCTACAATGGATTCAGATTGATAATTATATATACCAAAAAGCATCAAAGACAAATCAGGTCCATCCCTTGTTCCCCCTTGGTGACTTTGTAATAAGAGAGATTTTTCTTTGATTTTGAAGCATATTGGTTGACTTAACCACCAGAATGTTGAATGCCACAAATCCAAGATCCCACAAAAACACCATTTCAAAATATTCAATAACCATTATAGATGCTAGTAACAAATTAGGCTGCGAGAGGGATGGTGTTCTTGAGGAAGAAGTGGATGACAGAGAGCATGGCCTAGAAATAAGAGTGGAAGGTCAAGAGTAACTCTTGTGCCTACAAATGAATTTTCCAAAATATCATAAATGAAAAAGACAAAAATTACCCCATGAGTGATCTTACGCTACGCCTCACCAATTCCCTCTTGGAAATCTTCCTCTAAGTGGAGATAACTTGCAATTCTCAGTTTCTTTTAAGTCTTCAAGACAAAACATCCATCATGAAGTGATGTTAGATTGGGAGCATCTCACAATTACAATTTCTTCAATTGGGGTAGCAATCTTGTCGCTAACACCAAACAGTCTTCATCCATTCCAACCTATCAAAAATAAGCCTGAGAATTAAAAATTAAAAGAGAGAGAGAGAGAGGAAAAAAAAAAAAAAAAAAAACACTATTTCTATCATCTTGCAATCAAGTTTACAAAAATTCAAAACAAATGAACCAATTAACCTGATCTACAATGTTAGAAATAAAAAAGATGAGAGCGAGATATTTATCCTTCATTTATTCATTTTGCTTACTTGTGGTTTGAAATTTGTTACATTACCCACCCGATGTTAGCTCCAAAAAGCATTTGTAACCCACCTCACTCTTTTCCATTAGACAAACACTTTTTTAGACATAAAACATCAATAAAATGAATTAATGAGCCTCTATACAAAAAACTTTCCCTTACCCGCATGCTTAAAAGAAACATGCATTATTAAACTCATTTCAGTATTCATTTTCAAAGATCTTGCATACAGACACCACTGATAAACTAACTAAACCTGAAACAAAAAGAAATAACAAAGAGAACCAGACTGATATTTGATCATTTCAAAAGAAGTTTAGAAAGCAGATGCATGAACAAAAGGAAACAGTGGTTTGAAATCCCTTTGAATCAACTAACACCGGATCTCATGTTTTATTACATCAAATTCGCGTTAGCATTTGCCAAAGTGAAAAAGAACTTTCCTAGCGTTTCTAGATAACAAAATAATGAGATAAAAGTATATAAAAAATTATAGTTATATTGTAGGAATTACATAGTAACTGATTTTATGTGATTAGTATCAAACTCAGAATCATGTGCAATCTGTTTCACTTAAAAAACTAAGTACAATGAAATAAAATTATGATGTGATTGGGTTTGCAATAATTCAATATGAACAAAAGACTGATACTTCACTAACAAGTCAGTAAAATATCCCAAGTATGTGCCCATATAATGAACAGCCATCCTTGAAAAGTAATAGCTCTGACTGAAAAAGGCATATTGATCCCTACAACAGCATAACCACCAAATTTAACCAATTTAATTAAATATTAACCAGGATTATGCATATTTGCCTTTTTTTTTTTTTCTTTCTCTTGTGTCCCTTCTTAATATGCATATCAAATCTAGAATGAAATTTTATCGAAAATATTCAATAACCTTTGATTATAGATGTGTAACCAAGTACCTTAACCACATCAGCATCTGAAATCCTAAACATATCCAAGTGATACATCTTGCAACCATATTCCACATAAAAATGCTCCAAATTCTTCAGATCATCCAAACTTAATAGATGATTTATGATATTAAAACTGTTGACAGATCACAAGGCATGCAATTAAAAGAAAATTATAAAAAAAAAAAAAAAAATAGACAGTTTGGTTGCTGAGAAATCAAAAAAATTGGACAGGAAATTCTGTTAGTCTCAAAATTTTTTTTTCTTATTAGAAAACCTCAGAAAACCAAAAGATTCAATAAAGTGAGCCCCATTGAATCCTATGCCATCGTTGATTATATAGAAAATCCATAAGAGGCACAGAGATATTATCATTTGTCTTCCCAATTTTTTTTTATTTAGAAATTTAAAAAAGAAAATAGAATTCTAAAAAGTTCTCTTTCTTTCTTTCTCCAACTGAAATTTAATAAGACAATTAAAAAAAGCAAAGAATGGGTACCAAGACAAGGAGTTATTGAGCTGGTCGTTGTAGCACTCGTAGAAGATGAACTAGGAACACTGTGATTATCTTGGATAAATGGATAAATAAGGGACATGAGTGATCTTGGGCCAATCCTCTCCAATTTCCTTTTTGCATCTTTTCTTTAGGCAGGGACAATTTACAATTCTGAATTTTTGTAAAGATTTGAGATAGTGCATGCCATCAGGCAAGGCAGTTAGATTGGGGCATCTAACAATTTCAAGCTCTTCAAGTGAGGTGAGATTGCAAATTGACTCTGGCAAAGTCATCAAATTGGGAAAGTCTGCAATTGTCAGTACCCGTAAAGATGTGAGACAACTAATCCCAGCAGGAATTGATGTCAGTTTAGAGGCGCATCTAGCAATTACAAGATGTTCAAGCGATGTGAGCTCACAAATCCACTCAGGAAAACTTATCAAATTGGGACATGCTGAAATGATGAGCTTTTGTAGAGTGGCAACATGTTGAAGACCTGCAGGGAGAGACTCCAGCTTTAGTAGGCTCTCGAATCTCAAAGACCGAAGGCAATTGAGGTGTCGCCATTCCATGCCATCATCATCATCATCAATGTCACTTAATGATTTGAACTCATCGCAATTAGTAATCCATAACTCCTCTAGGGAAGTGAGATATTGCATGGCTCGAGATAGAGATGATAGTCCGGGGCAATTGATAATCACTAAATTCTTGAGAAAATTTAGATTTGAGGCCCAATCATTTGGCAGAGATTTCATATCCTTTATAGATCTCAAAAACATAGACTTTAATCTAGAGAGAGGTGAGGAGGAGGAAGAGGGAAGTGAAGAAGCCATTGTCATTGTTTGTTGCAAAGGCTTCCAGCTGACATTATCTAGATATAGTTGTTCTTCAAGATATGGAAACAAAGGCATGAAAGTTAGATTAGGACATTCAGAAATTAATAAAAAAGAAAGACAAGGAAATGAAGGCAACGATGGGTGATATTGATGATGTGAGTGATCATGATCTGGTGTTGATACAACAAAATCCCTCCTCCTCCACCATCCTTTCAGTTTACGGCAATATTCGATTGTGAGTGATTTTAGTGATGGGAAGAATGTTCTTGATACTATAGATGAAGTAGGCACCTCCTCACTTATATCACCAGCTGATATGTATTCTAGATCATCCATCATTGAAAGCACTAGATGTTCCAGAAATGGGATTTGAGACAACAATGGTAGATGTTGACATCTTTTACAACTCTTTATTGTTAAATCAACAAGATTTATGAGCGAACAAAGCCAACTTGAAAATTGCACACCCCCATATCCCTGCACAAATAAACATTTGAGATTTTGGTGTGGTTGGAGGCCTTCTAATGACTTTTCATCATAATTATCTCCGTGAGACCAATAAAAGCTTAGTCCTTTAAGATGTTGCTTTTCCCTTAAATTCGCAGCCTTAGATTCTGAGTTAGCATCTTCAATTCGTTCCAAATGTGTGATATTTAGTGTTCCTCTTAGGTTGTTTAGCTTATTTAATTCACCTAGTCCACCAATGTGCTTGGAGGCCTTGCTCACAACAAATAATGATAATGTTTGAAGAGAAGTTATTTGCCCCAACCCACGAGGCATATGACTCAAATCATCACAATCACTATTATCAAGATGTCTGAGGTTGACCAATTCTCCAATTTTTCTAGGGAATTCTTGAATATTCGTACATCCACGGAGTTTTAGTGTTTGCAAATTCCACAATCTGCTAATAGAATCAGGGAGAATGTAAATACTTTCATTTCGAGAAAGATTTAAGTACCTTAGATGTATTAACTTCCCAACAGAATCTGGGACTCTAGTAATCTCCAATCCATGTATATCTAAAACACGCAAGCTTTTGAAACTCAAAATAAGCGTATTCAACATTGATTCATCCAAGACACTAGACTTGTAGTCACCAAACGTTAGAAGAACTGTACGTAACTTTTTTGCTTTAACTAATAAATTTAAAGCTTCAGTAAAAGATGAGCCAAAAGAAAATGGACAAGATACATGACGGATTTTATCATTAATACTTTTGCCATCAAAATCAATGAGCATGCATTCCTCTCCTGCAACTAATTCTGCAAGATCATGGATTAAATCATGCATCTTGTATACTCCAGGAAAATTTGCTACTTCTTCAAAGAAGGACCTCCAAAGTAGATCACTGAAGTACTCATCTGCAACATCCTCTAAGTTTTGGTTTTTGTTTGATGAATGGATAAACCCTTGTGCTATCCATAGTTGTATGAGTGTCACCTTATCAATCTCATAATCTTTAGGAAACAAGGAACAAAAGGCAAAACAACTTTTCAAATGTGGAGGAAGATGATCATAACTTAACTTTAGAATTGAAAAAATGCCACTCTCTTGTTGAGTTACACTTTCTAGTACATTATTCTTGACATACAACCATTTATGCTCTGATTCCTCAAAGCGTAACACACTTCCTAAGGACTTTATAGCGAGGGGTACCCCTTGACAATTCTGTACAATCTCCCTTCCAATTTTTACTAATCTAAGATTGTTGGTCTCTTGCCCTTTCCTAAATGCTATTTGCTTGAATAAAGACCAAGATTGGACTTCAGAGAGACCATCAAGAGTGTACATTGCAATTGGACTTGTAATATCTACAACCAATTTCATACGTGTAGTTATTACAATCTTACTTCCCTTGGCACCACCCATTAATAGGCTTTGCAAGTTCTCCCATTTGTGAGGATTTTCGTTCCACAAGTCATCCAAAACAAGTAAGTATTTCTTTTGATCAATTTTTTTACGAAGTTGATGTTGCAATTGATCCATGCTGTGGTCTTCAGGTTTCTCACCAATGGCATGTAATATTTTTTGAACAATTACTTTTACATTAAAAATATTAGAGACACACACCCACATTTTTAGCTCAAAATGTGTATTGATGATCTCATTATTGTATACATATTGAGCAAGTGTGGTCTTTCCTAACCCCCCAATCCCCATAATGGCAATGACTGAAACATTCTCTTCCACATTAGGCTCCAATAATAGTTTCATGATGGCCTTTTTATCATCTTCTCTCCCAATAACTTTTTCATTAGGTACAAATGAGTGAGTCTCTTCCCTCTTTAGACTCAAAACATGTTTCTCTACTGGGCTTACTTTCAAGTTGAAGTCTTTGTTATCCTTTGTTATCGCATCTAATCTCTTCCTCATGGCTTTTATTTTAAAACTCATCTCATGACGAAAAGCAAGTGGGTTTGAAATTGAAAAAAACGTGCTTACCTTTTTTGCCATTTTATTTCCACTCACTGCTCTTCGCTGTGAAGCTTCAGTTGAGAACTCGCTCAACAAGTCATCTGCATCATAAACAACATCCTTCAGCTTATCGAGCCAGTCTCTGACTTGATGGTTGTGGTTCTGCTGCTCAGCTGCATCTTGAAGTACAGCTTGGATTCTGGAAACAGTGTTCTTGATATTTTCAAGCTCATGTTTGACCCCCCAAAGGGATCCAATCTCTTGAAAAGTCCAGGAGCCCAAATCTTCAATCATTTTCTGTGCAACGCCATAGATGATTGCTTCAGCCATTTATTCTCAGTTGGAAAAAGGAAAACTAAAAAGAGTCGCAGGAAAGCTAGAGGGTTGGCTTGAAGTGCTTCAATGTTTGACGATGGTAATGTTGCTGTGAAGACAACCGAGTCTTAGTGTGAATAAATATAACTATTATTAGTATAGATTTTCCTAGAACAATCGTTATCATGGAGAGGAAAATAAGACGAAGCACCATGTGAGTGTTGGGCCCTTCTACTCCATAAAACCGTGTGGACCTTAGTAGCTGCCCTTTGAATCATTCAAGCTAAAACCACACGTCAGAGAGCTTAGCATAAATCAGTATGGGGTTGGTCTAAGGTATATGTAAAAAGGTATATTCTATAAATAAATAAATAAATGGTATATGTAAGGTTTTTATTAACATAAAAGAAAATGAAAAATCAATTATTAAAACTAAAACAATAATAATAATAAAAATATATAGGGGTAATTATATTCCCCTTCTTTGAAGTTTGAAGAACTGACACTCCACCCTAAACTTGAAGGGAAAAAAATACTTTCTCCCTTTACATTTGTTTAACCAAACTTTGTTAAATTAATATTAAAATATTGTGAACTAACTTGCCTGTGCTTAAGGGTAGATTTCCAAAATTATCCTCAATTTTAGAATTAAAATCTCTTATTTTAAAATTTTAAATTAAAGTGTATTTTAAAATATTAAGTAATGACTTTTGCTTCTTCTTCTTTTTTTCTCTCCCTTTTCTTTTCTCAATGAGTTATGGAGATATTTGTCGTTTCAAATGTTTTGGTACTTGATAAATTTTGTATTTTTATTCTAAATTTATGAGTAATGTTTTTACTAACCATGGTTAAACATTTATAAAGAGATTCTTAAAGAAATTTAAAAAATGTTGTTATTAAGATAATCAGAAGGGGAGAGTGATGATTTTATATATATATATATATATATATATTTATTTATTTATTTATATATATATAAAGCGCAACACTCTGATCAGCTTCTAGTTAATACAATAACATGCAGAGCAATTATTTCATTTTTTCCCCTTTGTACAAATTCGATGGTCACTTCAAATAAAGTAGGCACACACAATAATAAACTCAAACAGAAATATCCAACAACAATCCACAACCAAGATGTCGATTCCTCCAATGGGAAGGGAAAAACCGCAAGACGAAGTCCAGTATAAATCTTCCACTATTGAATAAAGAGTTTACAAAAATCTTCTCTAGAACAAATGCTAAAGACACCAAACCAATAAGAATACACAGCTCTAGGATTACAACAAATATTTGTGACGCTATAGTGGATTTCGACAATAACAACAAAAAAAGATATCACCAAGTGGGCCTTAGCATCTGAGCACATAGAGAGGAATTTCAAGCAACAATCTGCAGACTAATCAAGTATATCTTCTACAGTTGATGCCATATTCTTCAAGTAAAAGAGTAATAATAATAAAAAAATGATCTCAATATCAGCATCGCAACCCCAATTTACCAACCTGTCATGAGTTATTATAAAAGATCCCTACTCTCTCTCTTCTTCCAAGTTGCCCTTTTATGCTCAGTTCATTGTTTCAAATACATATTGCTATGAGGCCAATTAAGAACGACTGCAGTGGCAATGCATGCTGCATCCTCAAGCTAGCCAAAGTTTGACAATGACAGGGTATTGTGAAAATTCGCCATGAATTGGTTATTCAAGCCAGTCGGCAATGGCCAGAAAAATATTTTCCCAAGTTTATAGCAATAAGCAATGGAGAACATGACAAAGTGTACAAAGAGGTTCCACTAAAATTGTGTACGCTTCTAACCATATGAAAAGATATTGATGTTAAGCTCTAGACCATTAAACTATGGTAGAAAATAAGATAATAATAGAGATAAAAGATATATTTTGTAGACAAGGTGTTCTTTCTAAAGGTGAAATTTGATTATGATATATTTCCAGGTTTCTCATTAACTGTGTAGGAATTTTTTTTTTTTTTTTTTTTTTTCTAAGAGGATTTGAGGGTAATTTTTCAAATAATCAAGTGAGGAAAAATCAAATCAGGTTGAGATTAACTCAAACACTTCAAACATATATATATTTTTAAAGAAATATTTTAAAACCCCTAAAGCAAAACATTGTACTTGACTTCTAAACGAAGCTTTTGCTTCCCAAAATTAGTGAGCACATAGACTCAATTATCAATATTTCAAACTTAGAATCTTAAGAAAGAAACTACAGTTAGAGAGAACAATTTTTCTATCATTAAAACCTAGAAAACATACACGTCCACATATATTAACCAATCAAGATTTTCAAAGCAAAAGAATTCATTTAAGGAACTCTATATTCAACAAAATAGATATTTAATCCCAAAGGGGAATAAGAGAATCAAGAGATGGGAAATTAATTTTTAAGTCTTAAGTTAATTAAAACTTCAAAAAGTGTTTGCCTTACCCATCCTTTATCTTCAACCTCCCTGCTCAAGTTCCATCAGGTCTGGTAGGTATTCAAATGATCTTAATGATTTTGTCAACCCCCTCAAGGCTCTATAGATTTCCTCTCTCTCAGAATGCCTCTCATCTAAGGAATAGAACTCAACAACAGAATCGTTGACCTCAATCAAGCTACATCCTGGCAATTTTCTCAACCCTGTATCCCTCATAGCAACTTTTAGTCGTGCAACATCTTTCCATCTTCCAAGATCCCCATATATATTTGACAGCATAACGAAATTTGAGGGGTTCTTTGGTTCAAGTTTGATAAGCTGGTCAAGAGCCACTTCAGCCAACTCAATGTTTTTGTAAATCCTACATGCCCCAAGTAAGGCAGCCCAAATAACAGCATCTGCTTCCATGGGCATCTTCCTCACAAACTCTATTGCCTGGTCTAAAAAACCAGCTCGAGCAAACAGATCAACCATACAACCATAATGCTCAATTTGAGGCACAATTGAATAATCATCAACCATTGACTGGAAATATGAAAAGCCATCTTCAACTAAGCCCATGTGTGTACAAGCGCACAGGATACCTATGAAGGTGATTCCATCTGGTGTTTCTCCAGCATTTTTCATCTCACAAAACAGATTAAGGGCGTCACTCCCATGTCCATGCATCGCTATGCCATTGATTATGGTGTTCCACGTAATCAAATCCTTTCTACCCATGCTCTTGAACACATCAACAGCATTTTCTATAATTCCACATTTTGCATACATGTCAATCAAAGCATTCCCAATGTAAAGATTTCCCTTATATCCATTACTCTCCGCATACGCATGAACCCACTTACCTAAATCAAGAGCTCCTAATCTTGAACAAGCAGACAACGCGATCACCAGTGTGGCATCATTAGGAAGCACATTACCCTCAATTAGCATCCTTTTGAATGTCTCCATAACTTCAAAGAATTTCCCATTTCGGGCATACCCTCCAATCAATCCATTCCAAGAGAAAATATTCCTCTCAGGCATCTCTTCAAACAACCTCTCACACGCCTCAACATCCCCATTATTCGCATAACCATTCAACACCGTATTCCAAGACATCACATCCCGGTTAGGCATCTCATCAAAAAGCTTCCTTGCTGCTACCATATCACCCAATTCAATAAAACCCGAAACCATAGTGTTCCACAACACAACATCTCGCTCAGGAGCCAAGTCAAAAAGGCGCCTTGCAGAAACCATATCGTGACACAAGATATACCCGCTAATCATCGAAGTCCAAGCAACTACATTCCTCTCAACCATCTCACCAAACACCTTGCAAGCCTCTCTAACTGCTCCCCCACCCGCATACATATCAATCAAAGTAGTTCCCACAAATGGGTTTGCTCTAAAACCACCCTTTATTGCCACACATTGCACTTCGTGGCCTTCCACATATGCATTAATTTTCCCACAAGATTTCAAAACAATAGGGAAAGTAAAGCAATTGGGCATCACATCCAAGCTCTTCATTTGACTAAACAAAACTACAACTTCCCTATAAGACTCATTTTGAGCATACCCTTTGAACATTGCATTCCATAGCGCAATATTCGGTGGGTCAGGAATTTGATCGAACACTTTGCGTGCATAAGCCATTTTCTTGAGCTCAGCACAAGCTGTGATAAATCTTCTTGGGATGAAGTAGTAGCAGTCATTATTGTGTAGGAAGCTGTGAGTAATTATCTGGGTTTGGATTTGTTTGAGTTGTTTTAGAGCCTTACATGATTGCAAGAGCGCAATGAGTTTTTCTTCGACAAGCCTTTGTGGGGGCTTTGTGGCTAAACTTATAAGATGAATTTTCGATATTTTAGAAGCAAGAAGCTATGTGTTAGTGTGCAGTTACAGTCACCGCTTAACGAAGGAAGAGAAATGAATTTGACCCTTTTGATTCGGAGGAGAAACTACAACTACTACAACTAATAGGATGGTCTGTTTGTGTGTTTCAGTGTTTTTGTGTTTTGGATATGCTTTGGTGATGTATAACAGTGAAATAAAAATAAGCATTAGATAAATCTTATACAATAATATGTCAACTTTTAAGTTTTATATTTGAAAAACAATTGGATTTTTATCTATTTGCATATTCTCAAAAATTTATGAATATTATGAAATTTCAATATTTGTGTATTCTCAAAAATTTATGAATATTCTAAAACTCCAATATTTGCGTATTCCCTCATCCGATGTGAACGTAGATCCCGTTATTTAAATAGTGAAATTTACTATCACTAGTATTATTCCTGTACGATGTACGGCTTGATGAATATTCATATGCAAATTAAATTGTTTTTAAAAATAATTACAATAAAATTATTAAATAAAAGTAATAATAAATTCTAAAATAAGTAAGTAATTTTAATAAAAAAAATTTACTTTAAGTTTCGATTGTGTAGAGTTTGGACATTATCAGTATTTATCTATTTTTATATTTTAAAATTCTTTTTGTGCTTTTTGGCGTTCGCTCCTGATAATTGCTATTTATCATTTTATATTTTAAAATTCTTTTTGTGCTTTTTGGCGTTCGCTCCTGATAATTGCTATTTATCATCAGACCAAAACACCAATTAGTTTTTAGTGTAGGCAGGGATTGAACCCTAGATCTCTTATACAACCATCAGAGACTTTACCAGTTGAACTAACTGGAACCCACGATACAAAATACAAAATGAATTTGATCATTCTTATTTGGGTTATGCCATAGCTAACACAAATAATAATAAACAAAATATTCCTTCAATACATATTTTTTTTTCCTAATGATAGTCTAATTAAAAAAATCAACACACTCAAAAATTAAATATAATAATCAAAACCCAAAATCAAAACATACGAAAAAGAGTTCAAAAATTGAGAATATAAAAAAAATTAAAAATTTACATAATGGAATCAAGAACTTAAATGGGTGTCTATTGTTTTGCTTATTTATCAATGGCAACTCTAGGAATATTTTCCAGAGTGGTCATTAAGAAACTTAAATTACACAAAATTTAATTGAAAGAGAACTTCATATATTGATCAAAACACACACACACACACACACACAAATACATAAAATTTTACAATTTCTTTCTACAATTTTTTTTTTTTTTGAAATTTTTACACAATAGTATCATTACCAATGTTACAAATTACATATTTATCAAAATTTTAATTGGATAAAAATTTTCTTGAGATTTTTCTTTTTGTTTGCAAGTACCTAATATATTGTTAAGGGGACTAGAGTTTAAGGACAAAGTTTGGCTACAAACTTATTTGTACCCTAAGACTACAACTCTCATTAAATAAATTAACATTACCACATATTTTGAAATTTTAATTGTTGAATTGCATGTTCTTTATGTTCTTAAAACGCTGTTAAGGTACATTTTTTTTACACCTAATATTGTTTAAATACTACTTATTTATTTTCAAACATCACCAACAAATTATTGGGCTTCACCAAATATTTTTTACCATATTATTATTATAGCCCACAACCATTTTTTTGGCCACCACAAAATTGGGCTACAAATATAAAACGTTTTAAGACCCGATATTTTTGTAAAGCCTATAATTTAGACTTGTCCCCAAATTATTTATTTTATTAAGCAAGATAAAATCTCATTCTTTTTAAAGCCCAAAGATGTTTATGCTTAGCGATATTTGAAAAGCTCATGATTCAAATACATGACGAAAAAATTTTAATAATGGAATTCAAATCCATTATTAAAGCCCGTGATTCAACTCATGGCAAGACATTTTTATGGAATTCAAATCCATAATCAAAGCCCATGATTCAAACCCATGGTAAAATTTTCGCCGGTTCATCCTTTGTCTCCTTTTACACTTCACTCGTGGTAGTGGTTATGTTACTTTCAATTCTCACATCTGGGTGTAGAGAAAGAGATTTCTGCCACGCCTTACCTTGGAAGCTTTTGCTGGGTTTAATAGCATTCTACATTTCCATAGCTTCTACCTTGGTATCTTTCACAACCAGACATTTCTTCATCTTTAGGAATCAACTAAAATTTGTGTCTTCCACATCGTATATAGTGACCTACGCTCTGGTAACATTGTTTTCTATGGCACTGTTTCCACTCTGCTTTCATTTGGTGTGGGTGTTAGGATTAGTGCCCTTTAAATCCTATTGTATGATACTGTGTATAACATTATGTTGTGATTAATAAAGTTGTTTATTATTATCTAAAATAATAAAAACATGAATATTTGGACATTATCTTATAGTCCATGAGTTGCATAGTATGTAGTTTATGTGATTTAGTCATAGAAGATATAGATCACAAGTTATTTGTAAACTCAGAATTTTAGTTCATAGTCAGTGATAAAATTGGGCATTTCATCTGCGAAGACTATAACATATCAACTAAGATGATTTGTCTTGATTATAGAATTAGAGACTTCTAGTTGATATGATGATATGTTTTAAGAGTTAAGACATATTGAACTGGATTGCTGTGAGATTTATTATTCTCCTAACGACTGTCAAATGAATAATAAATCTCACGACTTCTATTTACATGAACTCTTAATCCTGAGAGAATAATAGACTTGATCACGAAGTGTAGGTTGCTTTAATATATCAGGAGTGAGATCTAAAGTCACGATCAAAACCTCAGTATGTTGGGCAGCCACATTTAGTGTTGATGGAACATATATTCTCAAGATGGAATTCATAATCTCTTAACGGAAATATAAAATATTCTCTTGAGATAAGTTTAATAGATTATATTATTCAAAGTGTTAGGCCTAACCACTTTAGTAAGGAATTACTAAAGTATATATTTATGAAATTGGATTTCATAAATATATGATGAATAACTTAAAGGATTAAACCGGGTACTTAAGGATTAAGATGTAGTAATCTTTAAAGTGGCAGTCTACATTCATGACTTTATATTATTACGAATATTTTATGAAGGGGTTGCATGTACAATAAAGTCTTGGGATATAATTTATTAATAAGGCTTAGAGTGCAATTATATTTATATAGTGGCATTAAATATAATTAATGGTAACTTTGAACTTGTCAAAAGTTGACAGAAAAACTCAAAGCCCATTGGAGCTAGTGTCTTATTTGTTCCCTTTTGGTCCCACTCCAAGCCACATACTTAAGCCCAATTGGAATGGTCCAAAAGGCTAGCTCAATTAGATAATTAGTTAGATACAAAGGGAGAAACATATAGAATTTTATGAAACACAATTGTGAAATGAAATGGTGTGTATGTGAGTGTAAGCCACTCTCTTATTCTCCCTTAAACTGATCGAGAGACCACACTTCTTAGGCGTTAGTGGAATTAGAGTGAAGATTAAAAGTGTTCCCAAGTACTTCTGATCTTTGATTTTGAATTTCACCACACTAAGGTACACTCTCTTGTTCTTAAATTCTGAAATTTACATATAGTACATGTTATCAATTGCGAATGAAGTAGATCCGTTAATTTTCCGCTGCGTATGTTTTGTATGCATTACAAACATATATTTTTCCTACAGTGAGCTACCTTGAAGAAGGTGCCACAACGTAAATACAGGGTGAGTATTCCTCACTGGTTTTTGGAAGATTAACAAGTATTTACATTCCTATGTTCTTCAAGAGTCTGATGACTCAGGTTATTAATGATTGATACACTTTCTCCAATAATATTGATGCAGGACTTGTACTGTGTGTTCTATTTCAATAAAGCAAAACATATATATATCTGGGTGAATTGAAAATTATATACCTTAATTAAGTTGTTGGACTACAATTTGCTATTGGGAGTTCAATTTGTCAAAATGTTCTATTTTTTATTACCATTATGAATTTAAATGTTGTGAATTCAACTTTATATATAGTTTGTAGGAAATAAAAATTTATAGAGTTGGTCAGTTTCATTTTAATTTTGTTAGATTAGTCATTGTCTAATTAAAGAAATATGTTGATGTTTTAACATGTAATTCCAATGCTCACATCTTTCTGAGTAATCTAGCTACCTGAGCAAGTTAGAAATAGGACTATAAATAAGTCATGCTATTTATTATGAATAACTAGAGCTTGACTTAAGAAAATATTTGTTTATGTTCGTATATATTTAGCAAATAAGCCAATCTCATATTTAAGTTTAGGCTTGATTATTAAACAAACGAAATTCAAACATAATAATATATTTGTGAACAAGTTTATGTGAATGAGACTTGATTAAATGTGTACATAACAGCAAAAAATATCTGACCTATGTATTTAATTGTGTCAATCTCATTATATTGAGAAAATGTCATTAAAAAAGTGAGGACTTAGGAACCAAAAAAAAAAGGTTTTTTGCTTTATTTACAAATGTGACAATGAAAATCGCTGATGTTTTTTATTTAGTGTTTGCATAGTACAATTTGAGATGAGATTTTAATTTTAAGTTTCATTTTTTTAAATTGATGCCACTGCATTTTGTTTTTAAAGTTATGACTTAAAACTGTTTTTAAAATGACTTACCCAATAAGCCCTTGCTTTTGGGAATATTAAAATTTGAAAGTAAAAACTTGAACCTGCAGATATTGGTATTTAATTTTTTTTTTTTTAAAACAAGAAGCCAAGAATGGTAAGACCCCACAGAAATCGTCAAAACAAACACTGGAAAGATTTTTTGTCGAGTTTTTGCGGCTTGTCTTAGATCTGAAATTTTGGGATCAAAGGATTCTTTTCTGAGATTTTGCGGTGGTGGAATGGTTTTTTTTTTTTTTTTTTTTAACCTGTGTAACAAAAATTATATAAAAAAGTTTTTTAGATTATTTTAACATGCTGTAGTAACTTTTTGGTAATTTAAAATAAAGAATTTTTGCATAACTAGATTGGAATGGTCTTTTCTAATATTAAAAAAAAAAAAAAAGGATTGGATATTGTCGTACTGTCTCATAGTCTGAAAATTAGAGGAAATTGAAATGTTTAAATAATGGGAGTGGATATTATCCAAAATCTGTTTTATATATGGGCTTGGGTTTTTAACTTTTGGAAATTTTTGGGTTGTAAATTTAATTATTGAGTAATTGAGTTCTTCTGTGGTAAATTTCATTCTCTCTAAGACAAAAGAAATGTCGCTTCGTACTTGGTGCCCCCACACGAAAATAAGGTATATCTTCACGCTAGGAAATGGGAATAGTTTTCAATTTTTGTAATTTCATGCACATTTTTAGTCAAACCAAGTTTTCCAAATAAATCCAAATCTAAATCCAAATTTTGATACCACCACGCACCCTTGGTGTGATAGTCACTTCACAAGTATAAGTGCTTGTGAGATGTGGAGGGCAAGAGCCGGAGTTCAAGTCTTCAAAAAGACACACATATACACTTAGATTAGGTTAGAGTAGAAATTCTATCTTATATCAAAAATCCAAATTTTGATGATACCTTTATAAAAATGTTGCATGAATTCCAGTTACTTTGGATCACACAAATGGTCTCGAAGGAGTGTCGGAGGCACCCCATAGCTTTTAGAACTGAGTCTTTCAATGGAGAAAATATGAAGTAAAGTTGCATTGCTGCTTTTAATCAACAGATGAAAATCTTGAAAGTAGCAAATCTCAACATGAGCTCTTCAGTGTGACATGATTGTGAATCAACTAGCTCAATATGCTAGGAACCTGACAGAGTCTAGTTTTTGGATAGAGGAAACTCTATGTATCATTGAGCATTTAGTGTCTCAAGATGTATTGTTTTTATTCTCGTCTCAATAAAATGAAGTAGTTTTCATAAAAAAAAAATTAAAAATTAAAAATTAGAACTGAATATGGCAAAACAAAGTGCAAGGGGCAAAGGTAAGCGTGCTCGCCAAAATTGACTAGAGTCCTCGATCTAGCGATTCATCGAATCAAGAAGGACAAGTTTCTTCAAAAAATGTACATGAATGGCGATCCCTGTTCTATGGTTTTACTTTATAGCAGTTTTAACCTATGCAAAGCACTTTTTAAAGTAAACCTTTAGATGATACAAAGGAAAACCATTAAAATAATAGAAAGGGATTAGGAAATAAGAAGTTACAAATTCTAAAACACCTATACAAAATTTAAAGATTTTATTGAGGAGAAAAAGAAAAAAAAGAAAACAACAACAACAACAACAGCAACATCATGAAGCTCAAGTATTTCTTCTGCGTGTACCGTATCTAAATAAATATATGTGTTAGGTAACCTGGTGTAATTTGATCAAAATTTGCACAATCAGTAACTAGATTAGCATTTTCTCTCTCTCTCTCTCTCTCTCTCTCAAAAAGAAAAAAAAGGTTAGCATTTTTTTCAATGGTACCAATGATTTATAACTTTTTTCATGCTTATCATACACATTAAATTTTATATAGATTGGATTTAATTTATTATCAAATTTATAGTTTTTTTTTTTTGAAAATTCAAATTTATAGTTAACTGTATATAGCATGTTTCTTAAACATAAAAGACTAAAGCTCTGGATAATTTTTTTTTTTTGAGAAACAAGACAATGATTTTTATTAATCAACAGAAGCTTCTTTCAGCAGCTACAAGATTTTGAACATCACAGGGGATGCCATCGGACCAATAGTGTGGACAAGGGGAATATTTGGCTAGTTTTGCTAATTTATCAGCAACTGCATTCCCCTGTCTTTTTACATGTGAAAAACAGAATGAGGCAAAATTCAAAGCTAGAGCTCTAACATCCTCAACAATGTGACCAAAGGGGCTTAAGCAACTTGAGTCTGAGTTAATAGCGTTAATGATTGTTTCAGAGTCACCTTCAATTTCCACTTCCTCAACGCCGAGGTCCAGAGCAAAGGAAACTGCCGTTCTGCAGGCGATAGCCTCGACATCGTCCACTGCTGGTGGGAGGTTTATTCTGTCAGAGAGTGCACCAATAAGTTGGCCACTTGAGTTTCTTTTCACCACGCCAATACCCGCCATCTGCAAGTCCTGAAATATAGCACCATCGAAATTTATTTTACAATAAGGACTCCGAGGTGGCTTCCAATGTATAGGGGCTGAGTTTGACATCTGAACCGTTGAATTTGAATTTGCTGTCGTTGTTGGGTCCTGAGCAGATTGGTATTCCTTGAAACGATCAAGCATGTCCCCATAAATCTTATTATATGGAATGCAAGTAGTCTTCAACCTGGTAGCATTTCGATTGTGCCATATACTCCATGCTACATAAGCAAACCGCTCCGCTAAGAAGTGTTCGTTATTGTTAGCAATCCCCATCCATAAATCTCGAAAATCCACAAACTGCACAGCAAGCTGATTCCTGAGGCATGGTTCCTCCCACCAAACTTCTTTAAGCACTTGGCAACCCCACAACGAGTGAATAACATCCTCGACACCATTATGGCAAAGGTCACAGGTGGCATTTCGAGTTACTTTCCTGGAAAACAAATTTTTCTTTGTAGGAAGGGATTCGCAGCATGCTCGCCAAATAAAATGTTTAATATTATTTAGAACTTCCAATTCCCAAATTTGTTTCCAGAAACTGCTGTGAGCTGATGGATTTGATGGTCCTATAATATGAGCAGGAGCGGAGCTAGGATTTTTTGTTTGGGAGGGCCAAATTTTGTTATTAATATATTAGTCTTAAGTCAAGATAAACCATCACACACATGCGTAAATGCACATACACAAATATAAACTTTCACATATGTATATTTGCAAGATAATTTTTTAGGGGAACTTATCATTTTTTAAACTCCAATACTATACAAAAGCAATCTAGTTTGATAATAAATATGTACAAAAAATGAAAATTAAAGAAAACAAAAACTACCTTATCTCTATAACTACTAGACTAATTGACAAATTCTATTGGTTTTCAAGAGCATTATTGAACTAACTCAAACATTTGGGGGGGCCAACTTCTATTTTTGTAGCTAAATTAGAAAAGAAATTATTATCTAAAATCAAGGAAGGCTTATAACTCATATTACCTTAACATTACCAGCTTCTTTAATAGCAATAATGATCTTATCTTGATCATAGAAATCACCACTTCCACCTCCTTTATTGCCCTCACCAAACTCCCATGATCATACAAATCTCCCTAAATATTAACATGTAACACCATAGCAACATTAACCAAACGACTTGTAGCACGAGTCTCACTCACTCACTTATTATTATTATTATTATTATTATTATTATTATTATTACTTGAACGGACTATGTTTTCAATAGAGAAATCCAGAGTTCAAAATTCATCTCCCCCATTTTAACTATTGAATCATCAAAAAAAAAAAAAACTACCATGTCATGATTAGTAAAGAGAGTATTTTTTTTATAAGGGCAGGATTGGATTTGGAACCCAATTCATTAATTATTCTACGACAAAAGATTTGACAATACTATTTTTTGATTGCATCATATGGGGTCCTATAATTAATAAGTAATCATCACCTCCACCACAAAACCATGGTCTTATATTACTATAAACGTAAGTAATAACATTGAAAATGTATGAAAGATGTTGATGCTTACGTACAAAGACAAAGAAGGCTCCTAAGGTGATTAAATGGTGGACGATTTTGGATTTAGCATGGTTAGAGAGGGGGCATTCTAGGACAAGAACAAAAGTAGGATGGCCAGCCTTAGCACTGGCTTCAACTATGAATTTTCCAATGTACCCAGTTCCTCCAATGACCAAGATCTTGCTTTTTTGCAGCCAATGGAATTGTTTGGAACTCACTTTAATAGTATTAAATTGCAGACAATATCAGTGGTAAGAAGACTTTGAGAGGATTGAGCTAGGAAGGTGCTGCTTTACATTTAGTTGGAGAGTTTTGTGTTTTGAGTTTCGACCGTTTATGCTTTCTCAATGAGGGAAATTACCTCGTGATTATGATAATTATTGGTTATTGAGCGAATTTGCTGACACAATTTTTGTTACAAGTTTGACGTGGCAAATTTTAAGCGGTAAAAAAAAAAGTAGTAAGTCAATGTAAAAATGGTAGATAACTGCTCACAGTCTACTAGATGCCTACATAAAAATTATGGCAAAAATTAGGTAAAATCTTTTAAATTATTATTATATTTTTCCTTCCCTTCTAGTTGAAGCTTATTTTTATTCAGGAGCAAAGAGGAAAAAAAGAAAAAGAAAAAATTAGCCAGCTTATTTTGTCAAAGTATTAAGTTGATCCTTTAATTGGTGTATAAAATTCAATTTGGCCCTATAACTTTTATAAGCAACCTAATTTCATCCTTAATTATTCCTGAAATTCTAATAGGACCATTTGATGTGAAACAAGTCATACTTTGAATCTTTGAAAGAAAAAAAAAAAAAAAATGAACTGCTCCTACTGTCACCTTATAGATAATCCTGTAAACATTTTAATGGGGGGAAAAGAGGATAAACTAAAGCTGCATACACTAGCATTGCTTTTGTTTAATTTGCGTTTAATATGTGAAGTCTTTGGTGTCTAATGAAGTTGAGCTATTTTTTTTAAGATGGTAGTTGAAGTAATTTGGTGCAAACTTTGAAACCTTTTATATAACCATTCTATTCTATCATCTCAAAAATTACTTTATCTATTCACATCCCATATCTTCAAACTATTCTATTCTATCATCTCAAAAATTACTTTATCTATTATACCATTCCATTTTACAATACTCTCAACATCCCAACTTTTATTTTACAATACAACACATTAAAATAATATAAATTATACAATAAAATAATAAACATATTATCTATCACTCTTCTCTCTCAACAACCAAACAACCCAAATCACCACCACACCACCACCATGCCCACCACGCCACCATTGCCCACTACCCACCAAAATCCCACCGGAATAAAAAATCCAAATTAAGGAAGAAACATAAAAACCCAGCAAATACCCACCAAACCCATTAAAAAAAAAAAACCAAACAACCCAGTCACCACCACCACGCCTCCACCATGCCGATCACGCCACCACTGCCCACTACCCACCAAAATCCCACCAAAACAAAAACTCAAATTAAAAACACACACACACACACACACACACACACACACACACACACACACACACACTTGTTGAGCAAAACCCAGATCAACGCCTCCACCATGCCCACCACGCTTGAGCAACCCATCATCGGCTAGAAATCACAGCCCATCATCAGCGAGCTTAAGTAACCCACGCCGCTGCCAAACCCAAGCTGGACCCACGCCAGAATATGCCCACTGTGAGAGAGAGAGGCTGATCATCAGCGAGAAAACACAGCACCGATCAACGCCTCCACCATGCCCACCACGGCAACCCACCATTGGTGAGCTTAGCATCCCATCATCGGCGAGCTTGAGCAACCCACGCTGCCAGCAAACCCATGCCGGACCTATGCCAGAAAATGCCCACCGTGAGAGAGAGATGTGATGAGAAAGAGAGGCCGTTGTTCAAACCCCCAATTAAAAATTACGACTAGATAGCCTTTACTCTAATTTATACTAAGTGTGGAACAATAATAAATAAGCGCGAAGAACTGTTATCACTACCCTAAGCCATATTCATCCATTATTAGCAATAAAAGGAAAGCTTAAAAAGTAGGGAAGAGAGATGCAAACACAAGATAACACCGAGACGCGTTATTGAAAAGAGGAAACTAAAGAACTCGGTGAAAAACCTCTCCGCGACCCTCCAAGTCGAAATCGATTCACTAGAGAATAAAGTTGGAGTACATGAATAACAAAAGACCCTCCAAGTCTAGTCTACCCCATGTACTTGAGCTCTCCAAGCTCCTTCTACCAATTGACTTCTAGGAGCCTTGTCTTATCTAGTTTTCCGGATCCTGTAATTCAGCCCGATTGCATCTGCCAATAAATGGCTCCTTCCAATGCTTCCCAATAACACCAAACTCTCACTTTACACTCAAAATGAGTGTGGTAAGTGTTTGGGCTAGTAACCTCTCAAGGATGTAGAGATAGAGAGGTAGGAGTTGAGGAAAACCAGAAGGAAATGTGTAGATGATTGTAGGTATGACAATCTTTAACTCTCAAGTGTATTTTCTAGGGTTTTTTCTTTGAAAAACACTCCTTAAAATTTGTGGGTTATGAGGGCATATATAGTGTGGGTAAAGACATAGTAAAGCAAAGCATAACTTTTTACAAGATTTAAAAAAAAAAAAAAAAAAACATTAAGTTCCATTTTGATAAATAATTGATTTGAAAGATATTGAGAAACAATTATTTTTCACATTTTCTTTTGTTTATATTTTGTCAACTTTAATAGATATTAATTTTACTCTCTATCTATTAATTTAGTCTTAAATAAATATTCATAGTTTGATCCCTAAAGACAAAATTATGAGTAAAATAAATAAAATAGTATATATATATATATATATATATAAATATATATATATATATATATATATCCCTCCCACAAGAATCAAATTGATAATTTTTATTTAAGGATATGCTAACTTTGTTTCACCTTAAATACAAAATTATATTTAATTATTTCTCTCTCCATTGCTCAGGAGAGAGAAGTAATGCCTTGAAAAATTAGGATAAGGATTATTTGCTATGATCTTAGTGTTAGAAGTATGTGGTTAAACGATTAAATTTATCATATCCTAATAGTTTAAACTTTTGGGACAATCGATAATTTAACATGGTATCAGAGCATGAGATCTTGAATTCGATCCTTATCTCCTCCACTTTACCTCCCATTTAAATTTCCACGTGTTGGGCCTCACTGATTAAAAGGTATTTTTAGTCCACACGTGAAAGGGAGTGTTAGAAGTATGTGGTTAAATGATTAAATATACAATATTCCAATAGCTTAATCTTTTGGGAGAATCAGTAATTTAACACTTAGAGGGGACTCCGAGGTGGTTATTAATGCCTTGAAGAATGAAGATGAATCTTTGGCATCTTGTGGCCATCTCTTAGAATCAATGAAACCTCTACTATAGATGCCTTTAGCAATAAATTTTTTTTTTTCTCTCACATTCGTAGATTTTGGCAATTCTATAGTTTACAATCTAGCTAAACATTCAAGACATGTTAGAAGTTTAGAGGTGTGATTAGAGGCTATTCATTCCCACCTACATGATGTTCTTGCAGCCAATTATGACTATTTTTTTTCTTTCTTCAATAAAAGTTGGTAGTGTTTCTTATTCTAAAAAATAAATAAATTAATGCCTTGGTCGGCAAATTTACTCTTGCCTTTAAGATCAAGAACAAGTACAACTGTACAAGTATATAGATTAGTAAGCAGGTTATACGAAAACTCAAAAACAAGTACTGATGTCTAAGTATCTAGAGACCTAATAAACTTATTAATCAACAATAATAAGTTTACCTAATTCTCTAGTCGTGACAAAGTATACAAAGAGTATATATGTCAAATAAATCTGCAACCTTTTCTTTTTTTTAATAAGCATGCAGCCCTTAAAGTCATCCTAGATGCTTCACAAGGCTGATCGCATTATTATATGCACCTCTCTGTGTGTTACAGGGCCAATTTTTTACTCAAATTTTCTGCATGTGATGGCCCTAAGTCCCTGACTTAGTCTCAGCCAACACTACACACACACACTGCAATAACACTTAGAATTGATTATATAGGGACGTTTAAACACACAGCACACACAATATTTACAGGGAACCCACTCCTAACCTTTATTACTTAATCTCAAGTACAAAGGAAACCCTTTCACAAGCCTAGAGAATTACACAGAATTTTCCCAAGGCCAAAATACACTTTGCTGTTGACACCCCCAATAGCTTTAGGGTTAAATACATAGAATTAACTGCTATGATAGTTACTGTCTAGTAACAACCTGGGTCTTGGACAATCTGTCACTTGTGTTTTGACTTAGGACACCTTTAACTGATGCTGTCTTGGCCTACTCTCCACGTTTCTAGCCCCTACACAACAGGTCAGATCGTTAGGAAAGCTAGGAACTGCTTGGTAACTGCCACTGCACATGCTGCACATGCATAGCCCATGTCTCAGCAAACCACGGGGCCTCTGCCTATCCTCCAGCAGCCTACACAACATGTTCTCACACGTTTTGGGGAGGCTTGACCCATGCTCAAGGCCTCCCAGCAACACTACAGCCCACATAGCATGCCCACATGTAGCATACAAAGTAACTGCCATCAGCCCACTAATACTTGTCCATGCATTTAGCCAGCCCCCACTAGCCCAATGCTTTGCACACATCATATAATCATCACAGCAACCCAGCCATGCTTTGCACTCCAGCCACCAAGCCCACACACAAGGAACTAATAACTAAGCCACCAATGCCATGCACCACTACATAGGGTCAGCACCACCTACTGCTGCCCATCATCAAAATCCATCTCTGCTCACCATGGCCCTCCTTTGTCATGGCCTTGGGGCATCATGTGGAGCAAGGTGCCTCCACATCACATGCTATCCCTAATCACTGCTCATCGATCCAACTTGAGTAAGGAGACTGGGCAGGTCCCCCTTAAAGAGCCCTTAATTAGGAATATCACTAGTCAGGCATGAAGAGCCATGAGTGTGTTGAGAAAACATGGAGCCAAGTGATTGGCCCAATACTGCCCAAGCACCCTCATCCCTCATGCCATCATTAGCAACAAGTAAAGCTCCTAACACTGTGTGTGTATATAAAAGCATAGAAATCTCCTATATTCGTAAAGAAGCTGACAAGCCAAAGTTGGTTTTTTACTAGCTAGTATAATAAACTTGTTAAAATAGGGGCGGCACTCAAAGCTCATCAATTTAAGGTGTGAAACAAAAATAAAATTGCATCTCCATGGTCAGTGATTATATTTTCTCTTTCTTAGGGTTTTGAAACCAAGTAGGATTACAGTGTTTAGTGTCAATAATTAAATCTTCTCCAATGGTTAATTAATTTTGAAAGAAAGATTGGCAAGAAACAATTTTGCAACGTCATGATTTTGCAGCAAAACCCTTGACTTCAAACCTCAAAAAGTTCACGTATCAAAGAGAAATGGTCTGTTATTGAATAATTTCTTGTGAATCACCATGTTAAATATTTTAATAGGTAAACGCTCCCACGTGAATGTTTAGGGTATGTTTGGTAACTATTTTTTCCCCTTATTTTCTGTTTCCAAAAACAATTTTCTATTTTTGAGACTAAAAAACTTGTTTGGCAATTCAAAATAGATAGAAAATAAAAACTGTTCTCAAAACTCAAATTGTGAAAGAAACTGAAAATATGCAAAATGTTGTTTTTAGTTTCTAATTTTCAAAAGCCAATGAAAACACGCATTTAATTTAATGAATCTGTCTTATTTAATGAGTTAGCATTAGAGTTCAAATCCTAATAACAACATATTTTAGTATTTTCTATTATTTTTTTTCAAAAAACTATCTTTTTAATTTCAACTAACCAAACATGTTTTTGATTTAAGAAATTCAAGAAAATTGTTTTTTCTTTATATTCCCAAAAACAAGTTTTTGAAAATAGAAAACAAAAACTGTTACCAAACATAACCTTAGTTTTTTTTAAAAGGCAAACGATCCAAAAAAAATGGTAGATGTTGTTAAAAGCTTCTTTTTAATTAATAAAATCCAAACACATGCATAACTGTATCAAATTAGTGTTCTTAAAAATTAATTAAAAAAAAAAACGGTTTTTCGCGTTGCGTTGGTTAATGCAATAATGTGTTTAATTGGAAACCTAAGTTTTACCTATATTTTTTTATATACAATTTATTTTGTAATAAAATAAACTATCCAAAACCAACTGATCATCTCAAAATCTAAGTAATTTAAAAATAAAAAAATAAAAACAAAATAAAATCTTGATTAGTCATTAGGTAATCCCTAGGTCTAGACGTTCCCCTGGTTCAGTTAGTTTTTATTTATATTATTATTTTTTTTTAAAATTATCTCTAAACAAATAAGATATTAACATGTTGTACATAAACTAACATTAAACTAAGGGTAAAAATTATGAATAGTTTCTTAGTATTGTATATTAATTCTCCCAACTGAATTGAAGCATATGACTGTATTGAATTCAATTTCCTTGAAAAAGATAATATTTTTTTGTGTTTAATTAATCAATATAAACATGCCTTTGAGTTTCCTATCATAAGGAGGGGAAACATATGCATTTGTATTAAGTTGGAGAGCCTAAAAAGTATGAGAATATATTCATTTTGTCTGAAATACATGGTAGGGCTCACACTTCCTGTCAGAGAGGGATGAGGGAAACTCCTCTTGTAGGAGTTTCTCCTAAAGTATAACACTCAATAGAATTTACCTTAGTTTTGCCCATAACTTATTGATGAGGAGTACGAAGGACTATGTCCAGTGGGGTTAAGAAAGGGACTGGAGAAAAGAGAACAGAATACCCGCCACTTCCTTTCAAGTCATGAAAAACACATGAAAAGTGTGTGTGAGAGAGAGAGAATTTTTTTTCAGAATAAATAAGAGAGAATTGTCAATATCAGCATTTAATTAGTATGTTGCTCGTTGGTTACATTGACAAGTCACGTATCAATGTAACAACCATTATAGGCATCCACAAGTTAGGACTGGTTTTATGTCTTAATCTGAGTGTTTTACTCGAGATTGGCATAGCTTAACTAACCCCATTTTTTTCTTACCAATAAATAAACAAATATATATATATATATATATATATATATATGCACTTAAGTAGCCTTTGTTGTTAATCATATTTCTTTAACAAGTACCAAGTACCAATCAACTAGTGTTCCTTTTCTTTTCCTTTTCTTAAATAAAAAAAAAAAATGGTAGCAGGCTAACGACCCTTCAATGGATCTGTTGTAAAGTCACATAAAAATATCATCCTTATTATATAGCTATACTCTCAAATGAATTCTCAAAATTGAGATATGATCATGTATACTATTTTGAAAATGTCCCTCAAACAATTACCAATTGCATATATAACAAATGGTGCAAAACCTAATGCTCTTTTTAAACCTCACTTTTTTTTTTATATACATTTTTTTTTCTCATTTTCAAAAAATAAAGTAAATAAACAAAAAAAAAAAAATCCAAAAATACAATGGAAAGATTTATAATTGATGAAAGTCAAATGCTTGATGTTTTGGTAAACAAAGTTAACATGGTTGATGATTCCAACAACAACGTTCCAGCCTTGATGTTTGGGATTCGAACCTTGTCTCTCTTCTCCCCACTAATTATCTAAAAATAATCCATCACAATCAACAATGACCAATTTTCAAGATTGGATGTTATAAGTTCCAGTTAGCTCAACTGGTAAAATCTCTAATGATTGAATAAGAGATTTAAGGTTAACTCTTCGCCTACACCAAAAATTGATTGGTGTCTTAATCTGATGATAAAGAGCTATTATTAGAAGCGAATGTCATAGATTGAAGCTATCTCAAAAAAAAAAACCAATTTATATATAATAGCACAATAGTACTCAATTATTATTTTTCCTCAATTATAAGTACACGTGACTTTTATCCAATTTTAACAAATAAATAAATGAATTAATCTAAACACCAGTAATGAAAGAAAAGATTTATAGTTGACCAAGATTAAATACTCATGGCCTTGGTCAACGAAGTGAATGTGGCTGATGACCTCAGCAACAATGTTCTAGCCTCAATTGTAAACGTATCATAATGGAGGAAAAGCTCCACCAACATTACTCTAGACAATAACAACACCAAATCATTTCCTGGGTACTGTTTATTCTCCACCGTAGGATCATCAAAAGCTTCTCTCCTAATTCCCCCACAAAGCTATGGCCCACAAACTCCTCAGGATCCTCAAAAACCTTTGGATCTTTAGTAGCAAATGGTTGATATCCAAATATCATCTCCCCTTTCTTGATCTCAAAAGCAGCATCATCGCTATTGACTACCAAATTTTCCTTTGCCTTACGCCCTTACCGTATTGGAATTTAACTGGAGGCTCAATCCCCAGTGCTTCATAAACCACTAACTTAGTCAACGTCATCTTATCCAACGATGATACAGTAACCCCACCTTCAGCTCTAACAATGGTCCTAATCTCATCACACAATTGACGGTGTAACTTTTCTCCTTCTAAGCCAACCCACTTGATCAAAGCAGGAAACAAAGTTTTCATTCCACTTCCACCATAAGCATTGAAACTAGCCATAAATACTAAATTATGACACGCTTCATTTCTTTTAATCCCACATTGCTCAGCTTCGTCCAAGGTCGAAGACATAGACACATAAAATGCATTATAAAGCTTCTTATAGCTAGATTTACCGAGAAAAGGTGGTAATGGGATTGAATGGAGTAGTAAATTTTCAAGAAAGTTAAACAACTTTGGTAACCCTAGTGTAATCAATGGTGCAAGTTGAAAAAACAACCATTTATCAAAGAGTGTCGGACCCTTTGATTCGATACTTGTATCTAAAGGGTTTTGATCACAAAAGAGCCAAAATACAAAGTCAAGACATGCTATCGCTAAGGGTGTTGAAGTAAAATTTGCCTTTGTCAGATACTTGGTCTTCAATGTTGATGAAAAGCTCAGACAAGCAGCTTCTGAAAAGTGGGATGAATTTATCATGACGAGAAGCGAGAATAGAGAAGAACAAGCCCTTAAGAGCATTCCCATCAGCTGTTCTATAAAAAATGTCATTTTGACACACAAAAAACCTACTTTATTATTTTACCATATCATTTTACAATATCACCTTCATCACATGTTTTATTTTTCAATTCTATACATTAAAATAATATTTACAACGCATTAAAATAATATATTTACTCCTCAACAACAATAACAACAACGGCACAACCACTATTGCTGCAAGTTGCAACAACGGCCATCAACAACAACAACTGCCTCGACAACAACAACAACACCAACAGCCACTGCCGGCACAAATCCATTACTAAACTCATACCCACAACAAATCCACTGGCACAAACCCACATCCACCAATGCCACAAACCCACAACCACCACCGACACAGACCCATAGTCACCAACGCCACAAACTCACAGCCACCATCGCTGGAATCCTCTCACAAATTTAAAAAAAAAAATAGAGAGTGGTATGAAACCCCAACCCAACCGATCAATCAATGACCTAAAATCGACCCAAAACCTCGACCACACAACACCGCTGAACACTGATCCAAAACTCCGAATCCATAACCCACACAACCACTGCCGAATCTACCATCAAATCACAAAAAAGAAAAAAAAAGAAAAAAGAAAAAGAAAAGAAACCACTGTGATAGAGATCGGCTTGGCTTGATGCTCCGGCCTGGGTTTCGTCGGAGAGGGAGGCAAAGACGTCGAGCTAAGGGAGAGAGAGAGAGAGCAGAGAAATGGTTGGAGGCTTAGAGGCAGAGCAAGAATGAGAGGCAGAGCAAGAATGACGAAAATGAGAAGGAAAGAAAAAATAAGAAGAAAAGAAAGCGGCCCCACCTGAATAAAAAAGTAATATAAGTTTTACAATTTGTGAACAGTGCGGTCTCAAATTTGAGATTGCACTGTTCATCAATGCCAAATATTATGGCATTTAAAACACCTGATGAGAGTGGTTTTTTAGTGTTTAGTGTGTCAAATGCCAAATATTTGGCATTTGACACACCTGATGGGAATGCTCTAAGAATGGCATGTTTGGGTTCAGAAGGGTCAAGAAAAGCACAAATTTTCTACAAAAAAGATTGTTATTTGCGACGACTGCAAAAAGCCGTCGGAAAAACTAGCTTTTTCAACGGCAAGTCTCTTTCGTTGACAATTACTTGTCAAATATTAAAACATTGGTGACGGCAAAATGAGTTTGTCGAAAATGCCTATTATTTTTGTCAAAAATATGATTTGTTTTGGAGGGAAGTTTTCCCACCTTACTTTTTATGACGGCATAAAAATGTTCATCGCTAATAAAGTATTATTTACGATGACCAAATAAAAACCGTTGGAACTAGTAACACCTGTGACGGCTTTTGTGCATCGAAAATACAAATTTTTTTTTTTATGGTGTTATTATTTGCAATAAACATTCTTCCATTGTAAATATAAAAGAGAGTATTAATTACGACGACCGAAGAAAAACCATCAGAACTATTAACATTTGTGATAGCTTTTGTGCGTTGAAAATACAAAATATATATATTTTTATGGTGTTATTATTTGCGACAAACATTCTTCCATCATAAATATAAAAGAGGGTATTAGTGACAGCCATGAAGCCATAAAAAATGGTGAAATATTTTGGAGGGAAAATTCTCCCCTTACTTTTCACAATATTTGGGACGACATTTATCCATCGCAATTATTATTTATTATTTATTTTTTTGGATACAAGATATAATTCTACTCTAACTTAATCTAAGTGTATATGTGTGTAAAGCTTCCTCCTGGAGACTTGAACTCCGGCCTTTGCCCCCCACACTCCACAAGTACTTATACTTGTGGACTGACCATCGCACCAAGGGTGTGCGGTGGTAATTGAGTTTGTATTTGCAACGAACATGTTGACTGTCATAAATAGTTAATTTGCTTTAAAAGAAAGAATGTATTAGTGATAGAATTGGATCTCTCCCAATAAATAATATTTGCGATGGACCTAAGCCGTCGACAATGGTAATTTTTTGTAAAGGGGGGAATTCATGCCCTTATTTTTATTTGTTTGACGATTGTTTTCCATCACTATATATTATATTGTTATTTGAAATGGACATTTTGTTCATCATTAATATTTAAAATTTTCTTAAGAAAAGAAGATATTAGCGACGGTAAGGTAAATCTGTCACAATAAAGGTGATTTCCAACATACATATGACCATAATTTTTTTTTTCTTTGAATGGTAAATTTTCCTCAATTTTGTCTTTAAAATCTAGAATTTTTTTCATAATTTTAAAAATTTCCAAAAAAAAAAAAAAAAAAAAAAATTTCAAGACCCTCTAAGTACTTAAGCGCAATATTGGTCATTTCAGAAGTAAAAGGTATTTTTATTATTTTGAAGCTTTTAGGGGCACTTTCGTCTCTTTAGAAGTTTATGGGTATTTTGGTTATTTCCTAGCTTTGATGGCGTATTTTAGCCATTTTGGATGGTCGGATTATGTCAACGGGGTTAATCAAAGTTTCCCAGTGGGTGGGTACAACAACACATATCCATCATGCAACCAGATGGAGATCCAAAATCTGACCGTTGGATTGGTAGAATGTGGTGAAATATTTGTGTTTGTAAATTACAATGACAATCAGACGATCAAATTGTGAGAACAGAGTAGTCAAATCTTGCGAAACTTCGTCAAAGTCTATTAAACTTGGGCAATCTTTGGTCAAACTTCAAAGTTGGTTCCAGGACCACTGGTTTTGAACAAATTAGGCAAATCAGGAGGTTTTAACTTTTAAGTAGGTTTTTGGTATTGGTCAGTGTTTTAAGGTTTTTTGGGTTTTTATGCTTTTATCAGTTTCAAGTTTAAAAATGGCAAAGTCAAAGGTTACATGCAAATCCATTGAGGTCATTTTGTAGGTTTTTGATTGTATTTTGTAGATCATTTTCTTGATTCTTATTAATATTTATATAGTTTATAACTCGCTTGGAAGAGTATTGTATATTTTTATTGGTTGAAGTTTCATGATAGGTGGATACAACGACATGCATCCATCTTGTGCCAGAGTTAGATTAAAATTTGACCACTAGATTGAAAGAGTGGGATAAAATATTGGTTTTGATGGATTTTGAGCTCAATCAAATGGATAGATTAGGAGAATGTGACCAATCAAAATTTCTTGGTGTCTTGGTACAACAACACATGTCCATAATGCTCTAGACTCAAATCCACAATCCGATTTTTGGATTGGAAGAATGTGGTGAGATATTGGTATTGGTGAAGTATGACAACAATTAGACGGTTAGATTGTGAGAAATGAGTAGTCAAAGTTTGCAAAACTTGGTCAATATTTGGTCAAACATGGTCAACTATCGAAGTTGGGTTTATGACCACTCGATAGTATCAAATTAGGTTGAATATGGAGGTTTTGAGTGGGTTTTTGGATATTGGTTTGTATTTCAGGGTTTTCTCGACGTTCATGCTTTTCTATAAAATTTTCTTTACCAAAATTTAACAATGAATAGTACATACAATAAATAGTACATACAATACTGAAAATTTTAGAATAATAATGCTAAGTTTATCAAGTACCAAAATACTTGCAATGACAATAATCTCCACAACCTATTGAAAAACTTAAAAAAAAAATGTTATACTAAATATTTTAAAATACTCTTTAATTAAAATTTGAAATCAATAAATTTTAATTATGAAATAAGATAATTTTGGAAATTTGCAGGCAGGTTAGTACACAACATTCTTAATATTAATTTAACAAAATTTGGTTAATGAGATGTCAAGTGAAAAATGTTTTTTCCTTCAAATGGAGTGGTTTTAACAAATAAAATACACAAAATTTATTTTTATTTATTTTTTAAATATTGAGGTTATATTTCCGTAAAAGAGCACTTGCAAAAAAAATTGCAAGAAGTGAGATTTCGTAGTGTTTCTAGCTTTTATTAATAATAATAATAATAAAAAAATGATATTTCAAAGAGACCAAAAAAAGAAAGTGACGTGATTGTCATAAATGAAATACATAATTTTAATAAATAAAACAAAAATAGAAGTCGCATTGCAGTAAAATAAACCCAACACCACATTATTGTCGTTAAAAAAAACACACACAATATCATTTTAACCTAAAAAAAGAAGAAGGGAAAAGACAAAACCCTACCTCTCCCTCTCACTAAAAAACAAGCGCCCCCCCCCCCCCCGGTTTTTTCTTTTTTCAATCCCAAACCTTCCTTTTTACTCACTAAAGAGCAATTACATCAATTAGTGTAAAATTTTCATCTATTTTGTAAAGAAAAACCTACTTTTTCTATTTTACACACTCATTTTTACAAAACACCCACATCAGTTTATCTATTTTACACATTTATTCAATAAAATTTTAATTTCTTTAACTTTGTCATCTCTCTCACAGACCCAACACAACCCACACGGCCACCATCATCAAGATCGACACCTTCGGCTGTGCAACAAGATCGACACCAGCATCCAACAAAAAAAAAAAAAACCCAGTAAAAAAAAACCCCAAAGAACAAGTCGATCACACCGGAATCCACACAACCTATCGACCCACACCCACAATCACTATCATGGCAGCCTCAAGCTCAACCAAAAAACCAGAAAAAAAAAACCCAGCAACCAACAGGCCACATCGCCGATATATGCACAAAAACTCATCGAGTCAACTCGCTTTACCTCCTCTCCTCTTCGATCTCTTTCCACCATGTGACCCCGCCGTCATCTCCACCGTCCTCCAACGCCGCCGCTCAACAAGCTCTGGTCAACGCCTTCACCGACGGTATCCCCTGCTTCTCCGGCAAGATCTACGGCCCGCGCTGTCCCCAAAGGAAGAAGCTCGTGGCGGCTAAGTCTGTGCTTTCCTTAACCCGATCCCTAACTCGGTCCAGGACTCGCCCGATTCGGTCTATAATCACAGATCCATTGATTATTTGAGAGTTGAAAGAGAACTGTGAGCTTGAGAGAGTGATGAAATGAGAAAAGGAGAGTGAGGTGAGAGTCAGGTACAGAGAGGAGAGAGAAACAAATACTAAAATATTAAATAGAAGAGTTACAGTAATTGTGCATAATGCACAATTTTACACCCACTGATGTGGGTGTTTTTTTTGGCTCAAAATGTGTAAAATGAGCAACTTTTTCTATTTTACAAGATTTTGCATCAACTGATGCAGTTGCTCTAACACTCTATTTCACTCACTAAGAAAAGAAAGAAGAAGAAAAAGCTCTCACCTCCATAGCCCATGTTAGTTTTCCTAAATCCTTATATCTTGATTTATATATTTGATTAATGTAGTGGATTACTAAATGGATTTGTTGGTTGATTTATGTTATCTAAATTTTGGGTTTGGTTTAGATATATCTTTCATAATATACAATCTTGTATTGTAGGCAAAGTTCTCGACAATTTGGTACTAGACCATAGTGTAATGTTTGTGTGTATTGGTAGCCCCAACCAATTTGTTGATTAGTCTTAATTATATGCAAGCACCTGTTACATATATAATTTTTTTCAAGTATAACCAACATTGATTTTTTTTCTATTTTATTAAGGTTGTTGAAATTAGTGATAAATTAATTTGCTCATTACAGTTTTCAATTAATTGCTATTCTTGATGCATATATAATTTTATGTGACTTGTTGTGATGATGGATGATTTTTGGTAGTTCTCATTCACAGGAGAACTACAAGGTTCTTAACAGTAATAAGGATTTATGATAAATGCAATGTTTGTGTCGGTAGTAAGGATTTATTTTTGATGTTTTGTCATTTTATCGTGGTGATTGTGTTAATGTCTTTAAATAAATATATTTTAGTTAATTCTTTATTATTTACTGTAAATATAAAAATTTGTGTAGTTATAATTTTTGTATATTTATTCAATTTAATCTAAAATATTGCAGACCAATGTTAGGGAGGAGATCGTAGTGTGTGAATAATTACACAAGATGACTTTGAGGAGAAAGGTGACTCTTAGCTAGAGGAAACTGGCTTGGATAATGAATGATCTTCCAATACTTATGCTTTCAAGTTTAGTGAAGGATATAATATAACTTTCATGTATTATTGAACATCATGCTATTTTGTAGACCTTTTAATATTTTCATTTTTATTGCATTATTCACTTATTAGTTTTGAACAATTATGGATTTGTACTTGTTATTTGAATGGAGAATTTTTTATGAGATGTATGTTTGTAATTTATATATTATTTTATTTACTTTCATGTAATTCATGTGTTTCTTTTTCGACAAAATTGTTTTGTCACAATTAAAGTACTATAAATGACATTTTTTTTTCCGACGAAGCTATTTTGTTGCAAATAATGTATTAGTGACGTGGTAACTAATTTTTAATAACGGTCAAAGTTCGTTGAAAAAATGTAAATGGTCACTAAGATTTTGTATTTTTGATGAAAAGCTAAGTATTTACGATGGCTTTTGGTCGTTGAGAAAAATATATTAATGGCGGCTATAGTTCGTTGCAAAATGTATTTGGTCGTTTAACTTCATCATTTGAAATTGTATTTTTGGCGGCAAATCAAAAAAATCAAATATTTATGATGACTTTTAGTCATCGAAAAAATACATTAACGATGGCCTTAGTTCGTTGCAAAATATATTTGGTCGTCCAACTTCCTTGTATGAAATTGTATTTTCGACGACAAAACAAGTATTTATGACAACTTTTAGTCGTCGAAAAAATACATTAACGATGGCCTTAGTTCATCACAAAATGTATTTGGTTGTCCAACTTCCTCTTATGAAGAAGTATTTTCGACGGAAAAAATGAATTGCTTACGATGGCTTTTTAAGTCGAAAATTAGTGTTAGTGATGGCCTTGTCAGTAATAACGTATTACTGATGAGGCTTTTGTCGACGACGACGATGGCCTTTTGCCGTCAGCACTACTAATTTACGATGGCTTTTTGTATTGTTGTGATAACCACCAAAGAAAGTTGTGGAGGGCACGTAAGTACCATCTAAAACGTTTAATTTTTGGACTTTGGAATGGTCATAGAGGATGGGAAAGCTGATAGCATCAAGGAAAGCAATGACATTAGGGTTGGAGGATATGAATGGTCCTGAAGGCATGTTGGCTCGGAAGACAGTGGATTGGTGTTCTTGCATTTGGGTTTGGAAGAAGGGCTTTTTTCCTTGGTGTAAAAGTAGTCTAGGTGATCTTTGATGGGACCAAAAAAGGGTCTGCCATAGTTGCCTGGGATTGGCTTTAAAGGGAGGTCTATTGAAGGAGAGCCATTACTGGAAGAGGATTGGAGCTTGGAAGGAGATGAGGAAGACTTTGAAGACATGTTTGGGCGATCTGGGAATGACTAGTTGTTGGGGATTTGGAAATGTATAATTGTTGTTTCGGGGTATGAGAGTAACTGGTTATATATAGAATTAACTACAAAAAACGTGAGCTTTAGCTGCGTTTTTTTAAGCAGGGTTTACAAAAACGCGGCTATAGACTACCTTTGAGCCTCATTTGGTAAAAACGCAGCTACACTAGTCGTGTTTGCCAAACGCAGCCTAAGACCATCTCTATAGCCGCGTTTTTTTATGTTTGAGCTTCGTTTATGGGTTGGCTTAGGCCGCATTTTAAAAACGTGACTATAGACCCATCCGTTTTTTTTTTTTTTTTTTTTTTAAATATTTCCTAAAGCCGCGTTTAATAAGCCTTTCCTAGAGCTGCGTTTTCTATAAATGCGGCTACAACTGTATACCTAAGCTGCGTTTTCTATAAATGCGGATTATGCTCCGTTTGGATACAATTTATTTTTGCTGAAATTGAAAACTGAAAACACTGTAGCAAATAATTTTTAAATGTGTGAATAGTATCGTGGGACCATTTTTAATATTTTTTTTCCTGATAAACAGTGATGAATAGTTTCTCCAAAAAAAAAAAAAAAAAACAGTGCACTGTCTCCTAAAAGCTGGTGCGCGTGAAAAAAAATAAAAAAAAAAGGGGGAAAACGCAAACGTGTTGCGTTTGTTTAAACGCGGCTACAGGTTTGGTATTAAAAAAAAAAAAAAAAACACCCTAATCAACTCTCTGATCTCTAACGCGATCTCTCACCTTCTCTCTCTCTCTCTCCCTTTGACTCCCAAACCCTCACCTTCAACCCACCCCTCTCTACCATCGATCCTCCTCTCCGGCATACGAGCACGGGGGGGGGGGGGGGGGGGGCAAGCCTTGCTATAGCTCCGCCCCTGAATATGAGTTCCAGTGAGCAATTGATAAGCACTCTTTGTCGAATACTTTCCGGATTTTGTACCTGCCCAGATGAGTGTGTCAGGGACCTGCCTTGAGCTTAGAGGGATCCCAAGAATGGCTCGGGCCTCATGTGGAAGAAATTCGGATAGCACTCGTTCTTCATCCCAGCAGGGGCCTTCTTCATCAATGATTGCACATACTAGAGCATTGTTAGGCAGATTTTTCTGTGGCGATATAACTCTGCTTGAAAACTTATCAGGAAGCCATTTATCACCACGGATGCGAACCTGCCTTCCATCTCCAATACGCCAAATTGAACCCTTTTTGATCACTTCCCTTGCCTTAAGGATGCTTTGCCAGGCGTAGGATCCAGAGAGTTTCACTTCATTGTCTAAAATAGAGCAATTGGGAAAGAACTTTGCTTTGAACACTTTATATAGCAAAGAGTCAGTGTTATGAAGGAGGCGCCAAACTTGTTTACCCAATAAAGCAAGGTTGAAATTTTCAATGTCTCTAAACCCCAAACCCCCTTGAGATTTTGGTAAGCAGAAAGCTCTGGATAATTTATAGATAAAACAATTCCTAAATCTCTGATAATATATTAGTCCTTGACCGACACAGTTAGTATATATAATAACAATATATATTTCAATTGATACCTTTGGTATTTCTAACAAATGTCTACCAATCATAAATAGCTAGGCATTCACTCTTTTCCAATTTACCTATCCATACTACCAAAATAGCATTCACTACTCACTATATATACAATTAATATCATGAGCATGACATGGCATAAAAGTGATATTGCTGCACTAGCTGGAACCTCTCTCTCTCTCCATTCCATACTAAGCTTTCCTTATTTATTTGTTATAATTACAAAAATGGAGCCAGTTATCTTTGTTTATTGCTTTACAATTGAGGGCCATAATGTATTTGTTACCATAGAATTTTTCCCTCATGTTAGTATAATGGAAGAGGGATTTTCACAAGATCCTTCCAATGATGGAACACGAGTTTGGTGATGTAGACATTTTCCTTAATTGTATAATCAATGACAGCTGGAGGTTTACTTTGTTCTGTTTTATTTTATTGTTGGAGTATTTTCATTGCAGGACTATTTCTTTGTTGGGGTGGGCTTTTCCCTTGTGTTGACCCGTTTGTTGTAGGAAACATTTTGGGCTTTCTTAAGATTCTTGTTGGGCCTAACCTAGGTGTAAAGCATAAAAATGGAATCTTTCAAAATCTCACTTATAGCCTTTGGGCCATATTTTAAGCCCAACATCGAGTCTTGGTTTTGGCCTCCATAATTATTATATTTGTCAAAGTGAAAATTTCGCCCCTGACAACCCCTACTTACACTTTGCACCCTAAACTTTTAGAATGCACAGTACCACCCTGAACTATAATCCGTGTTACACTTTGCACCCTCTATCAATTCTGCCGTTAAATTGGATAGCATCACATGAAAAGACCTAATTGCCCCTCTTCTCAATCCCTTAAACTACATTCTTTATTACACTTTACCACACAAATTAAATCGCACTCTTTATTATACTTTACACCCTAAACTTTGGTTATTCATTCAAGATAAGAAAAAAATTGATAGCAAGGTACAAAATGTAAAACGGGTAATGATTTTGGGTACTAGCCGTCCATTCTAAAAGTCTAGGTTACAAAATGTAAATTGGGGTATAATTTAGAGTGATAAAATATAATTACTCTTAAAAATTTTGTTCTCGTGATGTCAAATTATAACTCCACCATGGGGGGTGAAAACTTTTAGGACGGAATATTTAACAAAGAAATGCTTATACAAGTCATTATTGATTGGGGGGAGTAAAAGGTACAACTCATTTTAATTAATTGGCTTATTCTTTTCTTAAACTATGCAACATTAGCGGTGTGCTTTCTCATTTAAGCTACCATATTCCCTATTTCTTTTCTTCTTTTCCCCGGTAAAGGTACAACTCATTAATTAATTAATTAATTAATTTTTTTGACTGAAAAACTCATTAGCTTATTCTTTTCTTAAACTATGCACCATTAGCAGTGTGCTTTCTCATTTAAGCCCTCTTTCTTTTCTTTTTCCCCCCTCCCTCTCTTATTTAAAGGTAAGGTTCTAGTTCCTTTCTTTTCTTTTTTAGTAAAGATTAAAGAAAAAGATAAATTCTTGTTCAAAAGATGAAAAAGAGATCACCCTAACCACGTTTAATTCCTGTTGAAGCAGTTCGTTACACATGGGAGATGCCTACTAACAAGAAGAGAATACATTATAAGAGAAGAAAGCACTTGGTCACAAAACTCTAAGGCGCATACGAATGTAGAAGCTTCACAATAAATGTATAGATTCTTTATATGAGTCTCTGTGTATGATGACAGCTATAAAAAAATCCTTTTATATCCACTAGAAATTTAGTGAACAAAACCCTAAAAGGCCAAGTGATCATAGGTCAAAAAACAGATCTGGAATTTCTGGATTTGTGAAACTCGATAAATCAAGAGGTATTGAGCTTATATCAAGGTTCATTAAGTCTCGATGGAATAAAATAATCCTTTTATATCACTCATTTTTAAAACTTTGGAAGCCAATATTGCTCATTTTAAACTTAATGAACTAAAAGCACTCACTAGATAAACTTTAAGGACTAATAATGCAATTTAGCCAATTTGTTACACTATAGTTTGTGGTTGTAGGTTGTAGCATTACTCTTTTTTTAATAATGCTACAGACTTAATTACAATCACGAACTATTTTACAAATTACTGTTGTAGCCAATTATTATTGTTTTTATTTGGACCCACAACTAATATTACTTTTTTGTTTACTAATAATCACTCACCATATCAGCAATTTATAAAAAAAAACTTGTAAAGAAGTTTGTATCTCTATTTTTTTTTTAATTGCTTGAAGAAGCTTTCCTTTTAAGTGTAAGATAAACGAAACTTAAAGGAACCAAATTTAACAAAAATATATAACTCTGCTGGATGAGGAGCTTGTGTAATAGTTGAAGTCAAAATCTTAGAGACCCCACTAAAATAAGGTGTGTCGGTGTTATCCGAGTACCAAAGAATTTTGTTAATCATTTCCTCAAAATCTTAGAGACCCCACTAGAATAATGTCTTCTTTTGTCATGCAGAATGTGTCAAGTGCCAACATCAGCTCTTCACTTTTCTAATTCCCTTTAATACTCTTTTTTTTTTTTTTTTTTTTGCATCTTCTTTAAAATATAAGAATTTCATTCTAATTATTTAGAAAGTTATATATACTACTTTAGAAAAAAAATCTAATTAAATTCTACAATTGTAGTCCAATTTTGCTCCATGTGTCCTAAATTATTTATTTTTAGAGAAAGTTTTATTTTTTAATTTTGACGTCAAATGTGGGACCACATCATAAATATCCATCCGAGCAAGTTATTGCGTACAAAACTAAAGAGTCTAGAATTAATGGACATAAATTTTTTTAAAAATAGACAATTTACATTTTCTACCTTATAATATTCTTACAAGACTTTTTAAAGAGTTAGAAAAAAAATATATAAGAATGACTATTAATAATATATAAATTATATATATAAGAATTATATTATGCATTTTAATGTATATCTTTTAAGTATATTCATGCATATGCATAAGGTTACAAGCTAGTTTGTATAACAAATAACAATTGTAAATTAAGATACACACCAAAAATTGAGTGTAATATGCGAGTGTCAACAAATTAAGAGGTTTAAAAGCATTATTGGCATAGGATGGATTGTACTAAAAAAAAAAAAAAAATTAAGAGGTTTAATGTAAACCGTTTACATTAACAATGTTTTTCTCATTGTCATGCCCATGGTAAAAGAGCATTACTTTTTCTTAATCGTTTTTAATACTCGATACTTATTTTCATCTTTTTTACTATTGATGTAAAATAGATAACACAAGCTTTTCTGGAGCAGCAAGGGTGATAAAAGTCACAACGCAAGATCAAAAGGGGTGCTACTAAAGGCCATCAAGGTGACGATGTTAGAATTTCATGAAATTTGACAGGTTGAAGGGAAATGGCATACTAATCCAGACTCAAAATTTTGAGTATCACCTAAATTTAGACAAATTCCTTCATTAAGGCCCCGAAAAGAGTGTTTTAGCTATTTATAGTAATATTTTTTTCCTTAATAACTTTTAGTTTAAAATTTAGAATAAGGTCCCGTCTATTTTGAGACGTCTCTTAAAGACAGTATTTTCAATTTCTGCAATAATCTAAATTTTGCTATTTTTGGCAAAAATCACTATTTTGCCACCTAATTACGTGATTAGCGCGGATTAGAGTTTTTGGGAGTTTTCATAGCCGTCCTAGGGTTTCTTTTACTATTTAACATATTGTAGCCTCCAAGGAAATTCAAATTTTTTTCTATTTCTCTTTGGTGGATTCCAGAAACCTATCACCTTATAGATTCAAGGTTTTCATTCAGAAGCTAATGTGTGTGTGTGTGTGTGTGTGTGTTTTTTTTTTTTTTTTTTTTCCCATTCAGAAAGCAACATGTTTGTTTTCTTGTAGCTTCTGTGACATCAACTATTGATTTTTTTTTGTCCCTCCAAAGGATTTTATTTTACAAATTTTTTATATGACAAGACCCGAGACAAAGACCAAATAATATCATTTGTTTTTCATCCAAACAAAAGATATAATATTCCTCTTTCTTCTTTATTTTAAACAAGGTTTAAATACAAAATTAGTTGTAACCTAAGGTTACAACCTTACTCAATATCATTAACATTACTACATATTTCAAAAATTTAACCGTTAGATTGTATGTTTTTTATGCTCTTTATACACATAAATTTTGTGTCAATCGGATATTATTTACTATATGATTTATAAGATTATATTTTATGCATAATTTTAAATTACAAAAACTTATAATTTAAACAATTTATTGATGACATAGTTATTGATCTTTAATTTTCTAGAAATTTTGCAAACATAGAGGAAATAAAAAGAAAATGTAATCCAATGGTGAATTTTAAAAAATTCACATTCAATAAAAAAAATATTAAAGTTGTTACTAAATTTTGTAGTTAAATATATATATATATATATATATATATATTTATTGGGCATGGGGTTCATCAGTGAAGCCCATAGTAAAGCTTGGAGCGGAGCACAAACTAAATGTTGTGTTAGTGCAAATGACTATAGCATGAGCCACTCACTTCCCGGCCCGTTAGTTAATTTTTCGAAGTTATCCAATCATTAGCAAAAAGAATCCACTAGCATATATCCGCTTTTGCTGTCAGATTACTAATCCTAGGTTGGGACATAGTCACATTGGATGGATTGTATTCTGTCAAAACAAACTTATATTAAATTAACAAATGAACTAACATGCATGCATGAGGACCAAAACTCTGCATTATTATATGCAATGTGAAACAATATCTACGATTAAGCATTTTAAGGATAACTTCTTGTTGTACATAACATGAAAGACACTATTTTAAATTTTACTGCAAATGCGAATCGATTCAAGTCCTATGAGCACCACTCGGAGGACAAACTTCTATTTCATGCTAATTAAAGTGATAATTAACATTTTTGGATAAGGCTAATTGGGAGGCCAAAATGGGCAAATGCCCTTTTCGTGCAAAAAAATTAGCGTTCTGCCCCATTTCCTAAACTAATTAGGAAAATGCCCCTCTTTTGGAACTCGATTTTCTCAAAATCGAGTTTCAATGTAAAACTCGATTTGTAAAAAATTGAGTATGGGGTGATCAAACTTATAAAAAAAAAAAAAACAAAAAATGCATGGAACTCGAGTTCATGGAGCTCGAGTTCCATAAAAAACGCCACTATAGATATTTAAAACGCCACTATAAGGGCTTCCTGTGGAGCGATCAGACTAAAGAAAAAAACTTGCATGTTAAAACGCCACTATAGGGCTTTAAAATGCCACTATAGGGCTCCCTATGGAGAGATCAGACTTAAGAAAAAAACTTACATGTTAAAACACCACTATAGGGCTTTAAAACGTCACTATAGGGCTCCCTATGGAGCGATCAGACTTAAGAAAAAAAACTTGCATGTTTTAAAACGCCACTATAGGGCTTTAAAAAATTGCATGGAACTCGAGTTCATGGAGCTCGAGTTCTAGATTTTTTTTTTTTTTTTTTTTTTTTAAATTTTTTTTTCAGTTTGCTATAACTCAATTGTCCAAAAATCGAGTTTTAAATTGAAACTTGATTTTGAGAAAATCGAGTTTCAAAATAGGGGCATTTCCCTAATTAGTTTGGGAAAGGGGGCAAAACGCTGATTTTTTTGCACGAAAAGGACATTTGCCCATTTTGGACCTAATTGGGATATTAAATTAGGTTTCTGAATACTTTCATTATATTAAAAATTTACTTGTATACATCAGGGAACAGTTGATGCATTTAATTGCCAAGAGTCTTCTCTCAGTTCTTCAATTGGCATGTCAACATGAAACAACATTTTCTTCATTTGAAAAAGATTTCATAATTCAAATTATATATTATAAATTTAGAGACCTACTTAATATTGAGATAAAATTCTGTAAGGATGTGATGTAAAACCCTTCAATCCCAATATGCCACATCATTTTATTACATATTTAAGAATAAGCACAACCATACCCAATCAATTTTGATACCCATATAGAAATCCAACCAAATTGGGAATTCATTGAGATATTATTAGGTGTGGTAGGATGTATTGAATTTTAAGTAAAATGCTAATGTGGCAATCTCTTATTGGATGGTGTAAAACATTAGTTTCACACCTCATCCTTACCAAATTCAGACTCTTTAATATTAGGTCTTGTAAAATTTCAAATGGCTTAATGCTTTCTACTGATCTGTTAAATTTGAAAAATAGAATCTTATCATTGAAATGAACTCCCCTTCCTTTAAAATTGAGATAACTTTTTTCCTTGCAAACATTGAGCACTAACATTAATGTACTAGTATATTTTCTTTTCCACTTTTTATTTCAATTTGAATTTACATGAAGGTTAAAAAAAAAAAAAACCACTTAATTAACTTACCAAAATTTTTTTAGCCATATATATATATATATAGATATATATATATATATATATTAATAAGCAAAGCTGAGAGAAAATCTAATTAGAATTCAATTAGAGTCTAACTTTGTGCCATGTACCCATCTAATCTAAATTTTTAAATTTTTGTGCCAAGTAAGTTAATTCTATATAAAAATTGGATTTCAATTAGAGTTTAATTTTACGCCACGTGTTTCATCTCATCTAAGTTTTTAAATTTTTGTACCAAATAAGTTAATTTAGTGTAGAAAACGAGAAGTCCAATATAAATAAACCATAAAAAAACATAGTCATATATCTAACTCTATATATAAAATGGGAAATACTAACGGATGCCCTTAGGGCATTGGTTAATAATCCATTTAAAGAAAGTTTTTATGGGAAAAGAAAAAAAAATGTTATGACAGCTTTTTTCATTTCTCATAAAAGTGGTGTCAAAACTTTCCTAAAATGGATTGTTAACCATTGCCCTAAGGGCACTCATTAGTATGACCCATATAAAATTAGAGGAAGAGAGAGTTTGAATGATTTTATATTTATGACCTTTTTTTGTGTAACTAAAAATAATTCAAATTTATAAGTCATTTATGTAATATACCATGACTATATACGGTCCATTATTAACTAGATAATAAATAAATATATATATAAATTGCTTTTTTAAACCAAAGTTTAGAAAAAATTCAATTAGAATCAAAATTGGATTTTACTTTTGTTAGCTTTCCATACAAACTAAGTTTTTTAGATTTTTGCTGTTATTTTTTTTTTCTAAACTAATGACCATATTTTTTATATTGTATCTATTCAGATATTTTATATGCGAAAATATTGAACGCAACAAACTGTAATTGAGCTTAACGATCTCATGCACCTATCCCCATTCAATTTAGGATTACTATTTGACCAATTTATTATTTCATTTTGTGTTATATTTAGTAGAATTTCACCGGCAATAATTGTGAATTAATATTATAAATGTAGTATCCAATAGTGATTTTCAATATTATATAGGTAATAGTAATGTAATGAGAAACTTGGCATAACCAATATTATGAAAATTGCAAGGAAAAACTATTTTAGTACTTCCAAATGTCTTGGTCAAATTATGTCTTATATGTTTAATAACCCAAACTAATATCATAGCACCACTACAATTTATCATTTCTATGCGTAAACACAAGTTACATACTAGTTTGAATATAAGTTAGAAACTTTAAGAATTTAAGTACGAATGCGTTAGCACTTTTTTTTTTGTTTTATATAATCAAATGTGTTAGCAACTAGCACTTAGCAAGCGTTCAAAGTATAACTACCATATCTAATTAATGCTAAAGTGCAATCTAGGAGATATCTCTTTTCTTTTTCTCCTTGTCTTTCACTTTCTCTTTTTCTTTTTCTTTTTATTTCCTTGTGGCACAAGCACAGACAGGACTCGGGTTATACTTTATATTATAAAATCCGACAGACATTTCCAGGACTGTAATCCCACAACCCTAATATTCTCGTATCTATCTTCATTGCTCCTATCACAATTATGACGAGAAAAAATATTGAAAACAACCAACAAGCTATCACGGATAATTTATTCAAAAAAACCATGGAAGGTGATTGGAAGGAAGTGGTGGCGATATATCACCAACACCCATTGGCTCACAATGCCAAAATCAACGGGTTAGGGGACACAGCGTTGCACTTGGCTGTCTCCCTAGGCCCAGAAAATATAGTTGAAGAACTTGTCAAAATAATTTCTGAAAAAGACGAAAACAAGGAGGCTCTAAAAATAAAAAACGAGCTATGGAATAACCCTTTGCATTTGGCAGCATCAATGGGGACTCTGAGAATGTGTATTTGCATTGCTGAAGCTGATCCTAAATTGGGGAAAGCTCGTAACAGAGAGGGTGAGAGCCCTCTCTTCGTAGCTGCTCTTCATGGTAAAACAGACATCTTTCTTTGCCTCCATCTTATCTGTATCCGCAACTCCAAATCCAAGCAGCCCGACAATTCCTACTATAGAAAAAACGGTGGTGAGACTATTCTGCACTGTGCCATCAAGAGGGAGTATTTAGGTGAGCTTTTTGTTTACAACTTTTTGAGAATTAATGTTTACTTTAGTGGAAATTTATGTTATACCTTGATAAATTAAGGCTTGTCTAAAATATATGACAGTATTTTAACTCAAGATCACCTATTAAAGAAATTATCGATTATTCTAAAAATTTTAACTAGCTACTAGACAATAATAAATTTAACATTTAACATTAATATCCAATTATATATCCAATTATATATACATTTTTAAGTATAAGAAAGTGGTGTTCTAACCTTTAATTAGAGTAGATTAATACAATACTCCCTACTCATTAGAAGTCCTATAAACCCCATGAATTAATAATATGGTGGATGGACTTGGAGACTTGGGATCTCCGAGCTTATGACACGTCTTTCAAATCCATTGAATTCACCACATGAGTGTCTTTGAAATGACATAAACAATTATACTTTAACATGGCAAAATAACCACGTTCATTTGTAATTAAATTAGAGTCTAGCTGGTTAAATGTACTTTCAAAGCACTTGTTAACAACATTTACGAATGCTGCTTCAATTCCTAATAATTTTAATTGCTGTGGTTGATAGATTTGGCATATCAGATACTTTGCCTACACTATGAACTTGCTACTTCTGTGGACGAGAAAGGAATTTGGCCTCTTCGTCTTTTAGCAGATAAGCCTTCCGCCTTCAAAAGTGGTTGCCACCTTGGATGGTGGAACAGCATCATTTATCTTTGTAAGTGTTACTAAATTTTCAAGCTGCTAATCACAAGCATGCACTCCTTAAATTGTTGAAATTCAAAGTTGTACAAGCATTACATGCACTTTTCCTTTTTTTTTTTGTTGTTGTTGATTTGAATGCTGAAATTTTATTAATGATGCAAAAGAGATATTACATCATGGATAAGAGCTTGCTCAAGGAAGCAAGGGTTCTCTTCAATCCACACAGTGAAATCAACAATGCCTAGAGCATGTTTAGTTAGTAAATGGGCTGGTCTATTATCTTGTCTACGTACATGAGAGAATTCAACTTGGTGAAAGTCCCTATAGAGGGTATGCATACCTAAAATAACTAGTTCCACAGATGATGGGGGGTGGGGGGGGGGGGGGTGGGTTGGATGTTTCGCAAAGAGCTCTGTGTATAATAATAGAATCGCCCTCCAGGATGAACTCTCGAATATCGATATCCTTGGCAAATAGGAGACCAGCTTCTAAAGCTTTTGCTTCTACCTCCACAACACCCAACAGAGCATAGAACTTCTTGCTCAGAGCTGCCTCCACCCCGCCTTTATCATCCCGGATAATAACACTAAAAGTTCAATTAGTGTGAAAAACACTAATGAATGTTTAGACCCCCAATTTCAAATTTAACCAATACAAGCTTATACCCAAACAATAGATGTGCGGAATAATAGGTACAAGCAAAAACCCAAACAAATAAACAATTCTACACCATAATTAGTCACAACACAGCAGCAATTAAAAGGCAAGAGTAAGGGTTAGAGAGATGCAAACAAAAAGATAACACTGGCACGTGTTATCGAAGAGGAAACTGAAGAACTCGGCGAAAAACCTCTCCGCCGCCCTCCAAGCGGTGAAATGATTCACTAAAGAATAAAGTTAGGATAAACGAATAGCAATAGACATTCCAAGCCTAATCTACCCAATGCACCTAAATCCTCCAAGCTTCTTGCTCTAACAAGGTTAAGCCTAACTGTGTCTTCTTTAGTTTTTTGGATCCCGCAATAAGCCCATTGCATCAACCAAGTGAATTGGTCATCTCTGAACTGCTTCCCAAGTACCAAAATACCTCCTCACTGATATGGGTATGGTGAGATAAAGATTTGGCTAATGAACCTCTCAAGGGTATGTCAATGGAGAGGGTGAGAGTAGAGGAATTTGGAGAATCAAATGTCTAAGATTGTGGATGAGTCAATCTTGGTTTTCTCTAGAGTTTCTCTCTCAAAATTCTCTCTAGAAGCTCTCTACATTTCGTGGGTATAAGGGTATTTATAGTAGTGTACGTGAGGGATGTGAAAAGTCATTTTTCTACAAAACAGGGCATTCTAGTGACTGGAATGAGTCGCGAGTTTGAGTGGCGAGTTAACTACCAGGCCAGACTGTACTTTTTGTCCTGTAGTGCTCCAGCTGTCGTGACCCTTCAGCTTCCTGCATGCTTCACACATGTGGCATTTTGGTGAGTTGCCAGTCGCGAGTCACTCGCGAGATCCAGTCGTGAGAAACCTCCAAATGCACACACTCTTAAATTTCTTCACACTCTCTCACACACAACCCTTACATTATTCCCACCTAAATACAGGGTATCTAATTGCTAAATTACAAGCAAATTTGGTACGGAATAAAGCCAACACATGATTGAATAAATTCAACCTTACAAACACCAATGCCCACTGCTCTTTGTGCTGAAAATGCAGCCCTGTCGACATTAACTTGGAACAAGTTTGCCGATGGGGGTGACCATAAGATTCTCAACTCAACCTGCGGTGCTGGCAAGCATGTTGCCTCGACAGCTGTAGCACTCAGCCTGATACAGGGCTGCCTAGTTAACTATCTCCCTCCCCGATCTCCATTTGCCACCATTTCTCACCTCATTCCGGTTACACCACAAAGCCCAAGCTATCGTGACAACCTTGGCAACTTTGGCTTCCTCCACTCTATCATGCATTAGCATGTGCCATAGTAAGTCATGGAAAGACAAGCAATTAGACACACCAAACGACGCCACAACCTTTGAACACTCCCAAGCTTCTCAAGCCTTTCAACAATTCTAGGGAACATGAGCTGTTGTCTCTTCCTCTAAACTGCATTCATCACAGAAGCAATCCTGCAGCACCTTGCATCTCCTGAGGTTGGACTTTCTGGGTAGAATATCTCTATAGGTTCTCCAGGAAAAGTGCCTAATTTTGTGTGCTATGGGGAGGCTCCAAATTTTTCTCCAAAAGCAGCATACTTGGCTGTTATTCTAACTAGTGCCATTGTTCTCGGGTTGGGAGAGCTTCATGGCAAGTGTGTAGGCACTGTGCATGCTAAAGAAACCATTTGGAGATGCAGCCCAAATAAGCTTGTCTGTTGGGAGTCGAGAGCTTAATGGTAGACCGTTGATCATTTCTGCCTCATGTAGATAGAACAAAGCATCAATGAATGCTGAGTTCTAGCTAGTAGAATCAGAGTTGATCAACTCACATACCCGTGTATCAGAGTGCAAGAAAAGTCGGGGTGAGATGACTTTATGCGTAGGAGCAGTGGGTAACCATTTGTCATTCCAAATCCTTATATTTGTGCCATTACCCACTTTTCTCGCACTAGGGATTGAGTAGCCAAAATACTACACCAAGTGTAGGAAGGGTTGTTGTCGATGGCCGCATGAATAAACTCACATCTTGGGAAATACCTGGCCTTAAGAACTTGGTAGACAAGAGAGTTGTGATTAGTTTGAAGTCTCCATCCCTGTTTTGCAAGAAGTGCCAGGTTGAATTGTTTTATCTTCTTGAACCCCATACCACCACAGGACTTTGGTTCACAAAGCTTATCCCAACTTAGCCAAGCAATTTTCTTCTCATCATTCTTTTGGCCCCACCAAAAATTCTAAATCATGCTTGTCAAATCTTCACAAAGAGAGTCGGGTATTTTAAAACAGGTCATTATGTATGTTGGAATAGCTTGTGCAACTGCCTTGATTAACACTTCCTTCCCTGCTTTAGATAGCATCTTTTCTTTCCACCCTACCAATTTCTTCTTGAGCTTCTCTTTGATGCTATTGAAGGTATTCTGCTTGTTTTTGCCCATCGGAGAAGGTAAGCCAAGGTACTTCTCATGGTGTTTTATGACTTATGCAGCAAACCTGTTTTTAATCTCCTTTTGGACATCACGAGCTGTGTTCTTGCTAAAAAACAAAGATGTTTTAGCCCGATTCAACTGTTGATCTAAGCCTGCTTGTATACTTGTAAAACTCATTGTAGTGAGTTACATTTTATAAGAGAAGTTTTGCAAAATATTAGGCTGTCATCGGCAAAGAAAAGATGGGAAAGCTTAGGACCTCCACGGCAAATAGCCATCTCCTCCATATGGCCATTTGTCACTGAATTTTTGATCAAATATCGACAAAACCTCTGCACACAAGAGGAAAAGATAAGGTGATAAAGGGTCTCCTTGACGGATTCCCCTTGGAGGTACAATATGACCCCTTGGATTCCTATTAATCTTTATAGCATAGGTTACAGAAGTTACACATTGCATGATTAAGCCTCTCCACTTCACATCAAAACCTAGCTTGGCCATAATTTTATCCAAACATTCCGATTCCACTCCATCATAGGCCTTGCTCATATCGAGTTTTAAGGCCATCTCCCTAACCCTTCCACCTTTTTTCTAGCCAATATAGTGCATAGTTTCAAAAGCTACAATAACATTATCAGTGATAAGCTTACTATGCACGAGGGCACTTTGAGTGTCACTAATAATAGCAGGAAGAATCTTTTTAAGCCTATTAGCTATAGTCTTAGATGCAATTTTATACACCACATTACACAAGCTAATAGGCCTAAAATCAGTCACTAGTTTGGGCTCATTGACTTTGAGAATTAGAACAATGTGTGTCTCCACCTCACCACTTGTAGACCAGAAGTGCTATAAGAATAAGGGGGGCAATCCATCCGGACTTGGGGCTTTCAATGGGTACATTTGTTTCAATGCTTGCCTAACTTCCTTTGCTGTAAAATCTTTGAGAAGCATCTGATTCATTGATGGGGACACACTTTCAGCTCCACTACATTAAGGAGTTTTGTGAAATCAGTCGGGTTGCTAGTGGTGAATAGTTTTTTGTAGTAATCCACCACAATCTCCTTTGTGCTCCTCCTCCTGCCACACACCCTTTGAATCCAGCAAACCTTCAATAAGGTTCTTTTTATACATAGTAGAAGCTTTTGCATAAAAGAAATTTGTGTTCCTATCTCCATCTTGAAACCAATTGATCCTGGATCTTTGGTGCCACATGGCATCTTCCTTATCAAGTCAACAATTCAACTCCACCCTTGTATCTTGCATGAGCTGTGTAATGTCCAGAGTTGAAGGTTAGAGCTCAAGCCATTCAAGCCGCTTCTGTAATTCATCAATCTTCTTGCCAACATGACCAAATTTGATTTTATTCCAAACTTCCAACCTAGCACGGCAATTCTCAATGCATTTTCCAAGCACATGGTCTGATCTGATAGACAAGCCTTCCTCCCATGCATTATGAACAACAACGTCAAATCGTTGATCCTTTAGCCACATCAACTCGAATCTAAACAATTTCTTTGCCTTCTTTTTTTGTGTTTTTTGCACCACACGGAGAACAAAAGGGGAATGGTCAGAAGCCGACGAAGTAAGGTGATATAGTTTGGCCGCTGGGAAGAAAGCCATCCAATCCGTTGTTGCCAGTGCCCTATCAAGCCTTTCTTAGATTTGTGTGCCATCAACCTTTTGGTACAACCATGTGAACTTTGGACCAATGTAGCCTACATCCTGGAAACCACAAAAATTAATTGTTTCGGTGAAGTTTTGCATTTGCACTCCCCCCCCCCCCCCCCCCCACCCCCTCTTTCTCCAACAAACCTGTCAATTCATTAAAGTCCCCAATTGCTAGCCAAGGTAAGGATGACATACATTTCAATTGTTTTAGTCTTGCCCAAGATTCGGTCCTTTTGCTTATGTCTGGGTTGCCATAAAAGTCGATGAGATGCCACCACCCTACTCCTACACCGCCATCCACCAAGGCATTAATATGTGTTTGAGAAAAAGTTTGGACATCCACAGTAATGCCTTCCTTCCATAGCATGGCCAATCCACCACTCTTTCCATCCCTTGGCACAATCAACCCGTGTTTTAGCTCACATCTATCTTGAACCTTTCTCATCCAATCTCTGTTCGATTTTGTCTCCACTAAGAAGACGATTATGGGCTCCTCTTTTTGAACCACATTTTCCAATGCTTTAACCGTCCGAAGGTTCCAAAGCCCCCACAGTTCCAGCTTAAGAGAGTCATTGGACTTGGCGAGGTTGCTCAACAGCCTCCGCCGATCCTAAGTGTGTTGCTATGAGAACACTAAGTGTTTTTGTTTCTTCCTCCAACCTCATTTTCTTATCCTTACCCAAGCCATCTATTTCTTCAGTCTTGATTAAACTGCCCTTCCTCTATGGACCATCAGCCCTACGTGAATACTCCCCTACGTCAACCACATTCTATCTGTGTGATTTGTCTTAAGTGCCACGTGGAGAATTTTTAATATTTTTACCCTTTCCTTGCCCCCTGTTGACCTACCTCTGCCAGCTTTCACATTCGGCTTACACTCCCTGCCAACTGTGAAATTGATTTCCTGAGTAAATGTTTCATCAGTTACCATATTGAATACTCCATCTTTGCCGTTAGCCGAATCCTTAATATCTAGTTCCTTCTCATTAGTCTTAATTGCAAGTTGGTTCAATTCCAAAACGGTTCTTTCCATAAATGCTGGATTTTCCAGGCAATTTATATGTCACACCCCAAAACCAAAGGGTCCAAAGCATGAGAAATACAACCCAAAGGTACTTGTATATTTTTCCTTTTTGACAAATTAGTCCAAATAATCCATACCAAGTACCAACATCAAGAATATTCATAATAATTTCATTAAATATACACCCAAAGTAAGTCAGAGCTCTATACAATAATTATAAGGATCATTGGCCACAAAAGAATGGAGGTCTGAATAAATATAATTACACATCATCAGCTTGTCCCATCAATGGGAATAAAATCATCACCACTACTATTAGATATAAAAGAATGAGTCAAGCTTCCTCTAAGTTGTACATCATCTAAAGATCACCATCACAAAAGTCCAGCATCTATCAGTAGTTAGTCTAACTACAACTAGCCACAAAAACCTGTCTCAAAATGATCGTTGCTTACTTTGAAAAAGTCTGTGAAAGGATGGGATGAGACAGAGCCTAATAAGTAGCATAATTAATGGGGGTAAGGAAAATGCAAATCTCATGATAATGAGCATTTCACAAAACATGCTATAATTTGGGAATTTCCATTTAATTCATGCAAAATCAATTTCATTAACAACATGACAAGAATGATAGAAATGATGTAACACCAAGCTTCCCAAAATAACTATGAAATTACATATTAGTCAATGTGAGCCATAAAATACCCAATACCATTTCAAAACCAGAAACCTCACCCAAGGCCACATGACAAGGTCATCACACAAACAGGTTGTCACACAGACGGGGTTGTCACACAGATGGGGTCGTCACACAAACGGGTCATCACATAGACATCGTCACAAAGACGGGGTAATCACCAATATCATGGCACAATGGCAAAACCACATCAAAAGCTCACAAGTTAATGTATTTGAAGTACATATTTCACTCCCAAGTAGTTTCATAAAATATTTCAATAACCACATATCCACAATATTCTCAAAGTCCTCAAAACCATTTCTTGTCATAAATATTTTGCGTAAATTTCCCAAATAATACAAGCTAAGATAAAGCATCTTTAGAATTTGCAAATAATGCAATAAATCCATAAAATCCATTCCCAAGAATTTCATAAAAGATGCTTATCTTTTCCATGCTAACAAATCATGCATTTCCCCATATGCATTACCAAATATGATGCACTTTTCATAAATAGTCATATATAATAGGGTCACAACACAATACTTTTTAAGAAAACATAATCCCACTAATAATTTTCTGTTTGACCCAAAAACAACATTTATGCAACATGGTTATTTTTCCAAAAATCCCATTAAAAAGCTACTTACCTTACAACTCGCAAAAAGCCTAATTCTCCAAGCTCCAAAGGAGATTTGCTAGAACCTAAACAAAATCAAGCAAACCTATCACAATAAGCTTAAAGCTTGAAATTGTATCTAGCTACAAATTAGGAATTGCCAAATAAGCAATTAATTAGGCAAGCCTAGTATTTAACCTCACAAGTAATGTATTTCACTTCCAAAGTTTCTCTACTATTTAATTCACAAGGCATAGACTCCAATTTATACTCATAAATCATTCAAGGTATTATCTCTAACATCAAAACCTTAACACCTCATAAGTACTTCCCATAAGATTTACACCACATCAACAAGAGAACCATGATACCAAAAATCATAATGTCCTCCAAGACAAACAATTTGAATCTTTAATTAGCTCCAAATAATCAATAAAAATTATATTCATCATCTATTTCACATTAAAAAACCAAAACCCCAAAATCTTCACCACTTAGAAAGTCACCATTGTAAAAACTATAAATCCACTCATCAAATAAATCTACCAAGACAAAACCCATACATATAAACACATGAATATCACTTCCAAAGTTCATAAATCACATGAGTATCATTATCAAATCTTAGATAAAGAAAGCCTCTAGCAAAAACATATAAACCCACCAAAAAGATTAAAATTTTTTTTATCTCAAATAATAGAGATGAGTGAGCCTTAGCTTTTTCATATGGAGTTTTTCGTTGATCTTCGGAAAAATGATGGTGGAGGTGGTGGTGAGGAGTGGTACCGGTGAGAGAGTGAAAAGAGAGAGGTAGAGAGTAGTGTATGTTGTGTTTGTGTGAAATGAAAAAAAGAAAAGAGAAGGGACCATTAGTTGGCCAGCCAAGAGAGTGAGGGAGTGAAATGTGTGAAGGGTAGTGAGTGGGGTAGGTGGAGCATGTGTGAGCCTAAAAAATCTGACTCCCCCCCCCCCCCTCTTTTTAGAAGGGGTGGGATGTTACATTATATTTGGAAGCATAATCACCAGCTCGTAAATTAATGGCATCATCAATGTCCCTAATAATTGTCTCAAAATCCGGGGTTTGTTTGTGCACCTCGTAGTCGCCGTTGTCAGACTACTCAGCTCTTTTGGCTAGCCCACCATTGCATTCTTTGGCTTCCATGTATGTGGCCAATGGGCTAGTTGTCGTTTGCCCCGTTTCTATCGTGGTTATTGGTGCAGGACTGACCAGCACGGTAGTGGCACTATCCTGTGATTTCCCAGCATTGCTATTGGAACTTGCTTTTTGGCCTCCTGAACTCTCAAAGCCTTGTACCTCCACAACTGCCTTCCTTGCCGGATTAAATTGTGAAGCCCGAATCCATAAGCCGAATTGTTTGTCCTCCGCTGTTAACATACGTACCCTTACTATTGAGCCATAAGACACAATCCTTGTCGTCATGAGATAAATGCCCACACCAATAACAAATATTGGGAAGATGTTCGTATTGAAAAGAGACCCAGCCCTTTTTCGATTGATCCCATGTTACCTTCCTTCCTTGGCATAGGGGTTTTGTAATATCCACCGGTATCCTTACTTGCATAAAATTACCTCCCCTCATCTCAGAAACGTCTTTGGTTTTAGTAACAATACCTAGGGTTTACCCCAGACTGAACGCCGCCTCCTTGATCAGTAGGTTGTATGGTAGGTTGTGCATCTGAACCCAGAACGAAGTTGTGTTGAAAATAAGATCTTGGGTTGGAGTTGAACCATCATACCTCTGTAATGCAACCAGGTGCCTATCAAAAGCCCATGGTTCTCCTTGCAACACCTTTTCCATGTCAATCTCTAAAGCAAAAGCTATTAGGAGAACATTATTGTTGCTAACCTCAAACTACTCCTTGTACGCCATATTGGGCGGAACGTTCTCGCCACTGCCTCAACATTCAATGAGTGGCGTGTTTTGCCGCTAGAACGATCTCCATCTTCTTTTCATCACTTGATAAATCAATGTTCGTGTCTTCCATGTCAGTTAGAGACATTTTCTTTCATACGTGTGTGAGATCCTCCATTCCTATACCTAAACTGTATCCCAATCCCCACAAAGAAACAACCCTAGCCCTACTAATAACGTTGTCACTAGAGGGAACACCAGCTACCCTCTCATAGAGAGAGAGAAGATTGATGAATATGAGGACGAGTTGGATTACATTTATATGCATCAACTTGTATGACTCGAAACAATATGAGTTTCCAAGGGCGGAGCCACGTTGCCCCTTGGGGGGGCCGTGGCCCCTGCAAAAAAAAAAAAAAAAAAAAGTCCACCAACCTATATAGAAATTTTAATTGGGCCCCCCCAATGATGTACATCCGGCCCCCCCTCCCATTTCTGTTCAATTTACTCTCAAGCCCTAGCATGCTCTAGTTTCAATTGTAGGCCTCTTTTATCCTCTAATAAAACAAAACATGGCCCACTTATATTTAAATACCCAAAGGCACTACCCAACAAAATAACACTTTATCACCCATTCTCAAACTCAAAATCAGAACCCTTTCTTTTGCTATTCTTTTTATTCTCTTCTTGTCTTCTGTGTACATGCCACCACCCACTCCACTGGTACCAGCAGCCCCCAAACAAAACAAAACCTTAGCTCAGCCCTCCTCTCAAACTCAGTCCTCACGATCCAAAAAAAAAAAAAACTGACCATTATTTTCTTTCTTCTTACTTTCTTAAAATAAATCATTCAGAGGGTGAGTTTTTAGTTTTCTTTTCTTTCTTCAACACTACACCTTCATCTCTTTTTAGTGTTTTTTTTTTCTCAACTATATACACTTACTTAAATATTCACATGCTCTTTAATTTTTCATAGATTTTTAGAGAAATATATGATTGAAGGCATAGGGAGGTATGAATAACATCCATATAATTAATAATAGGAATGATGATAGGTTGATTGATTAAATTATAGTGAAAATTTTGTTTTTTTCTTAAGTACGAATAACATCCATATAATTAAGTAAAAATTTCTAATTAAGATTTTATTTTTTAAGTTCTTTTCAGGTTAATTTTTGAGTCATATTCTTAAAGCTAAAAGAATTATGAGCAAACGAAAAACAATTGATGCATTCTTTAAGAAAAAAGATGTTAGCAATTCAGAATTTAGGACACCTGTGGCTGTAGAAACAAATGTGGCTGTAGAAATAAATGTTGATACTTCAATACTTAATGAACACCCCTCCAAATATTCAAGAATTTAATCTGAAGAGATAGATCATGATCCAGGATCACGTAAACAAATATGTGAATTTCCTATCAACAAACAAGATAAATCCGACAAGCTTATCTCAAAGAAGGTCTATATCAACCTAAAAATATAGACTGTCCATACAACGATGATAATCGTCGTCGTCAAAAATCGGCCCCCCATGTAATGGCTACGCTCCTGTGAGTTTCTAACCATTTTACTCTTAATGAGGGTCCCACAAAAGAAGAGCCTTAGATTCGATGGACAAAAACATCGTTGTTGAAAAGAACTTTTTGCCCCATCCTCAAATTTAGAAACAATTTGATGAAGATTGATGAATATGAGGATGGGTTACGTACATTTATATGAATTGACTTGTATGACTTGGGACAATATGAGTTTCGGCCAAAAAAAAAAAAAAAAAAAAAAGTTTCTAACGATTTTACTCTTAATGAGGGTCCCACAAAAGAAGAGTCTTAGATTTGATGGACAAAAAGTCAAAAACATCGTTGTTGACAAGATCTTTTTGTCCCACCCTCAAATTTGTATATTTCATCTCACTTTTTCTTATGTTTTATTCATGTATAGTCCTCAAATTATCTTTAATTAGTTGCTAACTCACGCGATGCATAAGATACATTAATAATGGTTATATATATATATATATATTTTTTTTTTTGTTCAAATATACAGTTACTTGAAAACAAATTAATGAATATTAGTTAATCAAACAACCACAATTGTTCAATTCTATGTATAGTTAATCCTCAAATGATATAATGTAATTGAAAAAAATCCTCAAGTGATATTCAAGGCCTTAAGATGAAGCTAAGAGAATGCATGCAAGACATGTAACAATGAGAGTTCCATCAGTTAGTTCAATTCCAATAGCAGTTAACAAAAGGAGAGTTGTCTTACTTATTTTTCATTTTGTCAATTTTTTTCTAAATTGTTATAGGGTGTGAGAAAATAGGATTGATTTGGTATAAAACTTTGGCAAATCTTGAACAATTTATAATTAAAAACTCTCTTGGAGATAATAAGAGTAATTTGTCATGATCCTTTATTGTCTAATGCCTTAACATTTAGAACCAGAAACTATATTCACTTGATCCCTAAGTGAAATCAAACCAACATTGTCGTTGACCTAGATATTTTGATAAGTTGAAGTAAAATCTCATCATGTCCCTTTGATTTCTTCTTTCTTTGAAGTAAACATTTGTGCTAGTCTTAGTTGCCTACTAATAAAACTTGACATCCATGTATCATCTATCACCTCATCTTTCAAAACACATTCTCCAATTGTTCAACAATCCATCAAAACATTCCATGATCTATAGTTCCCAATTCAAGAAAAATGTTAGTAACTAAGTTTTAAGAACAATCTCAAGCTCCATTAGCATAGGAGTAGGAACCATGCACTTTTCCTATTTGTTAGAAAAGAGAACAAAAAAACGCCCTTTAAATTTGAATTTGCTTTTAAATTGGTTCCTTAATTGATTACGAAAGCTTTCAATTCGCACAGAGTATAAAATTATAACAATATTAATGTGCACATTCGACTACATAGATTAGAATCTTGTTAATAACCCACACGAAATGTATGATACCTACCTCAAATTGTGTGGATTTGATTTGAATGAATTGATTGAGTGTGTGTTGTGTATCATGTTTCACACCTGTTTACTACATGGAGCTTGAGTTTATAAATGATTATAGTGAGTCTCAATAACAACTCGACTAATTCTTTCAAGATATAAGCGCAAATATAACACAACATTTTTTCTTGCATCATTACCTTCTGTCCCCGGTTAAGTTGTCATTATCCTCTGTTGTTGTTTGGAAGGGATAACTGTTGATGCGCTTAAAGAAATCAAGGCAAAACGATTGATTCAAAAATGCAAAGGCCAACAAAGTCAAATATTTCCGGATAACTACCGAGCATGCATCGACTTCCTCAAATTGTTGTGGAAAGGTGCCCACGCAATATTTGGTAAGTGAAGTGAAACCTTTTCTTTTCATAGAAAGTAACTGATCTTAAAGGCACTGCTGTGACAGATAATGATATCTTCTTGGCAACTAAAGATTGTTTAGACCTATGACATGAAACCGAATTTTTGTAGGATACATCATTTAAAAATCTAAGTTTAGCATATTCATGCCCTTCTTTCAATGATATTAAGAATTTTAAAAATTAAATATGAAATCAAAAGCCATCCTCTGGTTAGATGAGAAACGAATAATGCAAATTTTTAAGCATTAAACACATTACACATACATGTTGTATAGGCTGAAAATACACATATTTTAGTGCTACTTGAAAAATGCATATTAATAAATTATTAAAACTTCAGCATATAAATGATAAAGATTGAAAAGACTATCTACTAGCTAGCAAGGCTGGCTCAATCCTTAATTCCTCATTCAATTTAGGCAATTGTTTATATAGGACCCCCAAACAAAGAAACCCCATAATCTTTTTTTGAGAAGAAATTTTGAAAATAAAATTAAGGCCCATAATCTTGATCCTAAAATATAATACTATACTTGCATATGACAACCTAAAATAAAGTATATTTCGTACCTACTTTTTTCTCTTTTAAAAAAGTTCTTCCGGCTAAAATGTAAGAAATTCATATGCATTTTTCTTACTTATTTAAAGTTGTCACCTTAAACGTTAATCTTGTTGAGCTGTCCCTCTCTATGAGGACTTTTAATTACATGATATTTTTATAAAGACTAATTTAAATAGTTTAATGGTTAGTGATTAGCTAAGACCCAAGAGCTTTGTACCCCATTTGTTTGGCACCTCTCATGACGTTTCCAACAAAGACATTAAATGTTTAAATCTCTCCAACCCGTTGTAACTATTAAATTATAAAATAAAAAAATGGTTATGTGATTCAAGATACATGTGAATAGGCCAAGAACTTTATAGCTCAACTGATTCACATCTTTATATCCCTCATTCCAACTATTGATGTATATAATAATATAAAAGACACATGTAAATAGGCATATGAACTATCATATTACGCCATAATGGATAAGAGAACTCATGTCATTGTGTGTAAAATGCCATAAGGTGTCAAATTTGCATGTTTAAAAATCGCCTATATAATCCAATATGAGGTGTTTTAAAAGTGTTTGTGTAAAATAAAAAATTAGTCTTATATTAAAATAAACTGAAATCTATTAAATTTTTAAAATTTTTAAAACCATGCTAAGAAAACTGTCCATCTGAAGCAAAATAGATTTTTTTTTTCTTTTTTTCTTTCTTTCTTTTAATTGCTGTTGCGTTATTTTATATAACTGAGATATTTTCTTTTGTAGTGATTATCAAACAAAAAATAAGTAGAAAAACAAAAAATCAAGAAAGGAAGGCAGATGAAGAGGATCCCACTGGACCGAATGTTACTCCCAAACAAAAAGGTGAGGTGGGTTGTGGGCTAGGGATCGGTGTCGACGGCGTGCGGTGTGTGGCTGGGATCAGCAGCCCCTCTCTCTTCTTTCACTCTCTGATTCTCTCTCTTCTCTATTTCTCTAACTCCGATTCTGTCTCTCAGATTAGGTTTTGGTTTTGATTTGATTTTTTGTTATGGGTATCGGTGCATTTGCAGATTCATGGTGGTGGCGGTGGGGGTTGCTATGGTGGTGGTGGGGATGGGTTCATTGTGGGTTTATGGAGGTGGCCACGGATTTGGGTGGCGATTGGTCAAAGTTTGGGTCGAATTTAATTGATGTATGGGTCAGATTTAGTGGGTCTATAAGTGTTGTAGTGGGTCTGTGGGTGTTTCGGTGGTGGTAAGGATTTTCAGAAACTATACTAATTATTTTTGTGAATTTTTAAAGAATTCTAAATGGAGACTTTATTATAATCTAATGACTCTAATGTCCTAATATTGGTTGTCTTCACTTATTATAGCTCTGGAGTATTTTCGTGGCTGCTTTGAGATTCTTAAATTTGTATCCATGCCAATACCGGTCATGCTTGGATATGGTGGTATGCCACTGTATTAATTTTTAAATTTTCTTACTTTCTATTTCTTCCTGTGTAAACAGGAAAATTTTATTTACGCGTGAATTTTGCACATTTCTCTTATCCATTCACTACAAAAAAAGGGCTATCCCAGCATTTTTAAATCGTCATGATAGCACCAAAAAGTGTTGGTATAGCCTAAAATGTCCAGTCCCAGCACTATAGGAGACTTATACCAGCAGTTTAAAAAGCGCCAGCTTTAAACTGTCGTAATAGGACAACTTATACCAGTGGTTTCTAAAAGCGCTGCTATAGGTCTAGAAACCACTGCTATAGGTCTCTTACAGCGGCGGTTTTGAAAAATGCTGGAAAAAAGCCCTTGGACGAGTTTTTTGTAGTGGTTATTTATGTATTTATTTTTAATAAAGTTAATTAATAGATGTGGCAATTGAATATGATATTCACTATACAGGTAACAAGTAGGTTGTGTGCATATACATAGGAAGCGTACCCCCCCCCCCCCCCCCCCCCCACACACATACATATATATATATATATAATTCACCTAATTATTATGTGTTTATTGACATATTTGCCTCTTCATAATATATTTACTGTTTTATGATTACAAGGAACAACGGAAATAAGGAAGTTAAAAGAGAAGCACATATTGTCAGTGAAAATTTTGAAAATGGTTATGGAATATTTGAACCCAAATCAATACTTCGAAAAAGGGACGAACCCTTTGCTAACACCAATCCAGGAGAATAAAAACGAGGGAGATTTAGACGAGGAAAGCAGTTTCAGTTGGTTGTATATGTGGAATACTTTTGATGAAGATAAGCCGCCGGAAGAGTTAGAGGAGAAAAAAAATGATAATATTCTCAAGCATCCACCCTCTGACCAACCGGAAAAAAAGGTGAACAACAAAGATGAAGGTAATTCACTACTCTCCAATACAAAACTCCCTTGGCCTTTTCGGATGATTTTTTTTTTTTTTTTAATGTACAATTTTCTAAAATCTTTTATTTTTAGATAGAACAAATATCTTATACCAAATTATTATCAATATAACAAACAATGTTTCTCCCATTCACTCATGTTGGTACATAGATGACTTGGTATAATTAATTGCTACAAGAAATATTTTCTCAATTTTTTAAATATAATTAATCTTTATCTAACTTATTTTTTATACAAAATAAATTCACTTAAACACAAAAATTATTTGTTATGAATTATGATTAGGGTGTGCAGCCAACCACTGATCTGCCAAAATTGATCCAATTCAACTCAATCCGGTGGATTGGATCGAGTACAAATTAGCAAATTCACAAATTCGTCTAACCCGATTCCATTTATATTTAATATATATTTAAAATATCATAAATTTGTTGTTATTTGTGTTGATTTGATGTACTAATAAAATAGTTTTTGTTTGTTTATTACTATGCTCAGGTTTAAAATGTTATAAATTTGCTATTATTTTTGTTGGTTTACTGTCATGTTCAGATTTGATTAAAAAACACAAATAAGGTTATAAATCTGCTATTATATGTATGGGTAATCTTATAAATATGTTTTTCTAATGCTTAAATTTTTTTATTAAAAAAAACTATCAAATATCTGGGTCAAACCCGATCCACATGGGTTGGGTTGGACCTCTATGATGGGTTGGATTGAGTTTTTTTAAACCCGATCATGGTGGCCTGGATTAAAAAAAAAAAGGATAAAATGCAATACACACCCCTGAAGTTTAGGGGTGTTTGGATTTTACACCCCAAAGTTTTAGAAATTGAATTTTACACTCTGAAATTTTATACCGTTTGCATCAACAGCCCCTCCATCTGTTTTTTGCTTATTTGTCCGTTAAGTTACACATCAGTTTACCATGTATGCCAATTGTTCCAATAAAAATATGACACGAGTATAATACTATTCAACGTAATTAACTAACTTCTTTAAAAATATATGAAAACAATTCTTTAAAATCTGTTAAATAATAATAATAATAATAATAATAATAATAATAATAATAATAATAATTATTATTATTATTATTATTATTATTATTATTATTATTATTATTATTATTATTATTTTCTTTTTTAGCATTTTTCAGATGAACAATTGAAATCCAAATGGTGGAACTCAAATATAGCAAATCAAGAATTGAATCAAGAATTAGACAAAGTCACCAAACCAAAACAACATCAACAATATAAGTTACAAAACCCAGAATTTATCAAACAAATCACAAAGAGCACCGCTGATAATCAATCCCAAAAACTCGAGTATCTCACCCAAATCCATACCAACTCATAGCTTCTCAAGCCCTAAAAACCCCTTATCAACTCAGCCTCTCACTCAAATCCATACCAACAAAACCCATGACTTAGAACCTTTATTTATCTATCTCTCTCTCAGCCATCTCTTAATACTAGATTTCTCTTAGAACTCAACGATGCATGGTGGACACTTTGGCGACTGAGGATGAGGACTGTGTAGTCTGAGGACGACAATTTGGGCTTTGAATCTCTCAAACCCAGTCACTCTGGCTGCTCAAGCTACTCAATTGCGGTCATTGGAGAAACAACACAATGAGACTATTAGAGAGAATAGCGTGGAGTTTTTATTTTGAGCAATGACGGTAGTTTGGAAGACGATGAATCATTGGTGAATCCAAATCTACAATGGGTTTGATGTTGTTTGCTGAGTTGACGGTTCCAACTGGGTTGTTTTGATGATTCGATTTTCTAGGTTCAAATTTTTTTTGGTTTGATTTGTTTGGGGAAATTTAATTTTTTTTGTCTATTTCATGATTTAATTTAGATTTCAAATCTACTTTTGGGTTCCAATTCTTTGGAAAAATTTTGCTGGATTGATAATGGAATTTTTTCACATTGAACAATCAAGGGTTTTGTAACTTTTGTTGATGTTGTTTTGGTTTTGTCTAATTCTTTGATATGATTTTTGTGTGTTTTCGAATGTTTGAATCTTCATCCAAAAAATGGTTTAAAGAAAAGAATTTAAAAAAATTAATTTAACCGATTTTTTAAAAATATTTTATATATTGTTAAAGATTTTTTAAGTTAGTTAATTACGTTGAATAGTATTATACACGTGTCATATTTTTATTGGAACAATTGGCATAAACTAATATGTCACTTAACAGACACAAACAAAAAATAGATGGAGGGGTTGCTAATGCAAACGGAATAGAACTTCAAGGTGTATAATCCAACTTTTGAAACTTCAGGGTGTAAAACGCAAATACCCCCAAACTTCAGGGTGTGTTTTGCATTTTACCAACAAAAAAAAAAAAAAAAACCCTGAAATTTGATCCAATCCGACTTATGCACACTCCTAATTATGATCAAATTCCCTCCATATTTAATCAAAATGGGCTCAACAGTTGCCTGTGGACTTATCGGCCAATGGAATCCCCTTCCCAGTTTATGTAGTAACAATGTCTGAGAATCTACCTTGTGCAATTGGCAGGAAAGAAAGAGATCCCTAAACTTACCAAGCCAAAAGAAGGGACACCCTTATTATTTGCGGCATGTAATGGTATCACGGAAATGGTCGAGGAAATACTGAAAAGATTCCCGATGGCCATCCATGAAACGAGTGAAAGCAAAAATATGATACTCTGGGTAGTGGAGCACAGACAACCCTGTGTATACGAGTTATTGCTGAAGAGCCATTTACGGAGAGATAGCATGTTTCAAACCAAGGACATATATGGCAATAGTGCGTTGCATCTTGCAGCTATGCTTAGAGAGCATAAGCATTGGATAATTCCGGGGGCCGCGTTGCAAATGCAATGGGAAATCAAGTGGTATGAGGTATGAACTCAAAATTAGCTTACTAGAAAGTGAGTAGGATGATCCTTTATATCATAGACAAAGTTTGGTTACAAATTTAGTTGTAGTCTAAGACTACAACTTTCACTACAAAAATCAACAATGTTACATATTTTGAAAATCTAACTGTTGGATTGCATGTTTTTTATGTTCTTTACACACATGTCAGATTTTGTGCTAATTAGATGTTATTTACTATTCGATAGATAAACTAATTTTTTTACGCATAATTTTAGACTACAAAAACTTAGAATTTAAATATTTGATTGATGACATAGCTATTGATCTTTGATCTTCTAAAACTTTTGCAAGCATAGACGATGTAAGAAGAAAATGTAATTCAATGATAAATTTGTCAAATTTCACATTAAAAAAATATTAAATAAAGTTGTAACTTTATATTACAACCAAGTTTAATTTATTGTCAAACTTTGTCCAACATCATTATAATTAGATTTTACATGTTTTAATTTTGTGCAAAGTGTTATTCCAATTTAAAAATATTTTTAAGTCCATCTAAAACTACTTTTAGTCCTTTTTAATTAAAGTCCATGATAGGCCACAAACTGAATTGACCCCTTGTGATAGAAATTAATTAATTAATTAACCAAGTTATTAATTAATCAAATTATCATGCAAACGCGTGGTAGCACAAACAAATCACCAATAAACTAATTATGCAGCGGAAAATAAATAACACAGTGATTTGTTTACGAATGGGAAAAACCTAACGGCAAAAATCCCACCGGGTGATTTTCAGGTCACCACTCCTGAAATTCCACTATTATCACAACAAGCGGTTACAAGTAAAGGAATCCTAAGTACCTTACCAACCTACAGTTGAACCCTTACCCCAATACCCAATTGGACTTGTTCTGTAGTGACAGTTCCCCTCTTTTGATACATGGCTTCCAAGTACGTGACTAACCAATGCGCGAATCCCAATACGCGACTTCAATCACCAACTAAGAAGGTTGTTGGCTGCAAAGTTCTTCAGTTCATCCACACGATGAAGATCAAGAAGATGCTTGGTCACAAAACCCTACGGTGCAAATACACAGCAACTTCTCTAAGAGAAAGAGATGAACAAGGGCAAGAACTTTGTCTTCGGTCACAATTTGCTTGAATAGAGTTTGCTCAATGCTTGTGCAATTTGTGAACTCTTTGACGGCCCTTAAAACAATCATTTTATATGTTTAGGGTTAGGAGAAAAGAAGGCCCTAACACATAATCATGGATTCCAAGAAAATCATATCAGAATTCTGAAATTCATAAACCTCGACAGATAGAAGGTGTCAAGAAGCTGTCGAGCAGGTGTCGAGCACACGGGGCTAAAACAGCTTTCTTAAGCTCGATAGATGTAGCTGTCGAGCTTTAATGATTTTGCACTTTCAGCTTGTTTTCTTGGACAGACTTGAAGGTTTTAACACTTGATCTTGAAACACAGTTTCTTGAAGCATTAAACACATCCTAGATCTACCCAAATACAAGTAAAGTGCGTTTTGTCAAAGGATAAACCAATTACATAAAATTATGACATATGTTCCTATCATGTGAAACACATATGTCCTAACAGTCCATTTAAAATTACTTTCAATTCATTCGAAATAAAATTAATTTTCTTATCAATACTTAATAATTAATGTATAAATTTCAATAAAAATTCCAATGTTCTAAAAATTTAGTTGCTTCTTTTTAATATATATATCCATAATAACTTAAAAGTAGTAAATGCACAAGAATTAATAGTTTAAAAATACATATGAAAATTTTAAAGAAGTTAATTCATTCGTGACTTTTTTTTGAAGAAGTTGTATAATACTCAATCTTTCTTTTTTGTAGTCTAATTTTTATTTCCTATTTTTTTGTTATTGGTAATTTCGTTCCCAATTATTAAAATTTGAACATGGTAGAAAATCCTAAAAAAGTACTTTACTATATTGTAAAAACGAAATAAAAAACCAAAAATAAAAATAATAACTCTAGAAACACCAATTTTTACAAAATATTTCACAACTGTCGAGATGCACAATTTTAATGGTAGATAATAAAGTGATGTTAATGACAGCCTTAATTAAAAACCAATAAAAATTTGTCAACTTAACTATTGTGAAAATTGTTGTATTTGTAGCATTTACTCAAATAACAAGTGAGACACTTTCTTAGTAGAGTTTAAATTCTATAAGGATGTGGTGTAAAACCAAAGTTTTACACCCTTCAATCCCAACATGTTATAACATCTTATCACATATTAAAGAATAAACACAACCACGCCTAATCAATTATGATACACATATGAGACTCTAACAAAATTGGGAGTTTATTGAGATGTTATTAGGTGTAGTAGGATGTATTGAGTTTTAAGTAAAAAGATAATGTGGATTGGATGATGTAAAATATAGATTTTATACCCCATCCTTACCAAATTCGGACTCTTCTTAGTAATTCAAATTGACAAATGTCATGTTCTGCTTTGTTTTTTTAATTTTAAATGCATGCTGCAATAAAGATGTTGTACAAAAATAAGTGAAAATGTAAAACCTATATAGGCCATTAGTTAAGTTGTTAATTTTTATTTTAAAATGTGGGTTGGACCCAACATTTTATATAAGTGCATCAGACTCATTATAGGCCTTAATTGTTGTACTTTTTGAACTCTACGTACATATATAGAAACCAAAGAAGCCATTAATTAGGGGGACCTTTTACTTTCATGTAGAGTATTAGTAACCATATAGGTGTATAGAAAATACTCCCTCCATCTCAAATTGTTTGGCCTGTATTTCATTTTGGGATGTCTCAAAATTATGTCCTGGTTGAAAAGTCAAACACGATTAATTTATTAACATTCCCTTTATGTCCTTAATTGATTTGTGGGAGCATTTTTTTTAATTAAAAAAATTGAAAACCTAAATTTTGAAATCCCCTATACACGCCATCTTTATTCAAATTAAGGGGGGAAAAAAAACCTTCGGAGATAAGGTAGTTAATGATAAATTTGTTTAAGGGTAATTTAGGAAATTTCTAACTTTTTTTAAAGAGATAAGGTAGTTAATAATGTTTTCCTAAATAATTGGGTTTTTTTAACTAGGCCAAACAATTAGGGATGGAGAGAGTAATTGTTGTAATATTGTACTTAGTTAGTTAGGTATTTAGTTAGTTAGTTGGTTAGTTAGTTACAATTCTAGGCATGTTAATCACATTTAACACATGTTGGAATTATTAATGCATATGAAGAATAATAGAACTATTAGGATAAGGTCATGTGAGCCAATAGAATAGTTTTATAGTTCTATAAATACCTACTTTCATCACATTTCCATTCATTGAAGAATAAATCAATTGATTGCTTAGTGCATTTCCCCTCTCACTCTCTCTCTCTCTTAATATCTCTCTATGCAAAGTGACTACCTCGAATAAAGTCAATTTCCTTACAATTTTTATATATTCTCATACAATTTCTATCCATCCTCATTAGAAACCACTAGGTTCTTAACATAGAGGAAATAATTGTTCAAACACCACAAGATGGATCCTTCTTTATCTCACATAATATGATTGGAGTCCTTAAAGGAGGACTAGGGAATAGGGACCAATTCCCTCCTCATCACTCCTGCCTGTACTCTTGCCTAAAACTCAATATTCATAAAATAGACCATCTTATCAAAGCAGGAAAACTATAAAGTCGTTGAATATGGTTTCTTTGCCTCATCAATTGAACTAAGACAAATCACTATTATCAATTTCTTTTTCCATATATATGCAATACCACACATATCTACGCGACTAAGTAACTTATGGGGTTCAATCCCCACATATTCCAAAAATTTAATTAGTGTCTTGATCTGATGATAAAGAGCTATCATTATAAGTGGACATCATAGGTTGAAACTATCTCTAAAAAAAAAAAAAATTCTTGGTGGGAATAAAATCCTCTCTATTCCATTTGAAATAGAATAAATTATGGTGATTTCATTTTAATTTATGGATATAATAGTGTTTAGAATTCACATCATTTAAAATTTTAAATAATGTGGCAATTTGTACATGCATTTTTAGATTCATAATATTGATCTATTTCAAATAAAAATGATGACATGACTCATGAGGCCAGATCTATAATATAATATAATATTAAAATATATTAACAAAAGGGGTAAAAACTAGTTTGCACACCCTATTATACACATTCACACCCTCCCCACACACACACACAAACTGCACATAAATAGTAACTTGAAGTTGAAAACTGTGATTTCAAGTCACAATTTATGTGCAATTTGAATTTGTATAATAGGGTGTGCGTAATATACACCACCCTAGCAAGCAAAAAAATGCAAGTGAGAGAGGACTTGGCTCCACTGATTGACATTGCACTTTAATTTTCTTACCATGACATTACTTTTTCCACCATTGCAAGTATAATTCATAATCAAATTGTGTATGTATATATTTTGTAATGCAGTTTGTGAAGCTAGCAAAAAATTGCAAGTGAGAGAGGACTTGGCTCCATTGATTGACAATGCACTTTAATTTTTGTTACCATGACATTATTTTTTCCACCATTGCAAGTATAATTCATAATCAAATTGTGTGTGTCATTTTTTTAATGCAGTTTGTGAAAAATAATGTGCCCCAATACTTACTTTACGAAACCAACAATGACGATATGACCCCAGCAGATATCTTCACTGAAACCCACAAGAATCTTGTCAAAGATGGAGGCGAGTGGCTAAACAAAACCTCTGAATCTTGCTCAGTTGTAGCTGCACTCATTGCCACCGTTGCCTTTGCAGCGTCGACCACTTTCCCAGGTGGTGTCAGGAGAATAATGGTACGCCAATCCTTGAAAAACATGCAGCATTTGACATCTTTGCCATCTCCTCACTCGTTGCACTGTGTGTCTCTGTAACCGCCTTGTTCTTGTTCCTTGCCATCCTCACTTCAAGGTACCAAGAGAAAGATTTCCGTAGCTCTCTACCCAAGAAACTACTGTTTGGCTTAACTTCACTCTTTTTATCCATTGCGGCAATGTTGGTTTCTTTCTGTGCGGGACATTTCTTTGTGCTTAAGGATAAGCTGAAAGACAAGGCGCTTCCAGTGTATGTGGTGACATGTCTGCCAATAACTTTCTATGCCATATCACAGTTTCCGCTCTACTTTGATCTTATAAGGGCTTTTAGGAAGGTGCCTCAGCCAGCCAACAAATTGGTTACTCTCTAATGATTCAAATATTTTCTTTTTCTTTCGGAGTTTGCATTAGGGTTGAAATTACCGTTTTTTGGGGGTGTTTTGTACGTCAAGCAACTAATATTTTCCTGTATGTTTGTGTATGAGTATGTATGTGTCCATGTGTATCCTTGTCGGGTTTGGTTTTGGATTTTTTAACTTTCAAAGCTGTTTGGTTTGTGTAACTTTACGTAATATACTATTTAATAATTTTTTATTGAATTCATATTTTAAAAATCTCATTGTTTGATTTTATGTTTTATAAGCTTTCTTTTTATTGAATTCATATTTTAATTTGATTCTATATTTTATAAGTTCTTAACATATATGCATGCCAAATATCATGTTCATTAAATGTTATTTACTATTCAATTAGTAAACTCATTTTTATTTATGCATAATCTTAAACTAAAAAAATTAAAATTTTAACATTTGAAACATCACTAATGATTTTTTAATAATTATCTTGAATTTATGCAAAATGAGATCATCAAGAAAATATAATTTAATAGTAGACTTTTCGAAATTTATATTCAATGAAAAAATATTGTTTATATTGTGATAAATAATAAGATTCAAATTAGGGAATTTGTATAAAAGAATATAGTTACTTTAACTACATTTTTTAAAGGAGAATATCAAACTTAATTTAATCCGAATTTGTTTATTATTGGATCACTCGATCAAAAAAGCAATGAGCTCTAATGAGTATAAAGTAATATAGGTTAATTGTGTTGGCTTGATTTATCCTAAAAGGCAATGAATTTTATAATTGGTTAAAATTAATAGAGTTCAAAACTGATTGTAATTCTGAAAATCAATTTACCTTAATCTTCGCGGGGGTGGGGGGATGCAGTACATAAAGCCAATGCCAAAAATATCTCCTTCTCCAGAACAAGAATGGCAAAACCCAAGCCGATATCTTCACGGAAAGCTATAAGAATCTTGTTGAAAATGGCAGGATTTGGCTAAGTAGAACATCGGAAGCATGCATGGTCGTAGCAGGTCTCTTTGTCATGGCTACCTATACCACATCAACAACTGTGCTCGGTGGTGTCAAACTAGAAAACGACACTCCTTACCTAGAAACACAAGATGCCATTCCAAGTTTTCGTCGTTTCATCCTTTTTTCTTCTTTACTCTTCACTAATAACGATGGTCATGTTCCGCCTTTCAATTTTTCACACATGCAGGTGCGAAAGAGATTTGAATCTATTCTAGAGCTAACATTTATGAGGGTATAAATTTGAGTTATAAGCAGCCCGGACAACTGACCCCTAACCTTTATAGTTATGGCTGAGGTTATAAAGCAGTAGACAATGACCTAACTTTTGTAGTTATAGGCGAGGTTATAAGCAGTAGAGCGCTGGAGCACACACAACTAATGTAGGATAAACATCATTTTTTTTTAGTAAATAGTAATACTTAGTAAAACACACGAAAATAGTAATATTAGTATTTCAACCGGGTTTATAATACATTATTTAACCAGAGTACAACTACAAAAGGGTCTAAGCTTTGTACTTATAAACGAGGTTATAAACAAATTGGAAGCGTTCAATTTGTTTGAAGGCTTTATTTTTCATTATCATGATGAATTTGATTGTTGTAGTTCAACTTATATAGTTTTTATTTAAGGTATCAATAACTTGTATCTTTTGTAACGAAATAAAAATAAAAAAGTTTTTAAATATCAAATTTTAATCCGTACTACAAAATTATGAAATTTTAGTGATATCTATGTAACGTTTGTATGTGTCAACTAGACTTGAAAAAAACATTTTTCGTGTGCCAAAGGCTAAGATTGACTCATACTGTATAGTGAAAGAATTGGAAAAGGGATTAGTTACCGGTTTTCTAGTCGGACCGAGGTTGAATGGTGGGATTGAGCTGGTGACATCATAAATAATTTAATTAATCATTTTAAAATAATAAAAATATATATTTTAAGTTTTTAACTAAGAATATTGAAGTTAAACATATACATAAATTTTTAAAAATAATGTGAGTTTAGTTTTCGTGTATTAAATTTAGGAAATAAAATAACAAAAATACATGACCCATATATAAAAGTTTGAGTGGGTTAATGCTCTTAGGACATACATAAATTATCCATTTGGAAAGGATTTTATGATGAATTAATTTGTCAAAATAGTTAATCACTTTCATTCGATTTGAGGCATCAATCGGACACCAAAGACAAACATCATACATTGAAAAAAAAAAAAAAAAATTAGAACTTCGGCTTCATCAAGGTGAATTTCGTATTGGTAAACTCTTTCAAACCTCAAAATAACACAAACCCGAAACTAAATTGAAACCCCAAATTAAAATTAGCAAAGCAATACTAAGGCAGGACCCATTAACCAAAATTGAAACCTTTAAACAAAGAAATAGCCATAGGGAAAACTATTCCAAACCTCAAAATAACTCAAACTCGGCAACTATAATTGCAACCAAATCAAAACAAACCAAACGATAATAACACGGGCGCAATAACAAAAAGTGATACCTTTATCATAATCAACAAGAAAAACTCTACCAAACCTCAAAAGTACAACACAAACCCGGCAACTATAATTGAAAACCTATAATGAGATTCGTAATACATACCAATGAATTTTCTTAGTGCCCGATAACCAATCTACTTGTGAAAACAAAGCCAAGGATATAGAGAATTCAAGAGCTTGATTCGTCTATTTCATCTAATCAGGTGAGAGAGAAGGAAAGAAAGAAAGAGAGAAAGAACGAGAGGAGAGAGAGGAGAATGGTAGGAGCAAGAGTGTTTGGCGGGAGTTCTAGAGCGAATGTCTTAGTACGGAATAGGGAAAAATAAAAGAAGGAAAAGAAAATAAACGGAAGAAGCAGCGAGTGTTATTGTTAAGTAAGTGGGCCAGTGTTTTTAATTTTTAGGGGTTGCTTAGGTAATGTATCTAAAAGTTTTGCCCATTTGGTTTTATCATTGGTTGGCAAAGTCAAAGAAAGTGAAACAAATAAATAAAAATGAAGAAAACTAATTCAGATTCAATTTTTAAAAGTCAGTAACTAACATGAATTTCACCCAACCTTTTTTAACACGGTATTAATACGTGTGTATGAGCTGGCTTGCCAGCATTGGTTAAACTGTGAGTAAAAAGTTAATAAATTCAATGCCGTACTAATTCAGAATCCATTTATTAGGTCCATTAAACATGAAGGCTAAATGTTACGTTTATTTTCTGACATTTTCTAGCAAGGCTAAATGTATATTTCAGTGATGTAAGTGGTTCTTATTGGTCCACAAGATTTGGCTTAAGGTGCAAAAGAGGCCTGTCACTCTCATATGATGGAGTTTCTTGTAAGTTTCCTATACAGCAGGGCCCGCTCAACAATTTTGGAGCCTTAAAGAAAATTTTAAGTAGGTCATTTTTAAAATTTTAAAGTATAAACTTGCATAAATAAAAAGTAATTAATTACATGTTTTAATAAATTAGTATCATTTATGTCTGAATAAATTGATAGAATATCACATCAAATTATTGGTGGTGTGATAATTTATAATAATTGATAAAGTAAAAGTTTGCTTTAAAAAATGTGATAACTTATTAATTAGTGTGTGGGGCCAGTTGTGAAGTCAAAGTGTGAACTATGGAGGCTTGGCGCCTTGTGCCTTGTGATATGTTGTGGCTCGATAACGTGCAGTGTTATGTATGCTATGCGATCTATGCATAGCATCACTTTGAGTAGTATTTGCTTTAAAATCTGATGTGATCTTTTCATCGTTTATTAGTGGCAAAATACTTAAAAAAATAGTAATTAAAATATATAGATAATATTATATACATATAATTTTTTTAATAAGTGAGGGCCTTTTTACTTGTAATGTAGCCTTTTTTATAAGTGGGGCCTTTTTTTTAGAGCAACTACCCGAAGTCTTGTGCTAAAACGACCCGAAGTGAAATGCAGACCCATTACAAGTAAGTTGAGCCCAAGTGAGATAAGGCCCAACAATCTTACTTCCAGCGTGCACATATTACTTTTATATTTTATATGGTTTTTTTTTTTTTTTTGTTGTTCTAGTTTTCAAGGAAAAAAATATTTATATTAAACAGTATCCATCATTAGTATCGACATAATCTAATAAGTGACGTGTAATACAAAAGAATTACCCACTAACACTTGCTTTCATTTATTAATGGATTTATTTATTTTTTATACAAGCGACATAGTATAATTCGATATTAAATACCTTCTTATTTTCAAGGGATGGGCAGCTTCAATATTTTATGCTTCTACTTTGCACTAGACTCTTTCACAGTATTGTATTTGAAGTTTTATCAATTCCCATCCTGAAAAGCCATATAGAAAAAGTGGAAAAACCTTTTGTTTATCATTGATTTGGCAAAGTCAAAGAAAGAATTGAAACAAATAAAATGAAGAAGACTAATTCAAATTTGAATTTTAAAAAGTCAGTAAGCATGAATTTCGCCCCAACCTTTTAACTTTGGTATTAATACACGTGTATGACAGGCTTGTGAGCATTGGTTAAACTGTGAGGTAGGTGCTCAAATTCAACGCTATACTAATTCGAAGAGAAATGATAATATAAATATTTTATAACAAATCTTTAGTAGCGGGTTGTTCTTTTAGTTTATTATTGTTAAGGGCAAAAGAATGTCTTAGTAATTATAATTTGAGGTTGGGCAGTAACAACTAACTACCTATGATTTGTTGTAAAAATATTTATGGAGCATGCGCGTTGCGTCAGTGGTTCTTATTGGTCCACAAGATTTCGCATATGGTGCAGAAGGGGCCTATCACTCTCTATATGATGGAGTTTTCTGGTAAGTTTCCTATGCAGGAACACGAATATTGTTCTAGGACAATACTACAAAAAGAAAGAACTGCCAATGGCAACTCCGCTTCTTCACAGCAAGATTACCTTCATCTTCATCAACATTGAAGCACTTTTATTTGAGCCCCCTCTAGCTTTTCTGTCACACTTTCAGGTTTTCAGAGTTCCTTTTGCCAACAAAGAAGAAATGGCTAAAGAAATCATTTGTGGTGTTGCACAGACGATCATTGAAAATTTAGGTTCCCAGTTCAAGAGATGGAAAACTCTACAGTGTTGAAAAAGAGATTGAAAAGCTCCATGGCTGTTCTGAAATCAAACACTTGACGATGCAAAGGAACCTTAGCATCACTAACCATCAAGACAAGAATTGGCTCGAAAAGCTAGAAGCTGCAGTTCTTGAAGCAAATGAGTTATTGAAAGAATACGGCTATGAATACCCAGAAAAAAGCGGGGAAAAAACTCCACAGCAAAATGCAGGGGAAAATAGCGGGGAAGAAACTCAACAGCAAAACGCTGGGGAAAATATCACAGAAAAAAGCGGGGAATGAGTCAACAGCAAAACGCAGTGGAAAATATCCTGAAAGCGGGAAGAAACTCAACAGCAAAACGCAGGGGAAAATATCACAGAAAATGGCGGAGAAGTAAGTCAACAGCAAAACGCAGTGGAAAATATCGGGGAAAATAGCGGGGAAGAAACTCAACAGCAAAACGCAGGGGGAAAAAACACAAAAAAAAAGCGGGGATTCACTGCAAGAAGCAGGGAAAAAAATCACAAAAGAGGTTTGCAAATTCTTTTCAAATTCAAACCAAATTGCTTTTCATTTTGATATGAATGAAAAATTGAAGAAGATAAGGCAGAAACTAGATGCGATAGTAAAAGGATAAGCGAAAGAAGAATTCAAGTTGAAAGTAATCCCAATGAGAAGAGGGCAGTTGGAGACCAGCATGTGCGTGGCCTGGGGTGGACTCATGCACAACAGTTGCTGCAGCAGAGAGGATTTGGATGAGAAATAGATTGAAGCTGCGAGCGAAAGGATTAGGAGCTGTTATTTTAAATTAAATAGTGTATTTTGAGACATTTCTAAGAAATTATATTATGTCCCATGGTACTTATTGTTAAGTTTTAGATTGGTAATATTTCTTGACAATATAGTGTAAAAGGTTTTCGTAAAAGGTTGCTCAAGCATTGAACCAAGTTGTATTGAAGCAACTCAATCAAGTACGTTCTGTGGTTTTCTTGACTGATAATTGATTGAAGGCCGCACTTTGACTAATACTCGATCGATTGAGAATAGTTAGAAAGTCCATTGATCGAAGTTTGTTCAATCGAGTTATGAACTCTTTTTAATTATATTTAATTTTAGATAAGTGTCTTATTTTTTTAACCTTAATTTAAAACATATACGTGATGCCTTACAAACTCGACTCTAGTGAGGTAAAAGAGGTAAACTTCGAGCCAACCCGAGATAGAAATTACGGCCTCAACTTTTTGTGGGTATGAGTGAGATTTTCTCTAGTGTTATTATGGTAATCCCATGCTTAAGGTGCGATGCACGAGAAAAGTGAGAAAAATGTTCAAGAAATTCATTTTTTTCCAATTCATCTTAAGCTAGATTGATAAAGGTATAAGATTAATTCCTAATATTCCAAGTACTTAAGCGACAAGTTTAAATGGTTAAATTTTGCAATTTTGATGAATCCATAATCATAACCTCTCCATTCGGACTTACAAAAATGGGGTATGAATCTTTACTCATGTGACACAATTATTTTCCAATTAAATCTCCTTTCAAATAGTGTTTCTCATCATTGGTACATTTTGTAATTGGAAAAAGAGATATACAAGTCTAATCTTTAGTTCCTATTGCAAGTTACATGCTACTTATAATTTGTTTCTAAATATTTGGTGATTGATCCTATTTTAATGAGGCATGTTATATAAGCCTAATTCGTAAAAAATGTCAAATGTTTCTGAAAATTTAATTGGTTGAAAACACAATCGGTAATTATTTAACAAATTTCCACGTTGAATTCATTAAATTTTATTAAAATGCAATACCCCATTTAAGACTAATAGGTATTTGTAAACTATCTAGCCATGCAACTATAAAAGTTGATAGTGTATATATTATGCGGGGAATGTGGATATGTACAAACCTAAAATTAAAATACAAATTCCATGTTCCTACTTCTCTATAAAATCTAAAGGGAATAAAAGCCAACATCAAAAGTTGAATAAAATTGTATCTAAAAGCATAATATAAAAGGCGCGTTTCTTATTAACTTATATCCCAAAATTTTAAAGAACATCTCAAATAGTTTAGTAGCTAGAAACATAACTTTAGTAACTATAGCATTCGAGAACTTTCAGTATTGGCCTACTTTACAGTTTCTTTTTCAATAAGTAGCCTAATTTACATACATGATAGCTTAGCAACTAAGGAGCTTCCACCTAAAACTTCTGGCACATCAAACCCCAAACTTGTCAACATGCGCTAATAGCCTTTGAGCATTTGAAACACTTGCTCTCCCTCAAACAAAATGTTTCCCCTCTTCCTTTAGATTCAATTTTCCACCATGTTCTATATTGAAGTTACATACAATCATCATAGACTCCTAATCATAACTTGAGGCAAGTTTTCCAGAACTCCCATAGAACTCTCAGTTTATGGTTTTCTTCATGCTATCTATGTGTGGGGTACATTAGGTACACAATTCAATGTAAACATATTTGTCACTAGTTTAGAAAAAATTAAATAATCATCAGTTATTTCCATTTTAAAGCGATTTTGGATGCATGTTTGATTCAATGACTTAGGAAAAAAAAATTAATAGGAGTTTCTTTGAATATGTTATGTTGAACCTATGACTATAAATAGAATCTAGTAGATTTCAAAGAAACACTGCGCATTACAACAATATAAAGGAAACGAAACAGGATAGAAGACAAGTAGCTCATCATCTTAGGTCAAGTCCACCCACATCACCATTACATCCGACAAATCAATACGAACTATAAATCACCAAACATGAAAACTCATCAAATTTTCCCCACAAGTAAACAATAGTACAAATACAAAATAAGTTTGTCTCTTTGAATCCTTAACATTGAAACAATAAACATGAAATTAATAAATCGGAGAGGCTTTAAAAGGCATCAAGAACTCATTTCCATCTTCATGTTTGTGTATTGAATTGATGTTAGTTACATTGAAAACTATAAATAAAATAAAAACCCATAAACAATTTCATCTAGAATAAAGAAAATTATGTTTTTCAATTTTAACTAACAAATCAAATGGCAAGCTATATCGGGAAGGAAAAGAATTGAAACAAAAACATATAGCGGACTACGGATGTTCATGGCCCCTAAAGTGGACTTAAGTTGTTCATGGCTTTCTTGTTAGACTCAAGTTGGCTTCCCTGAAACAGTAAAGTTTATAAAATTTTCACACTATTACACTCCCCAAAATTCTCGAATTTGAAACAATATTCTAATTGCAAAATTTATGTACTAAAACCCCAATAATTTGCTCAAATTTAAAAATTAACAAAATCAAAATTCTTTCATTTTTTAAAAAGCTTTTTTGGTAAACTCTATAAAATAAGCAAATTTAAAAGGGGAAGAGAGATTTATCGTGCACAGAAAATCTAAGAAAATGGGCGCCAGGAACTACATTAAAAATTATAAATTGAAACCCAAAAAACAAAGTAAAAATCTCAGACTAACCAAGCATAACATAATATTGAACTTCTCCAACTAACATACTACATATATAGTAGTACATTCTTTGGAGCAAAAAAAAAAACATAAGAAAGAACAAAAGGAGAAAAAAACTTCAAATACGATAATTAAATTAAACACCAAAAAAAATAAGGAAAAAAATAACTCAATGAATAAAAAGAATCTTCATGTAACCCTTGTAATGGTGTACAACTACAAACATGGAAAAAAAATGAAAGCATACACCTTGAAAAGAAAGTTAATGAGTTTTCTTCCCATATGAATGATAGTATGAGAGTTCCCAAATATGTTGGATTGAAATAACTAACACAAGTGAAATAGAATAGAATACCATAGAAACATCTTAGTAGAAATAAGATAAAAATCGTTTATTAGGAAAAAAAAAAGCTATAGTACATTGCTTTGTTAAATCTCTCTAAAAAAATACCTGCAAACCTGCAAAAGTAATCCTGGTGTAAAATTAACAAAGCCATTAAATTACAAGTATCTAAAAAGAACCTTCACAATTGAGTTATTGCTTCCATTTCTTTTCTTCACTTCTATTTCCTCAACACCCAAATAGATGCTCATTAAAAATTGTGAGAAGATAATCAACATGCAAAACCCGGAAAAGTCTCTCTAAAAATCACAAATTTGGTCATCCATGCAAAATATATATCATAAAATAAAATAAAATGTTGGATTAAGGGGACATCAAAAATAAAACAAAAAACCAAATTATATGAAAACTTTTTTTTTCACCACAAACAACAAAACAATCACCAAAAACATTGACAATAGTGACAAGATTAGGACATCAAACACCTTAGAATTACCACGTTATGATTTTTTTGTTGATGACTACGATTCTTTCTTGCTTTCATTGGTAAGTAGGCCGGTCCTCATTACATACAACCCCAAATATAATCAACTCTCACTATGTCAGATATATTTAAAAGCGAAACAAAATTAACCACTGAAAACATATAAAGCCTCAACTTTTTTTTTTTTTTTTGATAAGTATACATGATAAGGATGATGTACCCTTAATTTTATTAAAATACATAAAAGAGGATGTGGAATTAAAATCATATGATTTGGGACCGGGCTCTATCTTCTCAACCGGGACACATAATGCAAAAATTTTGCATTCATTTTATTTGTTTATTTTTATGTTACACAACTTAGTAACTTCTATTTATCATTCATAAGGACCATAACTTTATGTTTTGGAAATATCAAAAATATAAAATAAATAAATAAAATTAAACATTAAGATTACTCTGTAATCATCTTTAAAAAAACTAATAATAAAAGGTTCAAATTTGGTAAGGATTTAGTAATAATATTAAATAAATAAATCATCAAATGATAACAGGACCTGAGTAAGCTCATTCATGACCAGAATTTAAACTATTGTGGCTTACTTGTTTGAAAGTATTTGATATGCAAAGTACAACTATAGAATGATGGTTTCAGTAATTCGGTGGGCACATACATTGATTGTCAATTAATGGATGAGAATGTCCATAAACTAATGATAAATGGCATGTATACTTCATACCAATGAGATTTTAATGCTGTAATACTTAAGATTTAGAACCTTTGCTCCACCAAAACATACTTGGAAGCATAAGCATCATGTTCATCTCTTGTTTGAATAACTCTAGGCCTTTTTGTTAGTTTCTCTACTCTATTATCAATTTATCATAGTGAATGTAATACCTAATTCGTGACAATTACGTATGTAGTTAAGTGACAATTAAATCAATTAGACATTTAAATACATCAATCAATGCACAATCATCTATATAAACGAAGGAAATTAGTATTATTGATTAAGGTATATGGATAAAGGCTTGATTACAATCCATAATGACCCTCCCACACAACTCAACAAGTAGCGGGACTACCAAATTGTGATCAAAGATAGATGTACCTATAACAAGTCACATGTATTATAGGTACATAGTCTAAAGTTCGGATGATAAACTATCCTTTATAAGCGTGACGAGAATAATGTAAGCCATATGGAGATTGACACATAGATGCAACTATTCAAAAAACAATGAATCTTGATATGTTCTTTCCTCACAACTTTTGCTGAGAAGGTGGAAACCTCAACTTGATATAAGCCTAATAAAAATAATCACCAGTTAGGGGTAATTTTCCTTACCCTAATTCTTGAGCTTTTCTACGAGGCAATGGCAACAACTAAAAATTCAAAAAATTACTTGAGACAATAAACTCAATACCCAAACAGAAAAACACGGAAGAATTAACCTAAAAATTTTAAATATACATTGAAAATAAAAATTTAAGTATACCTCAACTTGATATACAAACCTTGCCCGATGTAGATATTGGCCGGCTGTTACGAGGAGGGCGGCTAACAACTCCTCCCTATTAAAGTTGACGGTGGCCTTGAACTGAGCTATGGTGGACCCAGTGCCTCATAAAAGGATACGGATAGGAAACGATGTTGATTGAATTACTTGAAATACAAAAGAGATCAATGCAGCCAATAATTGAAATTAGCAAAACCCATTACAGGCTCCAAACCTTATCAATCTAAGCTAATCATTGAGAATAAACACTCCCAAACGAAACATGAACAAATGGCCCGATTTTGTATATGACTAAGAAAATAAGGTGAAATTTTTGATGTAAATACACAGTGAATCATCCACATTCTATGCAATCGATGTTGAGCTCTTCTTTAAATATATTGTTTCGATTCAATTAAATGAGAGAGGAAGAAAGAGGCGAAGGAGGAAGAGATAGACATGGCAACGGGCGGGTCGGGTGGGTTAGTCGGTCAATCGGGTTCTTGGTCAAACGGGTCACGGGTCAAAACGGGTCATTTAGCGAGTTAAAATCGGGTTCGAGTCATAGGGTTGCAGTGGGTCGGAGTTGGAGTCGGGTTGACCCGTATTTTCTATGAATTTTTATTTTTTTATTTTAAAGAAAACAACATGTATTTGCTATTTGGAAAGTTATGCAACAAATTACTTAATGTAAAATGCATTATTTACTATATTCACCACTTATATCAAGAATGAACTCAATTAAACTTATTAATACTTATTCAATAATTTTAAAATTATACAAATCTAACATTGCTATCTAAAACAAAATAACACAAGATAAGTAAAACAAATACACAAATTTTATTTCTACACAATATCAATATCCCAAAATATAAAAAACAAAATTACAAATGACTTATTTGGATAACTCATTTGATAAAGAACAAAAACATATAAGAGATTCCCAATCTTGAAAATTAATTTTATAATCTATTGTCAATTGTGGTTGACACTCTAGCTAATTGAGATATACATTAAAGTTTGATTGCTTACTTATTTACATGTTCTTTTATGAATATCATATCATTGTTACTTAAGCAACACATACTCTAGGAAATATCATAATTTATTTTTGAAAATTAGTTTATTTTAGACATAAATTGTTAAAAATAGGTCTAAGCATTTATAATTTATGCTAATTTGATACTTTGGCTTCACTATTTTCACACTTGTGAATGTTTCTCACACATGTTTATAATTTTAAATCTATGTATTTAACTCACAGTTATCTTGTCATGTACTTTGCTGGTATTATAAAAATGCTCATTCTGAGAATGCTCAACCACGCCATTTATCTTTCAATTAATTTGCATACGATTATGTAAAATGTATCAATTGTTTTCATAAAGCTCACAATAAACAATTAAACCAATATTGTCTTAATTTTACTATTTTTTTTTACCAAAAAAAAGTTTTAAAAAAAATGGTTAGTTGAATTACGGGTTGACACTAAAAAACAGGTTGGAGTCGCGAGTCAACCCGTTTTATGGATCAAAAAAATGGGTTTAGGTCGGGTGTTTTTCGAATTGGTCGGATCGGGTCGGAAAGTCGGCCCATTTTGCCATGTCTAGGAAGAGAAAGCCGCAATTACGAGTTTTGAAGCCGTGAAATAGGAAGAGAGCAAGGAGGGAAATATTGATGAGGGTAGAAGGAGTGATTCACTTAAATAAGGAGAGGAAGAGACGAAGGAGGGAAGAGAGAGGTTGGGCGTTAGAAAGCCGAAGGTTTGAAGATTTGAAGCGTATTTGGAAGAGAGAAGTTGGCATTAGCCGTCAAGCTAAACGTACGAAGAAGAAGAAGAAAGGGTTGGCGTTAAAAGAATAATGGGTTGGGTTTGGGCTTTATGGTGAATGGCCGGTGAAATATTCTTGTTTTGGGCTTTATGGTGGAATAATTGAAGCTATAAAGGTGGGCTTTATTGTTGAAATATGGCTGAAATCATTTTCTTTTTAATAGTATTTTCAAATTAGAGAGAAAATTTAGTAAAAACATTTTAAAATTATAGGAGAAATTCGGAAAAAAAAAATTGGAAATGACATGGAAGTGATGTGGCTCAACGGAGGCGCTGCAGTAATCACTACGCTTATTTTAGTAATATATAGATTGTTCTTGTTTTTTGAGATGTAAATTTGTTAATTAAGTTTTTTTATTTACATCTCATTCACAAGTTGTTTGGAAAATTTTGTCAATGATTGTCGGCACACTCATAATATTTTTTTTTTTTTTTTTTTTTGTGAAATAATTTATAGTTTCAATTGAGTTTGATTTATATTGGCTCAATATTTTGGGAGCCTTCTTGGAAATGCAAAACTATATTTTTCTTTAAAAGAAATTATCATTTTACAATATTAAGACATTACTATACAATTTTGGGGTCATTTGCCCAAGCAATTGAGGCCTTAAGAGCACACGCATGAGTGCTTGTATAATAAAAAAGGTACCATATTTTAGCCAACTGACCCAAAATTATTTCGTATTAGGTAAATGCGAAAGTTGTGTCAAAATACATTGTATCTACAGTAATAGTGTAAATTTACACTAGCAGCTGACCCTATTTTGTATTTTAGTTTGTTATTAATAGCGTATCCCAGAATGAAGAAAAAGAGTAGGTGATAGTTGTTGTGTATAAAGAAAGAAAAATAATTTAAAAAAATTAAGAAAAATTGATATTTAATAAAATGTAATTAAAATAATCAAGTGTGAGGTGTTTTGAAAAACAAGTATGTAAAAAAAAAAAAAGAGTTCTTATACTAAAATAGACAGAAATTTTTGTACGAATCACCGTAAATGCTCTTGGTAATTATAATACAAAATTAATAAGGAGAAGATCTGTTTACCAACTGTTAAACCTTAAACGATATTTTGCAATTTTTGTATATATAGTATGCATCTTGGATTTAGCCCATTGGGAATAAACCAATAGTTAGTTTCTAAGTTTCTTATGTGAAATTTAAAAAACCCATCTTGAACGGCCCAAAAGAGAGGAAGCCATCCTAACCAGATCACAAATCCAACCCGTTTTGATCACAAAATCCAGGAGGCTCCTTCACAATACCACATTTGTCAACTGTAAAGGCACCAAGACCAAGTGCCATCTTGTTAAATATTAATCATGGGTAAGCATCTTTTCCAACCACGTTTGAAAAAATTCAGTTTGGATGCAGAAAATCTCAGGCAAAAGAAACAAACAGATAGTCAAATCACATTTGGTTTTATGCTGTGATGAATTAAACAATTAAAATCGACTATTAATGAAGATGAAAATATATATCATTAAATCTCTTTGATTCAATCTGTATGACTCAATAGACAAACTCAATATACATGGACCCACAAACAACCCATTCATGTCTATTATCAAAACCTCTAACCAGCTCCAAGGCACCTTCTTGAAGGTTTTATTTGCATCAACTCCTTTAGGATGGAAGAGGTTTTGCAGTTTAGACTTTTTGATCACACATTGTTGATAAGACTGGAGAAAAATCTCACAATGTATATCCTCGGAGTTCAAGGCCACAATTTCTATCTGGTTGGCTCTGATTTGCCTCTTTTGCCTCATCAGAGTCGAGTTTGTAAGGCTTATATATATATGTTTCAAATTAAGGTTTTGAATACAAGACACTTATTTCAAATTTAATACGTAACTAAAAAAAAACGATCTTCGACTCTTGATTGAATGAACTTCGATCAAGGAGTAGCTTCACAACTCAATCAGTATTTGTCAAAGTGTGGCTCTCGATAAAATTATCAGTCAAGAATGCACTAAGCATGCTTCATGATTTGCTTCAACACAACTTAGTCCTTGTGATATGAGCAACTTTTTTAGTTTTTACAAAAAAAAAAAAAAAAAAAAGTTTTTATATTATATTGTCAAGAAATACTACCAAATACAAATCTAACAGTAAGTATCATGTAGATTATAATATAATCTGTAAAAATGTCTCAAAATTCACTATGCATACATACTTCAGACATTGGTTAGTTAGATACAGACAAGTGAGTGTCTAATAGAACCTCTCAGCTTCAAACTTTTTTAATCCTTATCCCAAGCTTCTGTTGCGCTTGTAACAGTTGTGCAAACCGAGTCCAAGTCAGGTTGTTGTCCGAATCATAACAGTGTCTTTGATCTGTTTAGTTGTGTTTATGAAATGACAGCCAATTCGAGATGACTTATCTCAAGAGAAAGGAAAGAAAAAGATGTTTGGGTTATAATTCTTCTCTACTTTTATTCCATTATCTGCTCTTTAAATACAGAACTGGATTCTAAGATAATGACCAGAAAACTAATCTGATCTCAGCTAAAGGTTCTTATTTGAATTCAAATGAGGCAGTAACTTTGGCTACTCAGCTACTGCTACTCGCTTCATGTTCTTGGATTACTTTCACTTTGAAGTCTCTGTTATCCTTTGCTATGTCAGCTAGTTTCTTCTCACACTGCCTCTATCTTACCGCTCATCTCAAACCGAAGAGCAGTGAGTTTGAATTTGAAGAAAGAAATAATCACCTCTTTTATGGCTTTGTTCCCCCTCCGCCTTGCTCTTTGTCATTGAAACTTTTAGTCTTAGTTTCTATCGTAAACTCTTCTATTTCTTTAACTGCGTCCTCTAGCTTATGGATCAAGTCCTTGACTTGATGGCTACAACTTTGTTGCTCCTCTGTCTTAAGTACAGCTTGGATTCTTGGAAACTGTTTTCCTGAGTTTTCAAGCTCGTTTTTGACATTGCGTATTTTTCCGATCTCTTGTAAAATCTGGGAACCCAAATTTTCAATGATCGTTTGTACAAGACCATAGATGAGTGTTTCGGCCATTTCTACTTAGTTGGAAAATGGAACGCTGAAAAGAGTGATAGGAAAGCTAGAGGGAGACTTAAAATAAAATTGCTTCAATGTTGATGAAGATGAATGTTGCTGTGCAGGAGTAGATGCCTGCAGTTCTTTTTGTAGCATTCTCTTAGAACAATATTCATGCTCATGGGGCTAGCAAGAAGCACTTTCATTATACGAGAGTAATAGGCTCTTTTGCATGGTGGTATTACATGCACTCAGTTTCTCCACAAAATCCATGTGGACCCAAAAGTACCACTTGCTTGATTGAAGTTGACGTTTAACATTGTTGCATTTCATGAAAAAAAAAATGTGACATTTGACCTCAAAAGTACCGCTTGCATCATTAGAAGTTAACAATCAGCTGGCATTTTATGGAGAGCAATGAAGCATTTGGCCTTTAATGCACACATTCAATTAGTAACTTAGTGGTCTATAATACAAAATTAGTAGCCCAGAGAGAGAAGATCTGTTTGCAACTAAGCCAAGCTTAGGCCATTATCTTCATAATTTTTTTCTAATATAGTGTGTATCTTGGATTTGGTCCATTTGGGAATAAACCAATAGTAGGCTCATAAATTTTAGTAGCTGAACTTGAAAAAACCAAACTTGAACTTCCCAAAGAGGGAAACCCATCCCAACCAGATCACAAATCCAACCCGCTTTGATCACAAAATCCACAAAGCGCCTACCAAGATTTGAGATGGGAATCAGGAATGCTAAGATTCACCCTCATACACCTTATAGGACATTGATCAATACCAAAATTGTAGAGAGCACCAAGTCCAAGTGCCATCAGAGTCCCTTTAAGTCCTCTTGTTAAATTTAATCATGGTTAAGCATCTTTTCCAACCTCGTTTTGAAAAAATTTGTTTGGATGTAGAGAGAATCTCAGGCAAAAGAAAAAACAAACCTGATAATTAAAATCACATTTGGTTTATGTTGTGATGAAAAATATATCTTTAATCTCTTGATTATGACTCAATAGACAAACTCATTGTTGTAACTCGCTGGCTTTGAAGCTCTAAACTTCTTGTACATGGACACTTCATAAACAACCCATCCATGTCTATTATTATCAAAACCTTTGACCCCTCCAAGGCACCTCCTTGAAGGTTTTCTTTGCATCCTAAACTCAATAGGATGGAAGGTTCTATGGTTTCATGCTTTGATCACACATTGTTAATAACACTAGAGAAAATCTCACTCTATACCCACAGGTTGGAGGCCGCAATTTCTATCTGGTTGGCTCTGAGTTTTGCCTCTTTTTAACCTCACCAGAGTCGAGTTTGTAAGGCATCATATATATGTTTTAAACTAAGGTTAAGAAAATGAACACTTATCTCCATTAAACACAAAACTATAAAAGAGTCACCACAACTCTCGATTGAGAGCAAACTTCGATCAATGGACTGTCTCAATCGATCGAGTATTGAATCAAAGTGCAGCGTGGTGGTATCAGTCAGAAAACCACAGAACGTACTTGATTGGGTAGCTTCAATACAGCAGTTTGAATGCTTGAGCAACCTTTTACTAAAACCTTTACATATATTGTCAATATTACCAATCTAAAACTTAGCTTAATAAAAGTACCATACATTGGGGACACAAATATAATTTCTTAAGAAATGTCTCAGAAATACCTGCTTAATTTGAATAACAGCTCCTGTCCAGCACCAGCTCGCAGCTTCAATCTATTTTTCTTTATCCAAACCCTCTGCTGCAGCAACTGTTGTACAAGCCGAGTCAATTGAGTACAGGCACATGCTGGTCTCAATGTCTTGTTCCTCTCCACTGGGATTACTTTCAGCAAGTCTTAAAGCTATCTTTACTATAAATCTAGTTTCTTCCTTATCTTCTTCAATTTTTCATTCATACTAAAACGAAAAGCAATTTGGTTTGAATTTGAAAAGAAAATGAGAACCTTCTTTGTGATTTTTTTCCCTGCTCTTTGTTGTGAAGTTTTAGCGCCGTATTTACTCAATAACTTATCTGCTTCATCAACTGCACCCTTTAGCTTTTCGAGCCAATCCTTGACTTGATGGTCATGATGTTGTTGCTCCTCTGCATCCTTAAGTATAGCTTGGATTCGAGAAACAGTGCCCTTGAGTTTTTCAATCTCTTCTTCAACACCGCAGATTTTTCCAATCTCTTGGAAAATCTGGGAACCCAAATTTTCAATGATCGTCTGTGCAGCTTCCTGGAAATGATTGATTCAGCCATTTCTTCTTAGTTGGCAAAAGGAACTCTGAAAGCCTGAAGAATTGTGAAAGCTAGAGGGGCTCAAATAAAAATTGCTAATGCTGATGAAGATGAAGGTAATCTTGCTGTGAAGAAGCGGAGTTGCCATGGCAGTTCTTTCTTTTTGTAGTATTGTCCTAAAACAATATTCATGTTAGGAAACTAACAAGAAACTCCATCATATGAGACTGAAAGTGATAGGCCTCTTCTGCACCATACCCCAAAATACCAAATCGTGTGGAGCATCAAGAACCAACCACTTGCATCACTGAAAGTTTAACATTTAACCTTGCTAGGAAATTTTACTACGAAAAAAAAAAAAAAAAAGTAACATTTAGTCAGTTTGAGAAAGATTATTTTTACCAATTAATTTTACTATTTAGTTTATTTTTGTTACTATTTATAAATTTTATTGTACTTTTTAATGTTATTTATAATCTTCAATGTAATATTTCAATTAACTTTTTAATTCATCGACCCTTAGCATTTGATGGACACGTTGAATTAGTACAGCGTTGAATACCGTGTTAAAAAGGTTGGGTGAAATTCATGTTTACTGACTCTTTAAAATTGAATCTGAATTAGTCTTCTCTTCATTTTTATTTATTTGTTTCACCCTTTTCTTTGACTTCGTCAAATCAATGATAAAACTAAAAGGTTTTTCCACTTTTTCTATCTGACTTTTCAGGGGGATGTGGAATTAATAAAATTCCTCAAATACAATACTGGGAAAGAGTCTAGTGCAAAGTAGAAGTATAAAATATTCATAGAGCCCTACATCAAAAAAAATAATTGATGGAGCCCTTCATCAAAAAAAATAATTGATGGAGCCCTTCATCAAGACTTTGTCGACTTTTGATTCCATATGTAATCCCGCCAAAGGAACTCAAACAGTCAAATGATTCGGTAGGAAGTTTCAACATAATTTACATTAGTGGGATTTACGAAACCTGCTATTTACCATAAATCTATATGTTATAATCTATTTATATATTTAATTATATTCTAATTTAGGGGCGGCTCTCCATAGAGTTCAGGTAGTCACAAGACCACTCTAATTTGGAAAAAAATAAAATTATCATTTATAGATTTTAAAATTTTGTTATCTTTAAAAAAACTTTGTGACCACCCTAAATTTTTTTTAGGCCCAATATAATTAAATTCTAGACAAAATTTGGCAACAAGCATGGTTTTTTTTTTTTTTGGTAAACAACAAGCATGGTTGTAGATTAAGGCTACTACTCTATTCAATATTTTTTTATTGAACGTGAATTTTAACAAATTCACTATTTAATTACATTTTCTTCTTAAATACTTCATACTTGCAACATTTTAAGGAGATAAAAGATCAATAGCTATGTCATTAATCAAATATTTAAATTTCAAGTTTTTGTAATCTAAAATTATATATAAAAAATAATTTTATGGATTGAATGGCAAATAACATCCAATTAGCATAAATTTTAACGTGTTTTAATAATATAAAGAACATGCAATTCACCAATTAAATTTTCAAAATATGTAACAATGTTAATTCATTTAGTGAGAGTGACTACAACAAAATTTATAACCAAATTTTATTCTTAAACTTTAGTCTCCTCAACAATATATTAGGTCCTTACAAATAAAAATAAAAGTCTAAGAAAAATTTTATTTAACTAAACTTTTGAAGAGATGTAACTTGCAACATTGATAATGAGACTATCATGTAACGATTTCAAAATAAACAGATTTGTAGAAGGAAAGTGTGAGATTTTATGTATTTGTGTGTGTGTGTGTGTGTGTGTGTGTTTTGTCAATGTATGAAATTCTCTTTTTATTAGATTTTGTATAATTTAAGTTTCTTAATATTAGGTTTTGAGTTTGTAATGTTGGCAAACCATGACAAAAAGTAAGTCTCATTGGTTTAGAATAGTGTACTTTCAAGTCCAAGACTAAAAACTCAAGTTTGGGATGAATAAAATTGAGTTACAATCTGTTTCATTCGATTGGTACTCGATCGATCGAAAGTCGTATATCAGCAAAAAATCAACAAACGTAAAAAGCCCATAACTTGACCATTTGAAGCCCAAATCCCAAGCCATTTTTTCCAGTATTTAAAGGACATTATAAGCTAACTCTAGAGAGGGTTTTCAGATTTTTTTAGAGAGATTAGAGTGCATCTTGTGCCTCTTTTGTAGATCTACGATTTTGTACCCAAACGCTCTCTAAAGTCTTCTACCAGTGTTATTCCTTGAAGAATCTCAAGATCCGGTGTTGTAGAAGTTGTTGCACACAAGATCAATGTCTAAGGAGATCCAAAACCTTTGAGTGGAGTCTCAGAGTCACAAGTGTTGGTGCTTGTGTTGCAAAGGCCTAATAGAGAAGGAGTCCGTAGATTCAGAGCTTGCACGTGGTTGTGTAAGTAAGTTCTACATGTGGTAGCAATAGGATGTTAGTGGTCTAAATCTTATTGTAAACTTCAATTCTCTATAGTGGATTTGCTTTTTACCATGAGGATAGCTAGGTTAAATCCTCCCCAGACTTTTTACCGGTTTGGTTTTCCTGGGTGATCATATCATTTTATTCTTTATTTTTTGTTGGTTTACATGATATGATTTTATTGTTTTAACCTAGATCTAAATAATAAACCTAAGTATTCACTTAGTTAATTAATTAGGTTAAACAATCTAGTTTACAGGGATCTAAAAACCTAACACTAAAGGACCACCCTCAAAAAAATTCCTGGAGCTACCACTGAAAATATTGAAGCCAAGCCCATCCCTTGAAAATAAGAAGGTATTTGATAACAAATGATACCATGTCGGTAATATAAAAAATAACTAATCCATTAACAAATGAAAAGCATATGTTAGTGGGTAGTTCTTTTTGCACACATGCGTCTCGTTTATTAGATTAGATTTTGATATGGATGACGTGGTATCATTTAATACAAAATACTTTTTCCTTGAAAATTGCCCAAAAAAAAAAAAAAAACACCTATAAAATAGAAAGTATTTTTAAAACAAATTGTAGGTGGTAAGTTGTTATTAATTTTAATTTAAACTCACCACTGAAATTTGAGTCCATAACTCTCGATTGAATGAACTTCAATTACCAAATAGTCTAACTATAGCTCTCAATCAATCGAGTATTTGTCAAAAAGCGGCTCTTGATCAATTGATATCTATCAAGAATGGACAAAACATACTTCATTGAGTTGCTTCAATACAACTTCTTATAATATAAATAAATGGCAAATGTGCAGTGCTTGTTGAGGTTAAAATAATGTGGGTCCCACCTAATAAAAATATTGGATAAATAGAAGAAATTGTATAAAGCTATCCCTAAAACTTATAAAGCTAACAAAATACTGGCATAAAGCTACGTGGCTGACAAAAATTCTTTTTACATAAAGTGGTATCTTAACGGATACCTTACTGTTCGTTAACCCAACCTAAATAAAAAAAAGGAGAGCGAAGATGTTTTTGTTTAACAAAATGACAGTGGAAAGGTTAAACGGCAGAGGCTAAATGTGTGCTGCTTTTTAACTTATCCGCTGCACTCGGGTTTGGTCTATCTTTTTCTCACATTTTATAACTTATTCAAGTACACACAAATAGGGCTGGCCGAACCTAATTTGGGGCCTAAGGTGAAAGATTTATGTGGGGATTTTTATATGTACATATTAATTAAATAAAATTATTTAATGTTAATCAAATTGAGGTTAATTTGATGTATTAAATACATAATTTAATGAATAATACTAACTAAAACTAAGGTTAATTTCATATAGAGAATTGAATATTATAGTTGAAACATAAATTTAACAAACAGAAAAAAAAATATTATTTTTTAAAAAGAAAATTAATTTATCTTGGATATATGACGATACATAGTTAATTACATTTATAATCTAATGTATAATCTATGATATTAATTGATGTGTGGCTTAGTAGTAGATTAGTTTACAAATATGAAAGTTTCAAACTATTAGGGGAGATTAATCATCATTGATGATGTAACACATTTGTAAATTTTTTTTTTAAAGCAAATAAAAAAGGAAAATGCTAAAGGTATTACAAAATTTTCACAATATAATATGACAATAATAGTGGTTGATGAGCTTCAATAATGTAATTAATGAATATTTAAAATACTTTTTTGTGATTGGTAACATTTCAATTTATAAATCTATAGTAAAATTTGAGATATCCCTAACATCACTAATAATTAAAAGTGCACAACCATTTGAAAAAATTCATATCTTTTATAAAATTTTGGGTCTTTTACAATGGGATGGAGGCCTCTTTTGTAAAGGGAAATTTTTTTTTTGGTGATGGGGCCTTAGGCCTAGGCCTTGGGCCGGCCCTGCACACAGAAGTCAAAAAAATAAAGTTTGAGTTTTTTAATTATTCCCACAAACTTGGAGAGGGGGAATGGATAAACACGGCCACACGGGAGAAAGAGACAAATACAAAAAGAAAAAGAGGGAGAAAGTCTATGTGAAGAAGAAGAATAGTATGAACCCATATTTATGTTTCCACCTCCATTAATAAACCCTCTTACCCTCCCTCTCCCACTCAAACACCTATTCCCATTTCGGCAACCTCTCTGTTTTTTTTTTTTTTTTTTTTTCATTCATTGGGTCTTGTAGTTAATTAATTAGCTAAAAAAATTTGATTGATTGTTTGTAATTTCAGTTCTTTAGTCCAAACAATAGTCCTCCATCCACGTCCATATATTTATTCTCTCTAAGTTAAAAAGCCTAAATATATAGTGTCTCTTTTTTTTTTTTTTAAATATCAGTTTAATTTAATTCATAAAAAAATATTCATTTAGATAATTAGGAAATAATAATAACCCATAATGTTTGTTATCTTGTAGTTTCTTCAATATTTGGGATGCAATTTCTCTCCAAAAATATATATATTTATATATATATTTGGATGCAATCAAGTTGGAGTAATTAATTTCAAGTTCTCAGGAAGCAAGCAAGTACTTTTATATTTTATAAAATATTTATATTGATTGTGCATTTTACATGTTGGCTGTATAAGATTCCTTACTCAATTTTTTTCATTGAGTATTATTTAAACTAGCCGTAGACTTCAAGTATTGTCAATTTTTTTTAAAGATTTCTACAAGTATTTTTTTTTTTTTAAATCTTTTCATCTCTACAAATATACCATCCTTTTTTTTTTTTTGATTAATATTTTTTAAAAGATGAACCATATCCTTCTAACATCTGTTCTAGTGTGTTATATTTGCCTAATATACAATTCAACTTTATTATTCAAATTTCTCATCTCTGAAGGAATAAGGAGATTATCATGATAATCAAAACTCACCACAAAATTACAATGTTATCTTAACCAAAATTAAAATGAAACCAAACTAATAAAAGATATAATTTATAATTCAAAAAATTGATAGGCATATTCAAATTCATAGTTACGTAGATTGTGTTTTGTTATAAACTCAATTTCTATTTCCACAAAAAAACCTAAGTATTAACCCAAATCAAAATTCAACCAATGCTATAAAAGGGAGTGAGAAGACTTTGTGATGGAAAATTGGAAAAAACACAAGACCAAGACACATTAAAAAAAAAAAAAAAAAAAAAAAAAAAAAAAAAAAAAAACCGTCAACCTTAACTAGTTTTATAAGAAAGAACAAAAATTCACAAAGAGAGAGAGAGAGAGTACTCACAGTTTTTGTATGGAAAAATATGGATTAAATGAAAAAAATGATATCAGATTTAAACAATATAAAATAGGAAGAAGAAGGGTCAAATTATAAAAGATAGAAAAAGATGAAGTGTAATGGTGAAGTAGAGCGTAGTAGGGGAGGTAAAGAAGCAAAGAAGGAAGGGAAATGTTAGAGGAAGTGTAACCGTAGGCGTGAACTAATAGGGAGAAGAAGAGGTTTTTGTTTTTGTTTTTGTTTTTTGTTGAGAGTAGTGAGAAGAAAAGTTTAAAAGAAAAAAAGAAGAGGTAAAAAAATAAATGGATGATATGGTTTAACGATTGAGTAACAAAATTTATTGCCTACATTAATATATAGAATCAAGCCAATTAGGTTCAAGCAATACCATGACAATATCATTTGATAAATACAGGTAATAGATCCCTCTAACTTTGCATTAAGATCCACTTCACCAAACATATTATTTAGAGAAAGTTAACTTTTATTGAAGCAATTTTACACTCATTGTGTGGAATTCAAGTAAAAGCCCATTGTGTAGAATTCAAACAAAGGTTTGTACGCAAGAAGGATTATTCATACACCAGAGAGAAGCAGATTGTCATCATAGAAATGATCGCCACCACTCTAGCAACAATGATAGCATCTTTAGATTTAATTAAGCTTAGATGTCATGTATTTTTTCACTATTGTATGGCGTAGGAATTGTAAATTTATGGTTATGTTTGTAACATTGATCATTCATGCACAGCAAGCTACCGTTGTATATAAATTATTACTACTCATTCTAAATGATAGAGAAATATTACCCACCTAAAACTTAACAATAAGTACTATACATGACACATAATATGATTTCTTACAAAATGTCTCAAAATACACTACGCCTCATGTGAGAAATTGGCTAATTAGATACAGATGAATGAGTGACTGATAGAACCGCTCTTAATTTAAACAACAACTCCTAATCCTTTTCACTCCTAGCTTCAATCTATTTTTTTCCTTGCAATCTTTGTGCAACAGTGCAAGCCGAGAGTCCAAGTGCAGGTACATGCACATGCTGGTCTCCTGTTGTCTGAATCATAACAGTGTCTTCTTTCCTCTCTATACTCGCATCATGTTTCTCTATTGGGATTATTTTCAACTTAAAGTCTCTGTTATCCATTGCTATGTCAGATGGTTTCTTCCTCACAGCATCTATCTTACCGCTCATCTCAAAACGAAGAGCAACTGGGTTTGAATTTGAAAAGAAAGTGCGCATCTCTTTTATGATTTTATTCCCCTTCCTTCTTCTTTGTCGTGAAGCTTTAGTGTTGAATTCTTTCAAAAACTCATCTACGTCATTAACTGCGTCCTTACCTGTCGAGCCAGTCCTTGACTTGATGGCTATAAATCTGTTGCTCCTCTGCATCCTTAAGTATAGCTTGGATTCTAGAAACAGTTTTCTCGAGTTTTTCAAGAGAGACCGCAGATTTTTCCAATCTCTTGGAAAATCTGGGAACCCAAATTTTCATTCATTGTCTGTACAAGGCCATAAATGATTGATTCGGCCATTTCTTCTCAGTTGGTAAAAGGGACGCTGAAAGCCTGAAAGAGTGACAGGAAAGCTAGAGTGGGGCTTATATAAACGTGCTTCAATGTTGATGAAGATGAAGATAATGCTGCTGTGAAGGAGTAGAGTCAGCCATTAGCAGTTCTTTTTTTAGTGTTCTCCTAGAACAGTATTCCTGCTCATGCATTGGAAACCAACAAGAAGCACCATCATATGTGAGTGATAGGCCTTTTCTGCACCATACACAAATAATACGTGTGGACAAAGTACTACTCGCATACATCACTAAATTTGACATTTAGCCTTGTTACTAATGTTACAATTTACGGATAAAATGTAACATTACTTAGCCTTAAATGCGCAAATTGAATTAGTAATATATGACAGTGTCAAAACACGAGGATGAAAGTCATGTTTAGTGACCTTTTCAAATGGAAACTAAATTATTCTTCTCTTCATTTAGTCAAAACTGAATTTGTCAAATCAATGATAAAATAAAAAGGTTTTTCCACTTTTTCTATGGGCTTTTCAGGGGATTAGGAATTAATAAAAATCTTCAAATACGACAGTGTGAAAAGTCCAGTGCAAAGTAGAAGTAAAAAATATTGAAGCCAAGTCCCATCCCTTGAAAACTGTATGTATGCAATAACTATAATTCTTAGGGGAAAGAAGCAATAATTATACATGTATATTTGATAAAGTTTCATGCAATAGCCGATGGGGAAAAAAATGCTATAGGGCAGTGGGGGCAAGTTAAAAATCAAGGACAGGGGAGGCATCGCATCAGCAACAATTTTAATTGGGTATTCTTTTTAATATTTAAATATCACTTAAATAATATTTATTATAATTTTTTATTTAAAACTCATTTATTTTACCTAAAAACAAATTTTAGTTACAAAATTGGCTACAATCTTACTCAATATATTTTTATTAGAGGTGAATTTTGACAAATTCATTATTGGTTTACATATTTTTATTATATTCTCCACACTTGCAAAATTTATAGAAAACTAAAAATCAATAGCTATGTCATCAATAAATTATTTAAATTGCAAGTTTTAGTAGTTTAAAATTATGCATAAAATATAAACTTATAGATTATATAATAAATAATATCTGTTTGACACAAAATTTGACATGTGCATTAAAAAGGTAATGAACATGCAATTTAACGATTAGATTTTCGAAATATATAGAAATGTTTATTTTATTGAGTAAGATTGTAGCCTTTGACTACAACCAATTTTGTAGTCAAATTTTGTCATTTGCCTAATTAAATACAAAATTACTAATTAAATGTGGCTAACATTTCATTTTGAATTGGTAATATGAATAATTCACTTAATCTTTCTTATTAAGAAATGAATTGGAAGCTATTAATAACTTCAGCATGAACAATGGAGAGAGAAAAATATATTGTTAACCTCCCCCATTCAATTCGTATGGTGGAGTCTGTTTTTATACGTTAAAATAGAGCATAAATCGATTAACTAAAACACCAAAACTAACTTAACTGTCAGGGGAATAGTGTTAACAGAATTTTAACTAAATAACTGACTCCACTGACAACCACCCTAACCAATCAAATTACAACACGTTACGAAATAAAAGATTGTGCATGGCTATACATTTGAGAACCTAAACGACAATGATGTGTTATCCGAGCTACTTGTCGTCTACAGGCAGGTGATGGCTATACATTTTGACATTCATAATTTTTTTTCTAAAACAAGGATTTGCAAGACCTTATTGCTATACACAAGGTTGTCAAAATCGGGATCCTACGTAGGATCGCAGGAGGTAGGTAGGATCGTGGATCGTAGGATCGGATCGTGAATCGTAAGATCCTACCTATTTTCAGATTTGAAGCAAAAAACATATTGAAAGTAACTTTGTATATTGAATAATCACGTAAATTATGAATCTTCCATAAAAAAAAAATAAATAAATAAATATTTTGATCATATGATGTAATTTGCATGTCCTACATTGCTATGTTTATACTAATGAAACAAATAAATTTAAGTTTTAATGCAATGTATTTAAAAAGTTCAATGAATGTTTAATGAGAAACCAACCAAGTACCAAAATACTAGCACACTTTTTCCTTCAGCAACAGCTCTTGAACCCTCATCATCACCTAATATTGATAACCAAATGATACAATAGTGATCACACATTCACACTATATACATGTAACTTTTTCTTTTTCTTTTTTAATCTGTAAAGAAAGGCATTAGAATTGTTACTTCATTATCTTCATCAAAATCTGTACCATCATCTTCTGGTCGACACCCTTTGCTAACCACTCATCATCTGAAGACAAGTTCTTCAAATCAATTTCTTCTTTTGCACTTGATGGTTTAGGTATTTTCTCTTTTATCTTCAAGTTTTACATAACAAATACCAACTCATTCATTTTTTTTTTTTTTTTTTTTTTTTGTTTAAACAATTTTCTCCTTTCTGAGTGTACTTAAAGTTGTACCAATTTTAATAGAAAATTCTCAACTGGGGGATCATATACCAAAGTCATTTGGTTTTACCATTCCAAATGTACTCCAATTACTTTCACAATCTGAAGAACTATATGTTAAGATCAATATTCTTATAGCAAAAATTTTCAATTCAAGAAAGTCATCTCCATATGAGTCCCACCACTTAGTTGATACATTTATGGAAGTACAATGTCTTAGTCTTGAGATTACAAATTACAACTTATAAAGATGAACTTAAATAAAATTATAAAAAAAATAAAAAATAAAAAAACTGATTTTTACGTTTTGGTAGGATCGGTAGGATCCCATACAATCCTACGATCCTATACAATCCTACACGATCCTACATGCGATCCTACAATTTTTACAATTTTTGTGCGATTCTAAACGTTTTGGTGAGGTGGAATCGTAAAATCGTGCGATCCTACGATCTAGATCGCGATTTTGACAACCATGGCTACACATCATCCTATCTATATCTATATAATATCTAAAGTTTTAAGTGTAAAAATTATTTTCCTACACTCATGTTGAGCCATATCAACGTAGTATTTTGATTCAATTCAGTTAACTTTGGTATATTTGATCCAATTTAGTCCAATTCGATCTACTTAAGAATGGAAAAAGATAGTTTTGGGTTGAGAGTATCTATTCTAAATTTGAATATATTTAAAAATATTGATCTCAAACTTGTCCCAAATTCTATTAAAATTTTTGCAATTTAATTTCAAATTTGTTTTACATATATTTAATGAATCCAAACTCATTTCAAACCCATCTATTTATTTGCTTAAAAAGAGGCAACTTAACATTACTTTTTGTTAAGTTCCAAAAGGCTATTTAATCCTGATGTCTGACATATATAGAGTAATATTAATCAATAAGTATTTGTTGACATTGTGTGTGTTTGGCAAAAATTAAAAAGTCAGCTTATTTTACTATTTAGCTTATTTTTACTACTCCCTCCGTCCTAGTTTGTTTGTCCTCTATTCCATTTTGGGATGTCCCAAAATATTGTCCTGTTTCTAAAAATAAAAGTCATTAATTTACTAATGTTCCTATTATACCCGTACTTTATTTTCAAAACTATTTAAAAAGAAAATTAACAAATATTTAAAAAATCAATCTAATTGGAGCACCTTTTAGTTGCTTCATTAAGAATAACTCTTTTAAAAAAAAGCTAATAAATTTATTTAAGCATAGTTTTGTAAACTTGTACATTTTTATAAGGCAGACAAGATAATAAATGATGTTCTCTTAAAAAGTTTGACTTTTCAAGCAGGACAAACAAATTGGGATGGAGGGAGTACTATTTATGGGCCCTACTATACTATTTGATTCTATTCATGGGTATTACTGTACTATTTCAACTAACTTTTACGTTTATCTAGAGTACTTTCAGCAAAAAAATTTCAGTTTCAGCAAAATAAGCGGATCCCCAACAGTACTATTTCCATTAGTAATATTTAAAACATCTAATAATATGAACAATCCAAAAGAACATTCAAATTATGCCACAAGACTAAGAGCAAGGTAAAAAAATTGTGGATAAAATTTATCATAATTAAGGTGAAATGCTTAATAACATGTTATGATCAACCTTATAATTGTACTCAAACCAATAAAATAAAATAAAATAACTGCAATACTTGTATGTATTTGCTAAGTATTAGTCAAAATTTAGATATTCTACAAGCTTGATTCGTATGGTGTTTGGAGAGCTTCAACCTATGGCGTCCATTCATGATGATAGCTCTTTACCACCAGATCAAAACACCAATTGGTTTTTAGTGTAGGCAGGAATTAAACTACAAATCTCTTATTCGACTATCAGATACTTTTCCAGTTGAGCTAACTGAAACCCACTCATATCGTGTTTGTATATTTCGCAAGAATAATAGTTAGCCCTAAATTCTTAATGTAATAATTAAAATTTAATTTTTTTTAAAAGTCAAATGCAATAATTTTCTTAGAATAATACACTTGAACTCAAGAATGAAAATGTGAGAAGTTTCTACAGATCTTCATATGTAAACTAACATAGCTTTGCATCAAGGATGAAAAAAAAAACAAATTAGTATATGTTTTGGGGAGAAAAAATTTTACAATATTTTATTCTCATATATGATTATTTTATGATTTTTATATTATAAATTATTTTTATTTAAAATAATAATAATAATAATAATAATAACAACAACAATAATCGATTTAGAATATGACATTCTTCCTTATTTTTAATTGTTTTGGCAACAATGAACACAAAAGCCATAAAAAATTAAATTTTTGTGAATTTACTATAATGAATCTTAATCATTTAGATTTCCTAATTTCTTTAAATGACATGTAATATATATATATATATATATATATAAATATATATTTATATATATGTGTGTGTGTAACCAACATTGTAGTATTTATTCTATTTAATAAAAAAAAGATTACTAATAGGATAAATACATTTATTTTGTTATAAAATATGGCATTCTTGCTCAAATTAATTGTTTTTGCTACACTTTAAACAAAGTCCAATAAAAGGAAATTTTAATAACACACAATCAAGAATGTTAAAGAATTTTTTTTAAAAAAAAATGATATTTGCATTCTTGAGTAGGTGTGAGACATGCCTATATATATCAATCATTATATCATGAAATTTTTAAATTTATAAACACATATAGGATGATCTAATTACTACACTACTCTTCTTGTCTTTCTATTTTGTCTGTAAAATAGAACAATAAAAATCACAAAGTTTTTTATGAGAAAAAATATTGAAATATTGAAGGAAACTAATAATAAATGAATTGCATATTGTTCGGGAACTTGATTACTACTTACCAAAAGAAGGACCTGTCAAGCTTGTTGATATGGTAACTACAGAAGATGGACAAGAGACAATTCCAAAAGGTGTGATTTGATATGGCAACTACAGAAAATGGACAAGAGACAATTCCAAAAGGTGTGATTTCAAAATTATGAGACTAAATGAATTGTAAAATGAGGGATGTGAGCAATCTTGGGCCAATCCTCACGTATGCAATTCTCAATTTTCGTAAAAACATGAGACGACGCATCCCATCTGACAATGAAGTGAAATTCAAATGCAAATGAATTTGAAGTTGTTCAAGTGAGGTGAGATTGCTAATGTACTTGGAAAAATTCATCAAATTGGGAATTCTTGCAATTTTTAATGATTGTAAAGATCAGAGATAACTAATTCTATTAGGAACTGATGCAAAATTAAGAATTTTTATAAATTGAATTTGTTCAAATGATGTGAGCTTGCTAATCCAAAGTCACTGAATTGGGAGAATTCAAAATGAAGAGTGTTTGTAAAGTGGTAACATGTTCAAGAACTAGAATGAGAGAGTCTAGATAGAAAACTCATTCGAAAACTCAAAGAATGAAGGCAATTAAGGCACCTCCAGTCCATGCAATCATCATCATTCATGTTGTCATCATCATTAATGCCATTTAACCGATTGAACTCCATGCAATCTTTAGCTTCACGAGGGAGGTGAGATGTAAAGTTATGATTTACAACTATATTTTATGTTGGTGTTGGGAAATTTAGACCCCGATTACTAGAATTAACAAGTTTTAAACCCAAGTTGTTAATTAGGTTTATTATGAATAAATCTTGTTAAAACAAACAAACATCAATATCATGTCAATAATGAATGCAGCAGGAAAAGTAAATAAGACAAGATATGATGACCTAGGAAACCAATGAAACCAACCAGCCACAAGAAAACCTTTCGGGGGGGAAAACCTTCCCTAAAAGCAATCCACTATAATGAAAAGAAGTTTTTGCATCTAGTACAAAACCTTTTGTCCTTGTGGACTTCTACAATCCTCGTAGATGAACTCACAAATAAACCTCTACCGCTTCGTAACCTCCGAATCCTCTTCAATATATGAACGCCACCAAGGTGAGGCACAAATCCCAAGATTTAACTAACCAATTGCGCTGATCTCAATACGCGACTTCAATCACCAACTAGAAAGATTGTTGGTCGCAAAGTTCTTCACTTCATCAATGAAGATCAAGAAGCACTTGGTTACAAAAACCCTAAGGCACAAAGACGCAGCAGAGCTTTTCGTAGAGAATAAGGCACCGTCACCCTTTGAATGTGCATTCTCCTTGTATTCTCTTATGTTACTTCGCTCTAAAATAAGCTTTACATAGGTCTAAAAGCCAGAGAAAAGAAAACCCTATACAAATACAAAGCTCGGCCCAAAAAATCAGATCTGAAAATTCCGATTTCCCCGTAACCCCAGATAGAGTAAGTTATATCGGTAAGGTGTTTGAAGTTTAAAACATCGTACACAAGAGATGAGGCTCGATCGATCCACCAGTGTCGAAGCTATCGGTAGAGAACAGAGCTTTCGATTGATCCACCACCACGAGAAGGTGTCGAGATTGCGATAAGAAACACCTTAAGCTCGATAGATAGCTAGCCGTCGGTAGGTGTCAAGCAATTGTCGAGCTATCTCGTCCGCAGTGTCGAACTATCTCGTCCGGGCCTTTAATGAATCAGCCTTCTTCTCACTTGTTTCTTAGTCCAATCTTCATGGCTTTAATACTAGACTTGAACAACATGTTCCTTGAAGTATTAAACTCATCCTAGATTTACCCAAATACAAGTAAAGTGCTTTGTCAAAGGATTGGGCCAATTACATAAAATCATGACATATGTTCTTAACATGTGAAACACATATGTCCTAACAGCTTGGCTTTATTCCATGATAAAAGTGTAATTGCTTTAATTTTTGCTTTGTATTTGTAGATTTTATTGTATTTGGTTTAGTATTAAGTTGGTGAAGACTCAAGCTTAAATGAAGAATCATGAATTTCAAGAGAAGCTCATGGTATTAAGCCACGAAAGAGCACCGTGAGAGCACATGACCGGAAGCCGAAGAGTCGCCAGCCAGTCACACTCGCGAAAGGTCTCGTAAGGCCTTCCCGCGAGACGCGAAATGTTCCCGCCCGGAGGATTTTTAAGTGAGACTTTCATACCCTTCACCCATACTATATAAGCAATTCTCATTACCCACAAATGCACTGGAGGCTATCTGTGAGAAAACCCTAGATAGGTTTTCTACAACACACACCCATCTTTAGGAGAGCTACTCATCCTGGGTGAGAATTCATTGTAGCCTTCTTCTCCTTCCCTCTCCCATTATCATACCTTTGAGAGGAGATTTGTATCCAAACACAATCCACACCTTTTCGAGTGTAGTGTTTTTGGAGTTGGCTGGAAGCATTAAAGAAGCCAAGAATGGCGATGCACATGAGCTTGCTGCAGATCTCGAAAGCTAGATACACACGGTTCCGAGAAGCCTTGTTGAGCAGAGCTGGAGGGCTTAGGTACATCGGGCAGATTAGGCTTGGAGGGTCTCTTGCTAACCCATGTATCCCAACCGATTGTCTGGATCGATTACACGCTTGAGGCGGCTGAGAGTGTTTTACGCCGAGTACTCTGGGCTTCTTCAATAACACACTGTTATCTTGTATTTCCAGATTCTTCTTCCCTACTCTTTTACATTCCATTTCCATCGTTGTGTTGTCTGATTATGAATTAGAATTAGTTTGTTTGTTTATCCACTCATTTACACTATTCCGCACTTAGTATTAAGTTAGTGTAAAATCTATCGAGCCGTAACTTTAATTTCTAATTTGTCACTGTGTTTTACTGAGCTTTCATGAGATATGACATGAATTTAAATAGAGGTGTTAGCCTAGACTCCTAATCTTTTAAACTCTTATTAGATTTTAAATTTAATGCCCACTGTCTAGTAGATTTTTCATCACTTATGTAATAAAGTCATAGACTATAATTGGAGAGAGAGGAATTAGGAAGTTGGGAGTAAAGAAGGAAGTGATAGTTTATTGCTACTTATCTATTGCAATGGATTCAAGCTAACCTTCTCTAGATATATTTTTTTAGAGAAAACTGTGAGGGTACAGAACAATTTGAAGCAATAATTGAATATCTAAAACTCAAAATAGAAAAAGGCACATGATCATGTCAGGGGTTTTGAAAATTAATTTGTGGTTGAGTTCAGTAACTGGAAGAATCATGACATTTGTGATGACAAGGACAGTTTCACTTTATCACCACAGAGTTATGTACCAGATGGAAGAATGGTGTGAATTTGTGGATGACACAAGGATGTCTTACACTTGTCAAAATTAGATATACACTCTAAATTCGTGGTAGATAATGCAGCATCTACTACATTTTAGAGAATCTTAAAAGATTAGAGGCCAAAAATTCACTTTAAAATTTCACCTTTGTACCTCAATACACATCTAAATATTTAAGATTTTGGTATGGTTGGAAGCTTTCTAATGACTTCTCAACACCGTGTTATTAATATTATGTCTAAGGATCTCATCTTAATATTAGCTTTTTAAGATGATACTTCCTTTAAATTTGCAGCCACACATTCCAATATCTTATCTCTAGTGTTCCGTTAGGTTAGTAAGTCTATTCAATTCACCTAGTCCACCAAAGCGCTTGGAAATGGAAGAAGCGGTCCTTACAATTAATAGTGATAATTCCAAAAGATAAGTCATTTTCCCTAATTCATGGGGCATATAACTCAAATGATTACAATCACTATTATCAAGATGCTTGAAACCGATCAATTCTCTTGGTACTGTTTGCTGACTCTCACACCAAGTGAGTTTTTTTTTTTTTTTACAAGATAGAAATTCTACTCTAGCATAATCTAAGTGTATATGTACGTAAGTCTCCTGGAGACTTAAACCCCGGCCCTTGCTCCCTACACCGAGTGAGATTTCATCGTCTCCACATTCCACAAGGTATTAATAGAATTAAGAGAGTTTTAATAAATGCATTATTGAAAAGATCACAAGGTACTTAATATGTATTAATTTCCTATAGAATTTGACTCTTATAATATAGCTACGGTTCCTCCAAGTAAGTATAAGTTCTTGTAGCTGGAGCAAAGTTGTTCTATAGCTTAAGTTTTCAAGAGTGAGTTTCACACACATATATACTTAAATTATGCTAGAATAGAATTTCTAAAAGGAATATACATACATACATACATACATACATACATACATACATAAGATACATACATATATATATACATATATATATATATAATGTTTAAGCTATGTAAATTCATCACACACAAGTATTTGGAAACTCAAACTAAGTGTATTCAATGTTGGACTTCCTAAGGTACAAGATCCATACCGTGAGTTGTTAAAAGAAAATGTGTACATACCTTGTCCGTTTTTAACCAATGACCCCAAAGTTTCCAATAAAATATGAGCCAATAATGAATGGACATGATATACACCAATTTTTTTAATTAATATTATTGCCATAAAAATCGTGACCTTTTAAACTCAAATCCCAGAATTGATTTTGCAAGATCATGGATTTATCATGAATCTTGCATTTTAAGACTCAACTTTATTACTTTGTCAAAGAACATTCAAATTAAAATCATTGAAGTACTTATTAGAAACATCTTCTAATTGTTGGTTTATGCTTGATGATTGATAAATGTGCTATTCATGGTTACTATTAGTGTTTTCTTACACATCTAATGATTTTTGGAAAATAAAGAACAAAAGGTGAAACAATTCTTTAAATTTGACGTGGGAGAGATGGATCAGAACTTAACTTTAGATTCGGTTGGGAAATTTAGACCTGGTTGATAGAATTAACAAGTTTGAAACCCGTTGTTAATTAGGTTTATTATGGACAATCGAGAAACAAACAAACATCAATATCATGTCACAAATAAATGCAATGAAAAGAAATAAGACAAAGATATTTACTTAATCTGTGAAACCGAAAAACCAACTGGGGCTTCACAAAGAAAACCCGGGAAAACCTTCCCGAAAAGCAATCCACTATAGTAAAGAGAAGTTTCCAGATCTAGTACAAAACCTTTGTCCCTAGGACTCTACAATCCCCAGATGAACTATGCCAGAAACCTTTCTACCGCTCGTAACCTCTCGAACTTTCAATATATGAACGCCACTTTTCATGATGCATGAATCCCAAGACGTGACTAACCAATTGCGCGGATCCCAAGACGACTTCAAATCACCAACTAGAAGAAGATGTTAGCCGCAGCTCTTCACTTCATCATCAATGAAGATCCGAATAAGGCATCGGTCAAAGACACAAGAGTTTTTAGAGAGAATAAGGCATCGGTCACCTTTTTCTATGTTCTCCTTTGTATTCTCTTATATGACGGCCTCAAAATAAGCCTTATATAGGTCTAGGGCTATGAGAAAAGAAACCCTACAGTCAAATACAAAAGCTCGCCCAAAATCAGACTGAAATCAATTCCCGAACCTCGATAGATACCTCGACGTATCTGAGGTGTCGAGTTTTAAACTTCCAAATGATACAATTTATTGAGAGGTGTCGAGAAGGTGTCAAGGGATAGAAGCTTGATTGATCCACCAAATTGCCGAGAAGTCAGTTTCTGATTGCGATAAGAAAAAGCTAAAGAAGCTCGATAGATAGCCACCGCCGAGAGGTGTCGAAGCTGCTGAGCTATCTCGTCCGCAGGTTGAAGTATTCGTCCAAATTTTTACGAACTCTTTCTTCTCACTGCTTGGCCCAATCTTCATGGCTTTAATATTTAGAATTTGAACAACATGTTTTGGAAGTATTAAACACATCTTGATCTACCCAAATACAAGTAAAGTGCGTTGTCGTGCCGACACCTAATTACATAAAATATGTCCTTAATAATCTCCTCCTTTGGCAATCAGACAAAACCACACAAAAAAAATAAACATATGAGAGAAGTCATAAACTCATATTCACTTGTTGAATACAATAAAATCTATCCTAACACAAACTCTGAAAACTTCTTTGCAAGAAGAGAGTTTATGACAAGTAGACTTAACAACTCCTGTATTTCGAAACACTTTAAACAAAAACTCATCAAGGCATTTTGCGGTGAAACAAATAATAGATTGCATACAAAAGTAATAAGAAACATGTGTATAAAGAAAGAAAAGAAACAACACATGTAAAAGATAGGTGAAGAAGACATACATCAAACATTTAAATATCAAAGATAAGCACAATATATAAACAATGGTCACAAGACCCAAGGTACAAGAAGAAGGAGGTAAGCACTCCCCTAACAAGATGAAACACAACTCCCCTTACAAGTATGTATTTCTCCCCTAACATGTAGAATCTTCCGAAAGAAACCATATATCCTCCACAATTCCCTTTGTCATGATTGACAAAGGGTACAAGAAGCTAGAAAGCTTCACCCGAAACATAAAAATGATCATGATGATCGACTGGGTACAAAGAAATCCATAAATGCATGAATGTAATGAAACAAGATGCTATGGATGACAAGATAATAGAAGGATGCAAAACATGTGAAAACAAATCTTTTAACAAGAAAAATGTGTTATGCACATAGACCCAAAACACACACACACAACAAGTCTAACCAATTTATTTCAAAAACAAGCAAGCACAGCTTTACTGAGCATACATTAACATGTAAACTTGTGGATGGTCAAACCACATTGTACCCAAGACATTACGTATCAAGAGTAGCAAAGAATATTATGTCGTGTGTAGAAAACATCGCAAGATTGTATGTTGTATACGTTATGACAATTTGAGAGCACGAGAAAATCACTTTAACTCACACACAATTATAACTGTCAATGGGACTCATCTTCGAGGTACATCCTATAACTCCCACATATCCTAGAAACATGGTAATCATATTTAAAGCATTTTTATCTTTTTGCTGCTTTTCATTTTCTTGCATATTTTATTGAAGCAAATCATACATGGGCATAAGAGAGAGAGAAAAGAAAATACCTAATAATGGTAAAGTTTGACATTCCTAATTTGCTACGAAGAATAATAAATGTCCTGACACTCGCACTTTTTATGTCAAAGCATGTGTGTCATATTATGATTGGCGGGCAACAAGCGGTGAGATAGTCATTTATGCCTTCTTAGAATTTTCTAATCCTTCCCGGGCCAAAAGAGTGATACGAGTGTGTTAAGTACAAGAGATAACTTAATCTTACTTCATCACAAACAAGAGCTACAGCTCACTTACTTAGTTGTGCATAGAGATGTTTATCTAAGCTACAAGAGATACAAAGTTTAGAAAACTTTTGTTTCAATGGCCATCCAAGGTACAATAAGTACCAATGTACATAAACACACACGTTTTTTGTATTTTCTAATTTTTCCTTTTGATTTTTAATCTTGAAAACAAAACAAAATAAAAACTAAACAAATCCACAAAACAAAGATAAAACAACATGAAAGTACAAAGAAATATGTATACGCATTTAAAAGTGTACGATCCCAAAAGCCAGATAGTTAAATCAAGCAAAGCAGGTCCAACTTTAGATAGAAAGAATTAAAGATGACAAACAGAAAAGACAATTAAGTCTGTGGTCCTTTTTCACCCACATAGCACGAGTCTTTGGCCGTGAAGATGAAAGGCACATGTCCTAGTATGTCTACTAAAGTGACATAGAAGAATTAAGATTCTCTTGAAATTGAGTTAAAAGCTCAAATTTTAATAACTCTCCAAACAAAGGTGTGTAGGTCCTCGAGAGGAAACCTATGACCGCTTGGACAATTGCCATGAGGATACAACTTAAAGCAATTAGGACGAATGTGTCCAAAAACACCACAATGGTGACAAACATGAGTAGTTTTCAAACTACTATACTTTCCAGAAGGAGGTCAACCTTGTAGGCTGACAGAGGTCTCAACTTAGGACAATTTGGCCTAATATGACCAACAATATGACAATGATGACAAATGGGGACAAAATCATTCAACCTATGAGCGCTTTTAGACATAGATTTAGAACATCGCATTAACATCGATTGTTTACCTTTTGTCATCTTAGCAATAATATTAGCCTTCAACTCTTGATTATTCCTTTTAAATGGAGGAATATAAAAATTGCTTTTCGAAAGGCTAGGACTCAACAACAAGCTCTTGACACTGGTTAATTTTTCAACTTCGCTTGTAAATTCAACTAGTCGCTCTTCCAAACTCTAATTTTGTCCACTCCAAGATGAAATTTGATTTTTAAAATTCTCATTCAAATTATTGGCTTCATCTAATTTAGCAATCAAAACATCTCTTTCAAGTTTGACCTTTTTAAAATTAGCTTTTAATTTTATATAACATTCAAGAGATTTCATACAAAAATTATAAAACTTGCAATAGGCATTTTGAATATCATCATCATCATTCAACAAAAAGATCATGCAAATCAAACAATCAAGAGTTTCCATGACAACGGGGTCAAGGATCATACTCAGAAATTAATCCAATCGTGAAAGTGTACCCGCCCGATACCACTTGTTGGAAAATTTAAAACCCCGCCGATAGAATTACAAGTTTGAAACCTGGGTTGTTAATTAGGTTTATTATGAATAAATCTTGTTAAAACAAACAAACATCAACATCATGTCACAAATAAATGCAAATGTGGAAAAGTAACAAGACAAGATATGATGACCTAGGAAAACCAATGAAACAAACCGCTTCACAAGAAACCTCGGGAAAAACCTTCCGAAAAGCAATCCACTATAGTAAAGAGAAGTTTCAGATCTAGTACAAAACCTTTGTCCCTAGACTCTACAATCCCCGTAGATGAACTTACACAGTAAAACATTCTACCGCTTCGTAACCTCCGAACTCTTCAATATATGAACGCCACCCTTTCGATGACACCAATCCCGCACGTGACTAACCACCGCGCGGATCCCAAAGACGACTTCAATCACCAACTAGAAGAAGATGTTACGTAAAGTTCTTCACTTCATCAACAATGAAGATCAAGAAGCACTTAGTTACAAAACCCCAAGGCACAAAGACGCAAGAGCCGTGAGAATAAGGCATCGCCACATTTTTCATATATGTTCTCCTTTGTATTCTCTATGTGACGGCCTCTAAAATAAGTCTTATATAAGTCTAGGGTTGTGAGAAAAGAAACCCTACACAAATACGAAAGCCCGGTCCCAAAAATCTGATCCAAACCCGAATTCGTGAACCTTCAGATACCGATCGATCGGGAGGTGTCGAGCTTAAACTTCAACAGATACAGCCTTATCGGCGAGGTGTCGAGGAAGGTGTCGGGCGACGTAGCTGACATCCACCACCAAGGCCGAGAAGCCGTCAGATTGGGCGATAAGAAGCAGCTAAAAAGTTTCGATAGATAGCCACTATCGAGGTCGAGAAGCCGTCGAGCTATTCGTCCGTTGTATGTCAAGCTATCTCATTCAGCCTTTAATGAACAGCCTTTCTTCTACTTGTTTTTGGTCCAATCTTCATGGCTTTAATACTAGACTTGAACAACATGTTTCTTGAAGTATTAAACACATCCTAGATCTACCCAAATACAAGTAAAGTGCGTTTTGTCAAAGGATTAGCCAATTACATAAAATATGTCCTTAACAGGATCGGTAAAATGTCATTCTCTTGTTGAATTACATTTTCTAGTACATTATTCTTGATGTCTAACCAACTTTGTTTCCTCAAAGAGTAGTACACTTCCTATGCACTTTAAGGCAAGGAGCACCCCTTGACATTTGTCTATGTAGTGGGCCTTTTTCGTTAAATCGGGCTGGGCTGCCTCCTGCAGTACTGAGCCCAAATATTCTGAGTAAGGGAGTTGAGACCGGTCCAACTATAACTCAATTTGGTCCGGCTTGTGCGCAAACTATGCCTCGTCTGCCGGGAGCACGCTTACGGCGGGTAGAATTGTTTTAGATGAGTCGTGGCAGGCAGATATAATAATAATAAAATAAAAGAAAGTACTTTGACTTCTTTAATAAAGTAAATAGATAATCCCTAATCAAGAAAAGATTATCACAATTTAACAACAATTACTTTTATAATGAAAAGCAAGGGAATAAGTGGGTAGTATATAGGTTAGTCAAAAGAAGAAAGAAATCTGATCAAATTTGACCTGCAGGACCAAAACCAAAGAGGGAAGAACGTCTTTTCTCAAAGTGAGTAATCTCCCAGGGAAATCCTGCCGTGGAAATTAATTACTTTGAGGGAAACGGGCATGAATGGTTGGTGCACAAGAGAATTTCTTTTTTTCTGGCAAAGAACAGGATTTTAAGAGGGAGAGAAGGAATCAACCTATTGGTGCATGCCTATCACTTTAACTCTCTATCTTTTCTTCTTTCTTATCTTTTGTTTTTCTACTTCTTTTTCTTAATACTCATTTTCTATTTCCTGGTTTTCAAATTCCTAATACCGTGGTGCTTGTGTCCTCTTCCTTCCCTATGCATGGCAAGGGCCTCTTTATAGTGCCTGCCGTGATCGGATTTTACTATTTTGGCCCTCAACCGCTTTTGTCTGGTCTAGGTGTACTTGCCGAGCACCACTGGTCCGTCTATGTGCCACTCCCCATCGCCAGACAAAAGAAAAACTATTTTGTTTGTTTGTCTGCCGTGGCACCCTTTCCTGCTATGGTGTGGGTGTCTTCTTTCTCCCTATCCCTCATGGCATGCACCTAATGGTTCTAACTCAGCTTTGCTTCTTTTGGGTGGTATGTCATCCCAGCAGGACACTTCCCCTAAAAGAGCCCGAGCAAGAACCTCAAAATAGGTTTTTTTCCTCTCCCCACCGCCAAACCATGCCCTCTTACCTCTGACCTTTGACCTCACCGTGTCTTGTATTGGCTGGTACAGGCTGGTGAGGTCTGGTCCTTGCGCGTGCCTTTCTTCCATGAATGTCCAAAATTTATCTGCTGCTCATGCACTAGCCGTGGTTAGCCTGCACAGTCTGCCGTCCGTTTTGACTATTTTCTGGTTCCCCTTTCTTTTGTGGCTTGCCCCACTTAGGGGCTGGGCCTTGCTTGACGGTGGGCTTTGCCTTTCTTCAGCCCATCCTTTTTTCTACTACCATCTCCTGTTGTAAAGTTGTTTGCCTCAATCCTACTGGGCCTCTTTGGGCCTGCTGTTCATTCTCCTCCCGATAGCCCAGTACGGCCATTGGTTCTTGTATTTCATCACTGGCGGGCTCCTGTGTCCCATTTGTTTTCTCTTGGGCGTCCCTGGCCCATTTGCTTTCCTTGGGCTTCCTCGGCCTTTTTCTTAACTTTGCATTCCCATGGGCTATTACTGAGTCCTTTGGGCTTTCCCGGCCCAATTATATTATCCCTCATCCTTAGGGTTCATGGGCTTGCCATCAACCCCTTACTTTCTTTGCTTTCATTACTTTGGGCCTGCCACGGCCCATTCTCACTTTTCCACATCATATACCGCCCATGGTTTGCTTTTTCTCTCTTTCCGGGCTCCTTTAAGCCCATTTACTCCCTCAAGGCCCATTTGTTTATCTCATGGGTCTGTGGTCCATTATTCCTGCCGCTTGGGCTTAACGAGTTTTCTATCCATTTGCCAACTCTTTTCTGGCTTCTCCTTTCCACTTGGGCTTCCAAAATGGCCATCAACAGTCTGTAATCTCCCTTCTAATTGCTACAAGTGTAGGGTTGTTGGTTTCTTGCCCTTCTATATATGTTATTTTCTCAAATAAAGACCAATTTTGGTCTTTCGAGTGACCTTTAACTGTGTAAGTTGAAATAGGACATGTAATTTTTGCAACTATTTTGGCACGCGTAGTCATTAAAATTTTACTTCCCTTTACATCACCAATTAAAAGGCTTTTCAAATTATCCCATTCATTATAATCTTCATTCCACACATCATCCAACATAAATATTTCTTTTGATCAACATTTTGATGAACTTGATTTTGCAATTCAACCATGTGAAGTTCTTCTGGTTTTTTATCCGAAGTAGATGTGATTATTTTTCACTAATTATTTTCACTATAAAGGTATCAAAGATGCACAACCCACATTTTAAGACCAAAATTTCTATTTATAATCACATCACTGTATACATATTGAGCAAGTGTGGTCTTGCCCAACCCCCACAATCCCCACAATGGGAACAACTAAAACATTCTCTTTCACAATTTTTTTTTTTTTACAGAATAGAAATTCTACTCTAACTTAATCTAAGTGTATATGTGTGTGAAGCTCCCTTCTAGAGACTTGAACCCCAGCCTTTGCTCCCCACACCCACAAATACTTATACTTATGGAGTGACCACCGCACCAAGAGTGCGCGGTGGTCAAATTTTTTTTTTCTTAATAGCCCTACTTTCTTATTTATATTTATGAATAATATTATTATGATTTTTGGAAAATAAAGAACAAAATTGAAAGCAAAGGTTTTTTCTAATGTTCTATATTACCTTCCATAAAACTCTTCTAATTCCCATCTAGACTGAATTTGATCCAAGGTTGTTTTACAAGGCCTTAAGGTTGTTCCAAAAAAATGTAAGCCCACTACAGGAATCTTGTAACTAGTCCTACCCAACGGGCCTGTAAACATTATTATGGGACCAATTTCATAACCAGTTCACTGAATAGGTCCATTGGCCATAACAACACTCCGAGCCCGAGGGCATAGCTGAATTGGGCTTGAAAAGAATCAAGGGTAAAATCACCTTCTTGACGCTTTTCCTATAATAGATGATAGAAATTCCTCAAGATTTAAGCTGAAGAATCCTACTCTTTAACTAAATTGGAGCTTATTAAGTTGAAAATCTAGTTTTTCTTATGTCCCAGGCTAGGATAAGCGTGCAAGTATGACAATATAATGAGATTTAGGCTTTGCACTAAGCAGAGTCAAAAAAGAACTCTTTGATTTCGTAGAATTTTCATATCTAGTCATATTCAATGAATGATAATTGCATTTTTTACAATTACTTATCCAACCTGAAGAGAAAAAATTATGCATGATAGAGCTTTCTGGACGAAGGTGGCACAAAGAGACGTGGCATGTACGGACTGAACGGCCACGTAGGCATCCAGCCCATTGTTATGTGGTCTCCAAGGAACCTTAAATGGAAAATACTTGCAACACACGATTAGCCCTGGTTTGTAGAGTCCCAACATGAGTAGAATTCTAGAATATACATGCATTAATGAGTATCTTTCCCATAAGGAAAAGACTTGTTCCGCAAGCAAAAAAGTCTGGCCCTACGCGACTATAAAAACCCAAAGACCCTCAAGAAAAATGTACACACAATTTCTCTAAAGCTCATACTCTCTAGCATTGTTGGAGCTCTCTTCTGACTTAACCTTCGGAGGGTCTTTGGCCGGTACCACACCGGTACTCTCTGTAAGGTCTTCTTCTTTTTCTGTGTTAGGCAAGTCTGGTAACGAACGTGTTGGAACCGTGTGGCTCACTGGTGATTTTTTTAGGCATCATCAGTTGGCGCCGTCTGTGGGAAGTACGAGTAATCAGTCATTGCTTTATCCCTGAGACAAAAGGTCGTACGGTCCAAACTCGATTGATGGCACCAGCCAACCAAGAAACTGGAAATCCCCCCGCTGTTGTAGAATGGCAACTGCAGACACTCTCGGCTGCGATCAAGCGACTTACTCAACAAAATAAAGCCCTTATGCTACAAAACCAAGCGTTGAAAGTGCAAATTAAGCAGCCGCAAGAACATCAAGTCTTATCGCATGATCACTATCCACCCCTTCGAAATATTACAGAAGGGAAGAGCAAATAGAAGAGAAGTAAGACTGACGACTAAAATACTGTAGGACGACGAACGATTGGCCAAAGAGAAGGCAAGAGGCCTAGACACTCTAACAACCGACCCAACCATATACTTACACTTATCAAAGACAACCCCATGTTGGAATGGCCGAGGAGGATGAATAGGGATCCAAGCAAGCGATCAAAGCACCAAATATTGACATTACCACCATGAACATGGACATGACACGAAGGAGTGTTATGATCTGAAACAACAAATAGAGATCCTTGTAGGCCAAGGGAAGTTGTAGCGAACTGGAGCAACCCAGTAAGACGGAAGACCAATTCTCCACGAAAAAGGCTCCTTTTGGACGACAAACACCCTACAAGAGAGACTTGATGGGTAGAAGCTACCTCACCCTTAGAATACCGAATGCCTGAAGAATATTTTCTCTACTTGCGATTAAAAAAAAAAAAAGCGAACAACCAATACCGCCTACCCTTCTACAATATCTCCGAGGCAGTACCGACCATCCAAGTCGCTAGGGTGACGAACAATCTGAGAGATGATCAACTCAAGTAGCGAAGGCAAACTTGGAAGGGGGGGGCAATAGACAAGGAATATTTGTACAACGCATCAGCTCAAAACATCACCTCTCAAGGTGGGTGGACGGCCACTACACTAAGTTACCTACGGGTAGACGCATGGCCAAAGTCGCTTACGGGTGGACAGTCACTACACTAAGTTACCTACGAGTAGACGCGTGGCCAAAGTCACCTACGGGTGGACGGCTAATACACTAACTTACCTACGGGTAGACGCGTGGCCAAAGTCGCCTAGGGTGGACGGCCACTACACTAAGTTACCTACGGGTAGATGCGTAGCCAAAGTCGCCTACGGATGGACGGCCACTACGCTAAGTCACCTACAGGTAGACGCATGATCAAAGTCACCTACGGGTGGACGGTCGCCACACTAAGTTACCTACGGGTAGACGCATGGCCAAAGTCGCCTACGGGTAGACGCGTAGCCAAAGTCGCCTACGGATGGACGGTCACTACGCTAAGTCACCTACAGGTAGACGCATGGCCAAAGTCGCCTACGGGTGGACAGCCACTACACTAACTTACCTACGGGTAGACGCTTGGCCAAAGTCGCCTACGGGTGGACGGTCACTATACTAAGTTACCTACGGGTAGACGCATGGCCAAGTCGCCTAGGGTGGACGGCCACTACACTAAGTTACCTACGGGTAGACGCGTAGCCAAAGTCGTCTACGGATAGACGGTCACTACGCTAACTCACCTATAGGTAGACGCATGATCAAAGTCGACTATGGGTGGATGGTCGCCACACTTAGTCACCTCAACAAGTCCACGACCCCAAGTAGATGACCAACAAGATGACAAGGTAACACTTAGTCACCTCACAAGTCCACGACCCCAAGTGGACGACCAACAAGGTGACGAGGTAACACTTAGTCACCTCAACAAGTCCACGACCAAAAAATGACAACCCAAAGACGGATGCATGTAGGTCCATGAACAAAGGTCCATGGAAAAAGGTGGACAGAAAAAAAAAAAAAAGGGGGGACGGATGCATGCAGGTCCATGGAAAAAGGTGGACGGACAAAAAAAAAAGAAAAAAAAAAAGAAGGACGGATGCATGCAGGTCCATGAACAAAGGTCCATGGAAAAAGGTGGACGGACAAAAAAAAAAAAAAAGAGGATGGATGCATGCAAGTCTATGAACAAAGGTCCATGAAAAAAAGGTGGACGGACAAAAAAAAAAAATGGACTGATGCAGGTCCATGAACAAAGGTGGACGGACACAAAAAAAAAATAAAAAAATAAAAATAAAAATTTGACGAGGCAAATCCATGACCCAAAAGGGACGGACCAAAAAAAAATATATATATTTGATGACGAGGTAACACTCTGTCACGTCGGCAAGTCCATGACCCAAAAAAGACGGATAAAATACCTTAAGAATGGGACGCTAATAGAGAACTACAATGCATCTTGAAGGTTGAAAGTTCGGGCATCACGCGTCTCGGGGGCAGTGTATTAATGGCCTACCGTGCAGAAGGATGCCCAATCCTACATATAAGCATAAAACAAATGCCAACGCTTCAGCAAGTGCCTTGGTCAAAATTTATGTCTTCCTACTTTCGGGTGGAAGAACGAACCAAGCCACCAACAAGTGCCTTGATACAAAATTTAAGTCCTTTTACCTACAGGTGGAAGGACGAACCAAGTCATTCACAAGTGCCTTGGTCAAAATTTAAGTCTTCCTACCTTCGGGTGGAAGGACGAACCAAGCCACCAGCAAGTGCCTTGGTACAAAATTTAAGTCCTACCTACGGATGAAAGGACGAACCAAGTCACTGACATGTACCTTGGTATAAAATTTAAGTCCTTCTACTTACGAGTGAAAGGACGAACCAAGTCACTCACAAGTGCCTTGGTCAAAATTTAAGTCCTACCTACGGGTGGAAGGATGAACCAAGTCACTCACGGGTGCCTTGGTCAAAATTTAAAGTCCTTCTACCTACGAGTAGAGAAGGACGAACCAAGCCACCAACGAGTGCCTTGGTACAAAATTTAAGTCCTACTACCTATGGGTGAAAGGACGAACCAAGCCACCCGCAAGTGCCTTGGTGAAAATTCTAAGTCTTCCTACCTATGGGAGGACGGACGAACCAAGTCGCCCAAAAGTGCCTTGGTCAAAATTTAAGTCCCTTGCGCCATAAATAATTTCAGACCAGCCTGTCAAAGACTAACAAGTCTCTCAAGATCCAAATCGAACCGTCACCCCACGGGTCCTTCCACTCCGAGATCACAGACCCATAAGGTGAAGGGGGCAACTAAAGAGGAAAAATTATGCATGACGGAGCTTTCTGGACAAATGTGGCACGGACAGACATGGCATGTACGGACCGAACGGCCACGTAGGCATCCAGCCCATTGTTATGTGGTCTCCAAGGAACCTTAAATGGAAAATACTTGCGACACACGATTAGCCCTAGTTTGTTGAGTCCCAAAATGAGTAGAATTCTAGAATATACACGCATTAATGAGTATCTTTCCCATAAGGAAAAGACTTGTTCCACAAGCAAAAGAGTCTGGCCCTACACGACTATAAAAACCCAAAGACCCTCAAGAAAAAGGTACGCACAATTTCTCTAAAGCTCATACTCTCTAGCATTGTTGGAGCTCTCTTCTGACTTAAGCTACGGAGGGTCTTTGGCCGGTACCACACCGGTACTCTCTGTAAGGTCTTCTTCTTTTTCTGTGTTGGGCAGGTTTGGTAACGAACGTGTTGGAACCATGTGGCTCACTGGTGATTTTTTTCGGCATCATCACGACCCAATTGGTCTAACTGATTATGATGAATTTTTGTATAGTCAATTTTAGGCTCCATACTCAATTTCCAAATTCTAAATAGAGCCCAATGCCATAATGTAACTAAGAAAAACATTGCATCAATTTTCAAGCATTTGTTTATTGCTCTGGTGAATACATATGTTCAATTACTACCCATATGAGATTGCTTTGATTAGCTCCCCCTCATGAGGTAAGAAGATTGCATCAATAACATATGGGTTACATGATCTAGTTTTCTTGTCAATTAGCATGTTTACTCTGGCATTTTCCTCTAACATCATGCATGGGGATATTACTACCTATATTTGAACAGGTAGAGGCCTTGGAAGCACGAACACTTCATTTAGGGTGCTGTACATGTGGCCATTTTATGTTATAATTTTTCAAGAATTACTCGTGGCACCGTGTTCGTACCTGTACCCATGTTCGTGTCTATGCTTCCTAGCTAGTGGCTGTCCAAACCTTCCCCACCAGAATTTCTCCACAATTGCATTCAGTTCAATCACACCAGTCGTCAGGAATTCGAATACAATCATGGCATAAGTTGGGATTGCTCATGCTACTGCTAAGGATTTCCTTATCTACCATTGACAATAGCTTCTCTTTCCAGCCCAATAGCTTCTAGTCTCTTTCAGGCACAAAAACAAGAAGCTCCTCTCAAATTGTTGAGTAAGTTACAACTTCAATCTTAAGAGACAATATTGGTAATCTGGCTTTAGTAAAGAAAAACATCCACATTATGAACTACGATCACCATTACTTGATTAACACCATACCATAAATGTTGACAGGTATCAGTGTTAACCCTTACACATATCGCCAATGTCCAAAACTCACATGCTTAAAGTTAAAAGAGTTTTTTGTTGAGATTTCCTGAGTAGTTCGACAAGAAAGATAACACGGGAACTATAGAGTGATACTTCTTCCCCCTCACCAGAGGAATTATTACAATTTAAGTTTTCATCTTAATTTAGAAAGATCTCCAGATACAATATTGGGAAAGTACTACCAAAGAGGTCTTGTGTGTACAATTTACAAGATCTGTCTCCACTTGCAGTTTCTCTATTTCAATTTTATTTTGCAATTTCCCACAATCAGACAATCACAGTTTCCCCTGCCCTTGAAGTTGCTCCTGTTCAAATAGGACTAATAAATTAGAACCACCACAATTAAGAAGTGAGCAAATAGAAAAGGCAGAAGCAAAACGTTGGAACAGAACAATCAGAGGAGTAACAACTAACAAGGCAGCTTTTATAGTGAAATAAGATGTAGGAACCGAAAAAAAAATCAAGTGCACCCCCATAACAATGCTCTCATTTAGATTATCATATCATGCACAATAGTTTGTTCAACGCCAGCATTATATAAAATGAATGCATATCCACTAAGTTCTCTGGAGAACTTATTAAGAAATTAAATAGGAAGTATTTTCGATCAATGTAGGGAAGCCCAGCAGAATTCTCAACAACTTATGCATTCTACTTTGCTCCAAAGTAAGAGTATCAGTCTTTTTGAAAAAATTTCTTTTCTCTTTTCAAACTTAGCATCACATAACTATCAATTTCCAATGCGTCCTTTGTCCTAATCCTACTTTTCTTGGGTTTCATTCACTCATTTTGTCCCAACCTGTTTGTCCTATTTTTTTTTCAAAACCCTCTTTAGAATTCAGCTGTGAAGTTAATTTCAACACTAGGGAGTGATGTAAAGAATGAAATTAAATCCAGAAGCAATTGATGTAACACTGACCTCTGTCACAAAGAAGGCATGAAATCCATAAGGAACCCTGTGAGGGATCTCAACAACTGCCACTGGGTCAGCTGACATTGTTTTTGCATCAATTACGTGGACTGATGATTTTCTGTATAGTTATCAATGAAAAACTGTGATTGCATCATCTTCATCAAGAAATCCGAACTTTAAATCTCAGTCATCAGAGCTGTTAACAAAGTGGAACTAAGCATGGTGCATGGAAAAAGCAAGATAGAATTCTGTTTGGATGCAAATGAATCAACACCAGGTTAGGCTGCACAGCTTTTATTTTGTCAAGAATGATTGACATTGAACTAGTTTTTCAGGACTAAAAAAAAGTTGCAGCCCTTAGATTCTTCACATATTAGGAATAAACATTAGTAAAAAGAGAAAACAGCAAGATAGTAATATTTTCTCCACTGATGCAATCTACAGATCCTAAATCTCACATTCTGACAAGAATTTCCTCTACTTAACCAAGCAAAAACATTAATGCCAGGCACAGGGAGAATATAAATTTGTCAATAGCATGAGAAAAGAAAGTATTACCCATCATTTTCATCATGTACAAAGAATATTAAAAATCCATCATCTTCTTCAGAAGTAATGCCAGGCACACGAGGGACAAAAATAGCTTCAGAGCCAAATCTGCCAGGTCCCAAATCATAGATTCCTTGAACATTTCCTCCAACTTCAAGCTTTGTTTTTTCAGTCTCAGGTTCAGCATGCAGATCAAATTTGATTATCCCAGTGACCTTTACAACGCCTTCAAGTATGGTTCCATATACATATCTTGTTCTCCTGATAACCCACCGCATAATCAGTAAATATAAATGATGGAAGTATTTGACACCCAAGAGAACAAAATGAATTTAGCATAAAAACTAGAATAATAATAAAAGTGTTTTGCAAAACAAAAATGAGTTTCAGAACATTTTCAAAAAGGCAAAAGATCATATAAATATGTCCTTCGGAGTTTATATAGCCTCTCTTATCTGCTGCTGCCATAATGAGCACTTATGCAATCTTGAATGATCTACCAACAATAAACAACCCAAAATCTCCCATTACCTGCCAGTGTAGCTCTCATTCACCCTAGGTAATTCTACAACAGAAGCTGATAGTTTCTTCTGTAAAGCTAGTCCAGTTTTCATGTTGAATCTCATCTCATACCTGAAAAAATAGTAACTATCATAATCACTTAGGTATGCATATATATTTACATTTTCATAAATGGATGAAAGATGTTCTACAGCTCATTTGAGAAGTTTTTGAGCTTTTCTTTGACAATTCCATTGAACATGTCCAGATCTGGATGCTGA